>JACJUM010002809.1:4657446-4804343 GCA_020976665.1 Heortia vitessoides
AGCAGTGTAGTTCTAACCTAATTATTAATTTAATTGGTTTTACTATTACATAATTCAAGTTCATTCAATTACAATCAATCCTCAATTGTTGAATATAAAGCTAATTGACAATGCAAATCAACACGCTCCCCTTCTCGCATTTAGGCTTTTTTAACGACCCCATCTAAATTTGGGTCAGTATCGAGCGCTCTTCCAGAGGACGCACATTTGAATAAGCCATGGATATAGTTGATTTATATCCACTTTATGTGGAACTTCTTGTATACAGCTCCATATATTTTATATGAGCGAACCCATTATTACATTATGAGGGATTTTTCCTGTTAAAATCAAATTAATGAGATTCAACTTGTGACGGCTTATGATTTTTGAGTGATTACAAGTTTTATTGATATCTTATTGTTAAAATATGTTTGTGAACAATATTTTTTTAAACATAAATTCTTTATGTTATACTTTAGTAAATTTGTATTATATTCAAAGTAACTTATCTAAATTTTCAGCCAATAACTTTGGAGATTAGCTGATAAAAGTAAACAAAAAATAATATATAAAGATTTATTCTAAATCTAGTATACATATACATATATTTATATTTATTAAAAAAGGATTTGTTGTTTATACATTAAAAACAGCCACTTATATTTAATTTCTTTATATTTTCATTAATGCCCTATGATGTCTCATAGAAAACTCATATTTGTTTAACGTTTTAGTTATCACAAATTATATTCAATGATGGTGATGAATGGTAAGTTTATGATAGTTAAAAGTTCTTCAAAATTATCATCATTACAGCAGCGGTCCACTGTTGGACATAGGTCTCCCCAGGAAAAAATTGCCCATTATCGCCGCGCTGGGCAGTTGTAGTGGCAATCGCAGAGCATAGCATCGCAACGGGAATGCTGCCCATTCCCTTCCTTTAACATTTATGCTACCTTGTTTCCGGGGTGGATATACCGCCATCTATCGGTTCCGGTATCTTAGTCACCTCTTTTGACGACTGGTACAATATTGTTTTCAAAATAAGTTCTCAAATTTTAGTGATAGCATAGGAAGTCCACCCACAAGGCAGACCAACAATCTGACAAAATCCTCAGCAGGTCGCATACGACGGTCCTATTGAAAATCTTCAAGGAAGGCCTATATCCAAAAGGACTTGCAAGTTCTTCATCTTGTATAATGATTTGTAGAATCTGATTATTTTTTAATAATATAAACATTACAGTATTTTTGTTTTTTATTATATTTCATATCACCTTAACCCGGCTTCGTACGGGTGCAATCAGAATAAAAAATAGTTAAAGTCAAATTTAAATATACTTTATTCAAGTAGGCCCATCACAAGCATTTAAATCGTCAATAAAATAATAATAAAATATGTAATAATGATAACAATAATATTTTCAAAAAAGAAGTAGATTTTATGCACATTTATGTATAATACATGATAGAATACATGATGATGACCCTGGTGACCCAAAGGATCATAAAAGTCATCTAACATAGATAGGCATTTCATTAGGCCTACCTTAAACTAGTCTGCCGGCACTAGGCGAGTCTTAAAACTAAGTTTACTGTAGGTTCATTCACGTTCACGTCACCTACCAGAAAGGATTCTGTAAGAAAAACTGGTGGTGACAAAGGTTCTACCAACACCACCTATGTATTAGTTGGCGCTAATACAACCCCTACTGGCGTTGGAGCTAATAATGTCTCAAAGCTAGTGAGTTGTTAAAGCAGTTCAAATACAATTAGTTTTGTCCAAAAAGCTTTGGAGAGAAGCTTATTTTTAACATGTCTTAAATTGATTCAAATATACTCTATTTAAGAAGGACGTGCTTGTAATAGGCCAACTTGAATAAAGTATATATGACTTTGATTTTATATTCATCAGAATGATACAGACAAGTGAAACTACGGGCAAAAGATGCCCGATCCGATCCGCTCCGCGTGACTTTATATCTAGTCCCGAAGGATCATTTCCAAAATCGTTACTAGTCGTATTTCCTTCCTAATGGTTGAATCCTCGTGTTGAATCTATTAATATATGCAATTAAATTATTTAATCGCGAAAGTACATATGATAGATTAACACGCAGCGTAAAGTTAAACCAGATCGGTCGAAACTTAAATTAATTTTTGGATTGGATTTTGTGTAGGTGTGTTTGTCCTATTTCTGGTTGTGAAATGTATACATATTTAAGAGTTATATTTGCAATACCTCTATCGCATTGCATTATATCTGCGACACAAGTAATTGAAGGTACTTATTTTAAAGTCCGGTCAATGCATAAGATTTTGTTTGGATTCATTAATTTCTTTATTAATATGGGTTTTATATACATATTATAGATTCACACGCATTCCCCTTTATATGTTATTTTAATAACATACTGTAATATTTTTTAACGTCTTTGCGTTTACTACACTTAATAAAACTCTTGATAACGACTGCCGTAAAGTAACCGAAATGCTAGATATAAAATGTTAAATAAACAACGTTTTAAAGCCGTTAAGATGTACTTTTATTGTATGTTCTCTTACGTGCTAAAAATTGTTTACAATCATATATACTGCAAATTTTACTATTCTAAATGTAATGTTTATGTGTAAATATATTTGTGCAATAAAGAATATTATTATTATATATAATTACTCTATGTTCGTAGCGCATATTATGTATATTTAATCAACCATCCACTTCAACATTGTCTTAGCAACCGTAAAACATAACGCTGGTCATAGGCCTCCTTAATAACGGGCCCGATGGCGCAGATGGTAGTGATCCTGTCTTGTGCACCAGGGGTCGTGGGTTCGATTCCCACCCAGAGCAAATATTTATATGATGATATTTGTTGCTCTGTGTATGGATGTAAAATATAAGTATTTAAGTAGTATATTTGTTATTCCTCTGTTGTCTGGCATTCGTAACTCAAGTGCTTTAAGCGACTTACCACGGAGTCAGGTCAATGTATGAGATGTTGTTGGAATTTATTATTATAAAAAAAGAAAAAAAAATAAGGGGGTAATTTTGTACATAATCATTCTGTTAAGCGAGCGTGTTTGTAATTGCAGAGGATAGCTTCGCAACAAGGATTCCAGCCCATCCCCGCCTTGTTTCATAAGATTTGCTGTGTTGGGTAGAGGTTTCTTTCGAGACCTGGAACATGGGGCTTTTCTCATTTTCCACACCCACTCCACGACTTCTAGCATTAGGTTAAGAAAATATTGAAAATATATATTCATTCTCAAATAAATGTAGGCTAACTAGGGAACAAGTGCTAAAACGCAGATTTTAATAGTAATATATTTTTAAACTCTACACGTTATTTTTTAAGTGCAGTTAAGAGCATCAAAAAAAAGTTTGCATTTGTGCCACACTACTTTGGTTGGATATATCGCCCTCTATCGGTTCCAGTATCGACAGATGGCGATATCAGATAAAAAGTCAGTCGCCTCTTACAACACCTGGTTCAGGGGGAGGTACTATTTTACTCTGCCAGCAGCATAGCATTAATAAGTAAATTATATTACTTAAATATGCTAATTCCTATAGTTGCACATACACTGCTTATAGCACATTTCTGAATATTCTGACGAAATTACTTTTATATCAGAACTGTTCCTCGTTATTTTCATGAAAATTTGCTTTAAAAATATTTACGTCATAGAAGAAACTTATTAGAATAAACTTGATTTGGGTTCAACAAAAATGACCTCATATAAAATCCAGGGTCTTAAAGCTATGAGTAAAGTTAACGCATATATCAACGACACCAACCAGAAACTGCCTAAAGTTTTAGCAGAAATATCTCCAATGTTCAAGTTTGGAACAGTAACATAAGTTGATGAAGAGACATCACTTTTACCAAATGAATATTATTGAAGACTAACGACAATACATTGCTTTATAAAATACGTAAGAAAATAGATACATACATACATTACACCTGTGTTTCCATCGGGCTATAAATCTCCACTTGTTACGTACTCGGCATACATATTCGTTTATTCTTTGTACTTCTGTTCTGGCCCTTCATTAATACCTCTTCTACCTAGTTAAGATATGTTCGCCTAGGTCGTTCTATATCAACTCTTCCATTCACTTCCGTTCTATATATTTGTGCAGTCATTCTACTTTTATCAATTCTTTCTACATGTCCAAAACATCTCTATTGAAGTCAAATATCATCTTTACACCACATTGATCTCTTATCACACTATTCTTTAATCTTAATATAATATAATACTAAAATACATATTTAATACAGAGAACAAACACAAATATTATCATATTAATATTTGTCCTGGATGCGAATTGAACCCATGACCTTTACCGCATGAGATAGGATCACTCCTGTCTGCACTATCCGGGCCCGTCTATAAATCATACAGTTTATTTTAGTTATGATAATGCAGTTGACTATTTCAAATTCAGATTAAATAAATGAAAATTCTTATAAAAACATCTTTTTGACACGGATCATAATTTTAACATATTTTCCCTTTACAATGCATTATTGACCCGCCCGGCTTCGCACGGGAACAAATGGTTTAAACATTGAATTAAAAATCTACGGATTGGCTAAAACTGATCATAGTCTTGAGAATCTTATACCCCCGAACAAACTTATCCGCAGCGTATGCGAAGAAAGTCATTTTATGCAATATTTTTCATACTTTGGATTACGTTATGATTTTTTTAAATCATATTCTCCAAATCCTTAAGTTTTTGTAGTAAAAGATTATGACCCATGTTACTCAAAAACAATGTAGCATTCTAATGGTGAAAGAATTATTGAAATTCGTCTAGTAGTTTTTCAGTTTGATCGTGCCAAACATACAAAAATACGTTTTCTTTTTATAATATTTGTAGTTATGTAGATATTTGCAGGCGTAATTTGCATATTGATAATGCATATAATTTGATGTGTGACCGTAACGAGCTCCACGGCCAAATTTTATAGAAATTAATTATGCTCGCGTAGAAATTTTGTATATGATAAAAGTTAAGTACTGCCTAGATGTATGATTTTTTTTTCAAAAATCTAGTCAGATATTGAAGAGTCCGACAACGCAGTTGGTACTGATCCTAACTTGTGCGTCTAGGTCGTAGTTTTGATCCCCACATTCTCATCGGTATATTCACTCGTAGACCTCGTGGAGTGACGCCGAAATCTGATCGCTGAGTTGCGAGCCAGGTATTTTCACCATATTTTCTTTCAAACCGGAACACAGCGCCTACTGCTGTATGGCGGTAGAAATAGGTGAGAATGAGATACCAATGCAGACGATCATTGTCTTATTGAATCAATAAATAAGGAGATAGAACCACACAAACATCATCACTTGACGGGCCCGATGGCGCAGATAGTAGTGATCCTGTCTTATGCGCCAAAAGTCTTGGGTTTAACCCCCATCCAGAATAAATATGTATGTAATGATATTTATGTTTTTTCTGTATCCGGATGTTAAAAAAGTACAGTTCAATAGTATATTTGTCATTCCTCTGTTGTTTAATATTCGTAATACAAGCGATTTTTCATGGAATCAGGCCAATATATGTGATGTTGTAATAAAAATAAAAAGAATTCGAAATAAACATTAAAAACGCTTCGCTCGAAATAGTTTCAAAGTCTCGTTTTGCCCTTTGAAAGTTGCTGATACTCGCTAGTGAGGGAAAAGGGAAACACCTCAACCAACGTGAAGGAGCCATTAGGCTTACTAGAGCCGTTCTTTGGTTAACGAGAAACGCTCTATGACTAATTATTACCATTAAATCGTCGAATGTTTCCACCTCGTTTTAATGTTTTTTTTATTAGACCAGATCGACGAACAAGCATGCAGCCCCCGTGACAGCCTTTAGACGCTCGTAATATTACAAGGATAAAACAAACGCATTGCCAACCTTGTGACTTGAGGATATTATGCCACATTACCCAATAAAGTCATTGCCTCCCACCCTTCAGATCGGATACAGCTTTGCGAACACTGATCTTTCGCGGTCACGAACGCGTTGCCGACTTTGTGACTTAAAAATATTATGTAATTCACTCTATATCATTCAACATCTTAGTGGACCATTTAAAGTAGAGTTAGTACGATTTTAAGTATGTGCGCGTTTCGTTTGTTAGGGGAAGGGCACGTTTGCATGACATGAACTTGTTAAATAAAAAAAACCTACTAATGCTATAAATATTGCATTTTGTGACGCTAAAATCGATATATTAAAATGAAACTATACAACAAAATAATGAATAAATATACTAGCCGACAATCATTACACAGACGCAGGCACTAGCGGCCGTTTGTGTGGAATTATGAAATAATATTAATTTCACACTTCATCTCATATGAACTGACTCCGAAATAAGCCGCTTAAACCACTTGTATTAAGGATAACAGACAACGGAGTAATCACAAATATAACGCTTAAATACATATATTCAACACTCAGACACAGAACGAATACAAATATCAACATATCAATATTTGTCCTGGGTGGGAATCGAACCCACGTCCTTTGGTGCACAAGATAGGATCATTACAGCAGCATAAAACATCATTACAGCTATTGGAAGTCCACCGCTGGACATAGACCTCCCCAAGAAAGGGATTTTGCCCATAATTACCGCGCTGGGCAAGTATGTTGGCAATTGCAGAGCGCAAATTTTGCGACTGGGATGATGCTGCCCATCCCCACCCTGTGCCTTTGAGCTACACTGTCTCGAATGGATATACCACCATCTATCGATTCTGGTACCTTAGTCGCCTCTTACAGCTGGTACAGAGGGAGGTACTATTCTAATCTGCCGGTACTTCACAGCCGATTCATGTGAATTATTTATTAGCATGAATCGGCTGTGAACAATTGATATATCTATTTAAGTACTATATCTGTGATTCCTATGTTGTCTATTTCTCGTAAAAGTGCTTTAAGCGACTCATTACGGAGGGAGGTCAACGTAGGATGTTGTGAATTTATCATTTTCTTTCTATTCTTCCGCTCTATCGGCTATTTCACTTCTAGATAAAACCCGTTTTGAGAGCGCGGAATCTCGCTCAATAGCCCAAAGAGTTTGAATACGAGCTTTAGACGCAAGCCTCCGTGTAAGTACCATTACGCTTATTACATCCCCTATCTGAGTAGAGGCGAAACTCTCGAGAAATGTCTTACAATGTAAACGCTCGACATCGCCGTTCAAAACCAAGAATATCGGGAGAAAATACGAGATCCTTGCCATTACAACACTTGAAGAAAAACACACGTCTTTTGTGGGACATACCAATTCTTTATTTTTTTATGTTATTATGAATTCGGTAAACAAGCATACGCTCCACTTGATGGTAAACCTGATCGTCGCGTATAGATGGGTCATCACAAGGATATCACTAGCGTGTTGCCAACCCTATAAACTGAAGATAAATAATATGTCACATTATCCCAGTAATTTCATTGCCTCTCTCACTCTTTATACCGGAACACAGTTATTTGGCGGTAGAAATAGGTGAAAGTGAGGTATCAAAGCAGACGATCTGTGTAACTTTATGTAGTTTTTTTTATTATATACTACTGGCCTCCCACGAGTTTTTTCGCGAAGTCTTCACTTTATACCTCATAACTAAGAATCTCTTGTCACTACGGGAAGAAGCCTGTGTCCATAAAAGCTAGACTGCGAAAAGCCGTGATGTTCATTTAGGAAAATCAAAATCAGACCTTTCCCACGCGAACATATTTTCGGGATAAAAAAGGGTTATTTTTCATATGTTTTAAACATGTTGGATCTCACCCATCCACCACAATGTGATTAAAACTGTCTGAATGCAAATATAGTATTTAATTTTTAGAACTAGTGATATTTTGAGAAACCAGCATGTAATTTCTAATAGGATTTAAAATAATCTTTTACCCTAGTCTCCAATTAAACCCTTAAATTTAAATCAGCAGTCGGTTCTGCGATCTCAGTCAGTCCTTTCAGCTTACAAATCTACTGAATTTATTTTAAAGAAATTCAAAATATTATAGTTCCAGCCAGCAGTATAGTACCAGTATAGCATAACAGTACCTCTCCTGTACTAAGTGTTATAGGAGGCGATAGATAACAGTAAATCTAACCGAAATACCATATTTCAAATCTATAGGAAGGGGATGCGCAACAACATCAACTTCTCTAAGCTACGCTTTGAGATTACCTTAACGCTGCAGGCAACTAAATCCAAATTCTTACATCGACATTATATCAGCATATAATGATGATGATGATGATATAAATATCAAAATAACACTTCAACTATCCTTATTTCCTTATTTATATAATAAAAAATGAAGTAGTTTATCTGCAGGCACGTTAGAACAATTGGGTATCAACGAGGAATGGCTAAGCACCATAAACATTTTCCTTCTAAAATTTTACGGCGAACTTCGAACTTCCTTAGCAGGCTAAATTGTTTAATCAATTTTCACTAGCTTTTATAGATAAGTCTACATGTGTAGCAGCCGTGTACCGCGTGAAATAAAGAATTATAATGCATCCATTTGACCGTAAGTCATGGATGTGACGTAGTATATTCTGGCATGTTATAATACTCGAGCGTTCGTAATAATATGACACGCAATCTTGTTAACAGTTTCGCACAATCTCACCGGTATATTCCCTGTGGAATTGTGCTATAATCTGATTGCTATATTTCGTAGAGGGTAATTTCCACCATGTTTTCGAGATTATAACGGACTAAACAGCAGTGAAGAGGCTAATTTAGCTGATCTGACACCAATAATTATAACTAAAGCCTTTAAATTTCATTAAGCAATTATTCATCTTTTAAAGAAAATCTGTAGAGGGATCATAAAAAAATGAATTTAACAAATTTAGTATAACAATTTAGTGTTGTAGCTAATTTAAACTGTTATCTACGCCATTTGATACCTACTCCATATTTATATTTAGGTGTGGTAGATCTCATACAAAGGTCCAGTGTAATGGTACTTCAGTCTCACGTATTTCTACCGCCAAATAGCAGTATTCGCTGTGCTGTGTCCCGGTTTTAAAGGTGAGAGAGAGATATAAAATACAGATATAACTAATTCATGTTAATATTAAAATCGCAAAAAAGCATTATAAATATACCTTTAAATAAATTCAAGAATAAATATTGTTAAGGATTAGTGCTGTTAGAAGATTATATAGAATTGATTTGCTTTAAAATCTGCTTTTAAGACAAGTGTTTGTTAACGACAACTTTAGTATTAGTTCCAATAACACAACCTTCATATTATTGGAACCTTTGGCCCAAGTTTTTCTTGCAGGATCTTTTCTGATAGCTCACGTAATAAACAAACTTTAAGCTTAAATTAAAAAATCGTCTGGTGCCGGCAGACTAGTTTTAAAGTAGGTCACTCTATGACCTATTTATTCAAATGTCTCTTATTAAAGATGTCAAGGTCATCATAAGGAAATTGTAATATAATATTTGTGATGAGGATTTGAACGTTATTTAAATGAAAACATTTTTACTTTGACTTCTATTCAAGATCATCATGGCGCTGCAGAACGCTTGCAGCTGGATACAGGCCTCCCCAAGAAAGAAGGAATTAAGCCCATAACTGACGCTCTGGATAGATTTCTTTCAATGTCAGAGAATATCTTTGCGACGGAAATGCTGCTGCCCATCCCGACGATCATTTGAGCTATACTGTTTTGGAGATAAACCGCTCAACCAACCAACAAAAATAATTGTCTGTGATAGTAAGCGTCACGGCAGCATATAAACGCACGAATTATCACAAGGATATCACTACCGCGTTGCCAACCGTGTTAACGACTCTATGATATTATGTCTCAGCTTTTTAAGCCGGGATACAGTGATGCAAATACTGATGTTCGGCGATAGGTGAGATTAAGATACCAATTCAGACGACCTATATATGATCTTCCATATATAAATCTTCATAAGATAAACCGAATGTGGAGGGAAATTGGAAGCAATAAGTGTGTGGGCCGATGTTCCAGTCGATTTCAAATGCTATTAGTTTAACAAAAATCTTTTTATTGAAAGATAGATATACGATTAAATATAACATTAAATGTATTTTAAAAAATCAATTAAGAATATGTTTACTTTTACTTATATCCTTTTCATTATAATTCACGTTCGTTTTATTCAGTGTAGATCGGGCATAAGCCTCAAGGACACGCATTAGCCCTTTCTTAAGTGCCCGTGAAATGCGGGCCATTTATCAAGTAAGGAATATACTCTCGAGCTGAAGGAGGCAAAAATTAATCAAATTATATAAACATGCAATATAAAACAATAAAGAACAATATAAATATTTTTAATTAAAACGTAATTTGAACTATTCATTTTTTGTTAGAGTTTTTAAAATTTTCTAAAAAACGTAAAAAAAATCATAATAAATGACTTTATCTGTAAAAGTTATTGAAAAGCAAAATCTATTAGACCTGGAATCGCACGTCAAGTCTGGCTTAAAACAGATAAAATCAGTAAGAATTATTAAAACAAAATTTAATTATAACCCAGTATATAAACACATGTACATACATAGTAAAGACAAGAACTATTCCGTTGGGTCACCAATATAAATATGCGCCAAACAATCACGTACAAGCAGCGCCCTGCAGTTTCACCCGCGTTAAGTTGTAGAACTTTCTTACTAACTTTCATACTCCTTTTACAGGGGGTAAAAGTAGTATGCAAGGGATGGTTGTTTTACCTGTATTTCAAAACTTTCAATGGAAAACCTTTATACTGAAATTCGAATAACTTTGCACCTTTTGCAGTTACCTTTTTAGAATGTGAATTTCCAGAAATCCTTTCTTAGTGCTCTCCTACGTTAATAGGGGAACCCTTGTCTAAAACTTTAAGTTTCCGACCCTTATAGTTTAGGCCCTGCTTTGATATGTCAGTCAGTTAGGTCTACAGGGTGGGTATGGACAGCAGCAGCCTTGCGATTGCCACCACGCCTGCCAAGCGGGGGCATTAAGGGAAGAGTCCCTTTATCTCGGGGAGGCTTACTCGTTTGTCCAACAGTGGACTTACTATGACCGAAATAGTAGTTTAAAAAATAATAATTATATCTCAAAAACCCATTACCCAAAACATAGAAATGTCAAACATAGGCACAGCACTTTTTTTGAAACTAGTTTCTTTTAAAAACAGATCAGGAGGACCTTGGAGGTCAAAATGTATAAATTTGCGCACAAGGTTTGTGATAAATCTCAACTTAAATTTTTGTCTTACTAACCGTATTACTATGTTATTTTCAGATCTGTGAACTCTAACCAATATGCCCAACTCATATTCGTAATAGACGAAGTTTGACATATAATAAAGATGTTCAAATATGTGCTGGTGAATTTAAAAGAATAACTAATCCTAAATTAGGTTGATTTTTGAAGAACAGTGGTTTTGCGTCGGTTACCAGAATTTAAAAATTTAAAAGTTTTTATAAATAATAAATAAATTTCCACAATATTTCATACATTGACTTCGTGAAAAGTCGCTTAAAGCACTTGTGTTATGGATATTAGACATCAGAGGAATCACAAATATACTTCTTAAGTAAGATTGAGTAATATATGTATTTAAATACCACAATAGATATTATAACAGAACAAAAATAAATATCATCATATAAAAATTTGTCCTAGGTGGGGATCGAACCTAAGACCTTTGGCGCAAAAGATAGGATCACTACCATCTGCACCATCGGGCCTAACAACATACGTATATAAGGAGAAAATAAAAGACTGAAAAACAATGCAAGTTTAAAGAAAAGTCTAGGAAATCGAAAATTAATACATTTACTTTAAATTATGAATCAATAAACAAGAAATCTATGGTAACCCAAAACCATAAAGACACTGTTATGTAATTAAAATATAAAAAGTGCTGAAGTAATTTTCGAGATTCGATCCCAGTTTGTTCAGAGCGAGAATTGTTCTTGCGAATTATCAAATCTTTATCATCATCATCATCATATCAGCCATTGGACTCCACTCCTGAACGTAGGCGTTACCGAGAAAGGAGATTTGCCCATATTGCCGCGCTGAGCGAGCGTAGTGGCAATCGCAGAGCGTAGATAAGCGATGAGAATGCTACTGCCCATAAATGCCTTGTTATATTTAAGCTACACTATTTTGGATGGATATACCGCCATTTGTCGTTTTCGATATCTCAGTCGCCTCTTACGACATCTGGTCTAGTAGGAGGTACTTGGATATACAAATATACAATAGTGTATATACAACTCTGCCTCACGACAAAAAATGCATAATTCTGTTTAATTACACAAATGGAAGAAATGATAATATTACAAGTTCCCATCAAGAAGCTTCGCAAGTTCTAAAATATAAAGTTAAGGGTATATAAAAAAACAAGTAAGGTATATAGTAAGTAAGTTAGTAAACAAGGTTATATATAACTTCACACTAAAATTCCATTAACTTTGACGTGAAATTCATCTCGTTTAGTATGTCAGGCTTCGGAAGGCGCCAACAAGTTCTTATACATACCCGCTGAAGCATTAACTCTCACATAAGATCCGACGGTGCACTTGTGATCTATTAAGATACACTACATACCATCTCCAGTATGAATACTGCCTAGGGTTGCTGAAGTGTGAGATTTTCATCGATAATTTGAATATTTTTTCCGGAAAATATAACTATTATCGTTTTTTATTAATAATCACAAATTTAGTTATGCGATGTTAATTTATATTTTTGTATAAATGAATATTAAATATGGGTTCTAATCATATATTTGTAAAGACTCTGTAGCCTAATACGCTTATTTTCACGCGGACTGTATGTTGTTAGTCGACCTATACTTGTTAGTCGACCTATTCTGATAAAAAAAATACTTGTATCGAAATAAGGTCACATGATGACAATGACATGCTGTGAAAAATATGATTAAAACCGCAAGAACACTATAAAACCAAAAATAAGTACTATTAGCAAGAACAATTTGATTCCAAAAACTACAATTTTATATTGTTCCCTGTATAACCTAAGCATTACTTTTTATTATTTATTATTTTGAATGTATGGTTACCACAAAAGTATTTTTTTTTCTGAAACATTAATCTAATAATTAGTGGAACTATCTGATTGCGTACCAATTACAAGTTTTTAATCCGAATATTCACGGAATCTCACAAAAATATCTCGTTTTTATTAACGTAATTAATTTAATACTAATTTTAAATTCACACTCTACTGTATCAAATGTAAGAATAATATACCTAAATACAAACTAAATCCATTTAATTTCACCAACAAACAAATTAGCCAATGCTTCATTGAGTGCTCTGTCAATAAAATAACAACCTAAATATAATGGCTAGAAGGATAGAGCCGGGTCAGCTAGATATCGATATTTCAAATAATTCGAAATAGCAATCAAAACCACTATTCTTTGTATCCAAATACAAAGAAGCAATTATGTGAAATATAGTGTATGTGCCAGATTTGGTTCAACAAAACTCAATATACTGTTAATTTTGAAATTAACCAAACTGCAATATTAAATTTCATTGAGTACAAAGCTGGTGTAGCGCCATTAATTAATTGTTCACTCTCAAACCCGCATCGCAAACGACGACAGACATTTTCCAACCGCGAACAATTTCATGCCATTCGCTCTTCATCGATATTACCGCTCATTGTCGCATCACTAATGGCGACTGTAATATATAACTTTTTGTACGACAAGGCGGCTTATTGAAAGCTGGGCAACTTCTAAAAGTTAACATCCAGTGTTACCAGCCCCACGATAATTTATCGTCGGTTACATCTAAACGTCCCGCGGGATGGGAAGATTAATGTTGCCAGTAACTGACGCTGGCTGAATGTGGAGTGAACGAATCTTTTGGGTGTTGTTAAATTGAAATTGTAAATGATTAAGAATTTCGATCTTTTGAAGTTTGATGGATTTGAGTTATATCGGTTACTGACGGTAGATAAAGGAGGATTAAAATGTCCGTAATTCAAAATGAAATAAAATGTTAGATACAAATGATTCCCTCTTTAGATTATATAGATAGCACGTTTACTACTAGACATAAATAAATTTCCAATAGAACCAGCTATACACAGCCTGCATCCGTCGATTTTAGACCTCTTGTTAAATTGCCTGGTTGTGTAGACATTTTATACTGCATAGATGATAAATTATTTTGAATCTATACCAGCATAACTAATATATACATGGTTAATTAAGTTACCAAAATTTTATGAATTAAACAATCAATGTTTATCAAATTTGAAGGTTTGATTTATGTTTATATTTAAATTTATACAAATTATGTAAATTAATAATGTCTAACATTCAAAAGCGGAACCAGTTAACATAATAACAATATTATTATAGAACTATAGTTCGCTTTTACCAAGATTAACAACATAGCAAATAATCAATTATTGTTTTTTCTTTTATAAAGTCAAGAAACAAGCATACGGTCTGCTTGATGATAAACGTGACCGCAGCGTAACGGAAACCTGTCGGGTAAAACTGCAGTGCCCTGCTAGTATTCAATTAATGAATTAGAAATTTAATTATCCATATTTGTAGATAATACTTAGTTTTTCTACCCTGTGTTGTTATTATAAGCGCGAAAGTTTACAAGAATAGATATATTTTTTGTTTTAGCGAGAATCACGGAACAGATTTGTTGGTCATATATCATAAAATATTTGCTATCTTTATATCTAAAAATGAATTCTTAATTTCCTTGGCATAGTAACACAGTGAACGGCTGGACTTATTTATTAACTATTTTTGTGTGGAATCCATTACTATCCGTATATTCTAAGGGAGGGGAAAATGTTGGAAGCAAAATAAGAAAAGAAGAGAAAGTTTAAGGAATTTTAACGATCATATTAACTTTTTAAATGGTGTTTAACATGTCTATAACTGTCAGTCGTATGATAGTTGGAGAATGACAGACTTTATATTTCAAATATCTTGTAACACAGACGCATCGGCCGAGATTATTCTATTTCTTATTAATTATACCAATTCATTATTAATAATTAAATTTTATCAAAATAGGTCAATGTCTGTCAAATCAGACTGTAATTTATTACAGATACTATATTTTTATTCGTAAATTAGTCCGCTCAATCATAATTTCACATAGAATCCCGCAGGAATTTCTCACTTAGCTTAAATCAAAAGTAACCTACGTTTTTTCCAAGGTCTTAAGTTACAAACATCGAATTACATAAAAAAAATGTTAATAGATTGACCTGTGAAAGCATGACATACAGACAGACATTATACTAATATTACGAAAGCGTAAATCGCCTATATAATATCAGAATAAAGTACCGACCGGTTTTAGAAGGCAACCATTTTCAAAGGTTCGTTCGCAGACAACCTCTTTGTTCCTCACTAACAAGTTCAAAAACCACGTGACAGAAAAACAACAATTCAAGAACTACAAGAGATTATGAATAACATTCTAACAGTACTAAGTTCTAGGTGATCTAATGACCCATAAAACGATCCTTTAACCTCTATTCGGCCTCTTATCAAAGCAACCATGGCGTTTAAGTGGAAAAACATGCCTAATACAAAATCCCCTGTACCGGGAGCTGTCATTACCTCCCCATCTGTATTCTACCCCCGAAGAGTCCCCCACGTCGCCTCACGTAATGACTTTATTTATTCAAATTACCACCTCGAGCAGTTTTTGAGTGGAAGTGTACCTTTGGAATTGCTGAATTAACAGAATTTAAACGTGTACGATTAATATTAACTTTGATGTGAAGCGCCGCTTAATACTGTGTATGTTCGTTCAGAGACGGGACATATTCTAACAAACGATCTTCATACTTGAGCTGTGATTACATTTAAGGAGGTACCGCAACCGATGGATGGTGGTGTATCCATCCAACAGTGCAGCTTAATTGCATGGAACGGATATGTGCCTCAGATGTATGGTCGCAAAGCTACGGTCTGCAATTGCCAGCACGTTTGCCTTATTCACTTCCAATGACTAAATTATATTTGCATTTGAGGGAAATGTAATTTAATGAAACTTTACTCATTTACGGAAAGATATATTTGTGTTTATGTTTATTACAATGTCAGATTGACTCTCAATAACATTTAATAAGCACGTCACTCAAAACTTAGATAAGGACAAAAGCTATTTTTATCCTGAAAAATTTTACAGATCCCATGGGATTAATTTGATTTATTTCCCTAGATGAATCTACATTACTTATTTAACACTGGTTTATTAATAAAGTAATTACATGTGGTGAGTCTATATTATGTGTTTTATACATACATACGTTTTTTAATGACTAGTCGACAAACAAGAATACCATCCGAGAGATATGTGGCCAGTAACACCGCAACTTGTAAACGCTCGTGTTATCGCAAGGATATCAAAAGCGCATTGTCAACTTTGTAGCTTGAACATATTATGTCACAATACCCAGTAATTTTTCCGTTAGTAATTTCACTGTGTCTTATTCTTTAAACCGAAATGCAATAATTCAAATACTAGTGTAGAGCGGTAGAAAAAGATAAGAATGACGTCCCTGAGCAGACCTTTTGAAATTTATGAGATCGACCCCTAGTGAACGACTACAAAAGTCATCTCCAAAAATAATGTATTGATTATTTAGCTATCAAGTGGTATAATAAAATGTCGGACGCAAAAATTAATAAAGTAG
Source organism: Heortia vitessoides (assembly GCA_020976665.1). NCBI lineage: Eukaryota > Metazoa > Arthropoda > Insecta > Lepidoptera > Crambidae > Heortia > Heortia vitessoides. The sequence continues at coordinate 4,674,162 of JACJUM010002809.1, forward strand.
CTGCAACACGATTTTGTATCATTTAAAGAAGTATTCACATTAAGAAATGCACTCGCTCTTTCTAGTTTAAAATGTAAGATTTGGCATAATTTAACTTAAGGCATAATTTATTTATTTATTTTAATTTAACAACTTGTCACTACCGTGGTATCTATTTATATATATATGTAACCTAAAATGCTGTTCCATTATTCGAATCAATTATCTGATTGCTCGACAGCTTAAGCGCAAATTATGAATTCAAAAGCAAACATAACAAAATTGCGCCCCGTTCTGCGGCGACCAAGATAAATATTTAACGTAGCGTTTCGCTGTAACCGCTTCACCTCTGCCTCATTTGTCATCACCACCATGTGACGGCAAAAAGGTTAGACTCACTTCTATTGTTCGGAAATATGTCGGGATTTAAGGTAGCATGTTGCTGGAAGGCCCAGAATAATAGAATGGTCTTCGTGGTTTAATTTCAGTTTTTGTGAGCAAGATAATTTTATATAACTTAGAATTAATGTGATAAAAACATTAATTAAACTAATTATTAACGGCACGATCGTACATACAAGCAACTTTACTATTTATAAAATTGCGATCTGTAGTTCTATTGTTTTAGAAGGCTCTACTCACTTATAAATACCTAATAGGCGGTTGTTTATTTTAAAGTTTCTGGTAAGGTTAAAAATAATTGTATAAATGTGTTCGATCCCCATCGACGACAAATTTTATATGATGAATATTCAGATTTGTTCTGTGTCTGGGTGTAATTTGTTTGTTGTTTGCTATGCTATTTATATACTTAAGTATTATATCCGTAATTCCTCAGTTGTCTGATACCCGCAATGCAAGTATTTTAAACTACTATTTTCGGAATCAGGTCTACGTATGAGACGTCGTCATAATTACAGTTCGTAGTCCATTGCTGGACATAGGCCTCCCAAAGAAAGGGGGAATTTTGCCCATAAATGCCGAGTTGGGCAAGCGTATTGCCAATCTCAGAGCGCAGCTTTCGAACAGGGATGCTGCTACCTCTCCCCACCCTCTGCATGTGAGTGACACTGTTTTGGATGGATATACCGACATCTATCGGTTCTAGTATCTTAGTCACCTCTTACGACACCTGATACAGAGGGTTTCAGCTGAGACCTCTCGGATCGTATAAATTTATAATTTATTTATAACAAATACTGGTTGCCAGTACTAATTTATAATTAGTCCTATCGCTTAACTATAAGGCTTAATAATTCTTGTCTTTTGACAGTTATCAAGAAGACATATCAAGTATATTATACACAAAGAGATTCAAATTTTTATAATATTATAACCAATTACTTCCATCTTTGTGTATAGAAGGATTATTTCAAGCTGGATATCACAAAATATTAGCGATGCTCTGAAGCAGGTCTTCAAGGAACTAATGTAAATGGTGTAACTTCTAAAATTCGAAAGAGATTCCTACCATGATAATATTTTTCTGGGATTATACAGTGAACCGATGATAAAATTGGAATCACGAAGGCGCGCTTAAAAAATGTAGCTTGCCAGCTCTTTCTTTTCTAAGTAATATTATATTGGTGTATTAGTTTCCCACCGGCGACTTGGTCCACAAAATTTTTACTTTATACAACATCCCTTTGTATCTTTTGTAAATCCTAGAAAGAATCTGTGTCCCAGACCTAAGTTGTGCCAATTCTACAGGGTAAAATAAAAAGTCAGATTCATCCCACAGAAACTTTTTTTCGAGATAAAAAGTAGTTTTTGTGTTACTTCAGACATTTAATAACCCCTGTGCCAAATTTCATCCAGATCAGTTGAACCGTTTCGGTGTGAAAGAGAAACAAACACACATTCACACATCATGCCTACAAACTTTCCTATTTATAACATTAGTAAGGATTATGTAAAATACTTTAGTAGTATTCCATACATACTTATTAAACATACTGATTGACATATTTTTACAATACCGTGGGGTATCTGCAATGTATGTAGGAATACTATCTCCCTCTGAAACAGTTGTCGTGGGAGGCGACTAAGGTACCGGAACAGGCAGAATCCATTTTTAATAGCGTAACTCAAATAGTGTTGGGCAGATTGGGCAACAGCATTCTCGCTGCGAAACTATCCTCTACGATGACATCTACGCCTACCCAGCGAAGTTATGGGCAAAATGTTTTGTGTTTTTTAATAGGGCCCTGAAAGATTTATTTACGTTCAACTTAACAAAATTGCATATTTATTCCTAATTCTAAATTGTTTAAAATAAACACCAACGAGAACGAGAGACTTTACCATAATATAACACATTTTTTATATTAAAGGAACCACGAGGAATAACTAATAAATTTTATCTAACATTTAGTCATAATAAAACTACTCTTATAATGGCTTTAAAACGCGATTTATTCACATTTTATGATCGACGTTTCGGTTACCTTGCGGCAACCGTTTTCATGATTAGGATTCGTCATGAAGTATGTTCTTAACAGTAGTTTTATTATGAACCAATAAAATAAATATTTTCGTAAAAAACTACCTAACAATTAAAGTCTATATGACCATGTCGTGAATCGATCCAATTTCTGTCGGCCTTAAAACCCGCTAACTTAAATCTAGTCTGTCAACACACCGTAAATATTATTTTTTCAAGTAAAATAAAGTGAAAGGGCAACGACCCCGTTTTTGAAATCTTCGTCGCACTCACAAGACAAATGAACGCAGACTTGTAAACAATGGAGAGATAAGATCCATTGTACCTACCCGCGCCTCTTGTGTGCGAATGTTCTATATTATCACGCTGTGTTTCTTTAAGGGCCGTATTACGGTGATGTATGTGATGCTAGTTGTAAGCGGTTTCATTGTTTTAGTCGGGTACACCCTTATATCATCATATGCAAATTGAAATATTTATCTTTCCCTTGTTTTGGATGTTATACGTCAAAGTTGAAAATTCTTTTGTTTATGTTAACCGTCAAGTTATTAAGGAAGATGTACTATGTCAAAGTTCAAGTCATTCGATTAATCGATTCATAGATTACTGTCAATAGTCAGGATTTCACGTCGTTTGTTTTGTGAATTGTTTAAATTATTAATCCTATGTACACAGACAACATCTATTTAAATTACTGCAATTTACTAACTTGCTACATACATATTCTTATTTATGTAGTATAATTATGTACAATTGTATTTGTTTTTGGTTTATTATAAATGTAAATGTTACATCCGGATTTTTTTACCTTTGGTAAAAGGATTTGTAAAAAACGCGGTGACTTTTTAAAACATTTTGTAGTAAATACTGAAAAATTTCAACTAAGACTGATGAAAATATACGATTTATTAAAAAATGGTGCTGGTAGAAACGTATTGTGTGTTAGTTCTAAACTAACTTTTTATATAAAAATTATGTTAAATGGTGTTTTTCGAGATAAACTTCTAAATACATTACATATGGTAGTGAATGTTGGGCATGGCAGAAGATGCACGCGAGTAGAATAAATGCTGTTAAAATGAGAGCACTTTGAAGTATGCATGGAGTGAGTTTAAAAGTTAGATAAAAGAATATTGTGATATTAGATTTGCTATCAGCAATGTGGTTTAAAGGATGATGTGACAACAATAGGGAAAGGAATGTTGAGATGGTTTGGAAATGTAGAAAACATGGTTAAAAGTAAAATGACTGCACAAATATATAGAACGGAAGTGAATATATATGTATATATATGCGTTGGTATAGGACGACCTAGGTGAATATACCTTAACCAGGTAGAAGAGGTATAAAAAAAGGGCCAGGTCAGAAGTACCATGAATAAACAAGCCTGTATGAAAGGACCAATGCGAGTAAGGAAAGCGAGATAGGCTAAGATCCTAATAAGTGGAAATCCATAGCCACTGCCTGCCCCTAGTGTGACTAGCCTGCTAGCATTTTAATCTATGCAAGATTTTTTTTCAGTTCGTAAATACCGGTCCGTACCCGAAAAGAATTTTACCGGTCTGACGGCGCAGATGTTAGTGAGAAGATATCTTTGCGCTAAGGGTCTTGGGTTCAATCCCCACCCTGGACCAATATTGTAAATTATGTGCATTTGTAGTTTTTGTATGTTCAACAATTATTTAAGTATTAAATTTGTGATTCCTCTTTGTGTGATGTCCGTAACACAAGTGCTTTAAGCAACTCGTTACGGAGTTACTGAGATACTGTGTAAATTTATATACTCATATTTATAAATTCGCTTTAAATACACAGTAAATAAAGTTAAAGCGTAGTGATGTCTAATAAAAATGTGCTATCCAATCCCAAGTTGGCTCATGTACATGTGAAATATTTACTTAATAGATTTCTTTCCACAAACGGTTCTTCTGTGTTTGCAATATACGAACGTAATTTACATTTAAATAGAAAACCAGAGGCGGAATAAGGACTGCACTTTATCTATATTATTTCCATTACTTTTATTTAAATAACATCTTTCAAGAAAAGTTATGCATTCAAACAATCTTTTTAAACTTAATATGAATGAAATAGCTAAAGAATGCAAAAATGTTTTATATTATATCATTATTTATGAGCTGTGAAATTACAACGTTTATTGGCTACTGTAACGTTTTCTATGACGCGAGATTTTGACCTGGTCTACTAAAAATTATAAAATGATAAAATTGTTTGAGTTCCTCATTCTAGGGTAAAACTTTAATCTTCATACATACTTCTCGATCTTGTTAATCGTGTACAGTCTTGGTCGCATCGATCACAAATGTGTCTATTTATTTCATAGATAATATATGTAGATAACTTCAACTGACAAAGCTTCACTTAAACTTGCAAATCCTATTTTCCCCACTTAATAATAGTAGATTCAAATAAAATAATAGCACCTTATAAATTTTATTGAAAAGTATTTTATGTGGGTTTGGAGTCAACTGCTTTATATTTCTCTCCGTTTTATTTGCAAAATATTTAACTACTTTTCAATAATAAGTAAGTTACTATATAAGTTGAGCGAATAACTAAGAGAAAGAGGTCAACTATTATATATTTCCATCTTGTTTTTGAAATGCAAAATTAAAATCGGCATCTGATACTAGTGTATGGTAGTGATGATTTGTTTCAAATCTCCCCTCCCTTGTTTTACCATCAGACATTCCTCTTCCCAACTTATAATATAAATACAAAGGAAAGTAAGTTTGTTTGTTACCTCTGTACACTTTACCTATCTTCGTGAAAATTCACAAAGGAGTATATATTATAATATTATTCATCCCAAAAAGAGTTTCCTGTTTCCGGCCCGGTCTGACGCCGGGTAAAAGCGTATTTCAATAAAAAACCAATTCACGTTTTCGAAAATATCTATCCAGTTTAAACCAGTCTCAGGGGATCAGCAAACCACTTTGGAACTTACGGTACTTGTAAGACAAGAGCTATTGAACTGAACTGGATAGAAATGTACTTGTACTTAACGTTCCTCAGTCCGTACCTGCGCAACTAAGGGAAGGGCTAACCGCAAAACATAATAGCTTAATTAGAGATGCGGTTTGGCAACAATCCCATCTTTATTGCTATTAAGATGTGAGGCATAACGATTTTATGAGTAATTGGACCATCTACATGGTAAATAGGAGACGACAAACTATTGGATATAATTTAAACAGTATTTGGAAAGAAATAATTAATTATAAATGTCATCATCATTATAACAGCCGAGAAATGTCCACTGGAAGACATAGGCTCCCTAAGATACTGAAATGCTATTCATGGCAGTCACCAAGAGTCGACCGGGATGGATATCATATCGATCGCGATCTTGAGATAGAAATGAAGACCAGGGTACAGGGTAAGGCTCTATTCTACTCTGCCGGTACATAACAGCAATAATAATTTTTTTTGTAGAAAAGAATTCAGTGCTATTTCTATCCTTACTAACATTATAAATTTGATAGTACCATCGGTCTTTAAGTCTCACTGCCGGCTTATCCGGTGACATTATTAAGATGAAATTTGCCACGTACAGTAAGCAAATCTGTCAAATATTTACAGTCAATTTTAAACTCAATGGCTCGTTTTTATAGATCAATATCGATTGCGAAATTTTGACAGACTTGGGTAGGTAGGTACTTTTGATCCCGAAAACATCCCGTGGGACGCGACTTAAAATAAAGTCCATGCGGGCGGAGTCATGGGGGGGCAGTGACGTCATGGATCTACATAAATAACAATGATTTGTCGAAGTGTACGTACGCGATTGAAACTATAACGATACATCAATATGGTTACTATAAATTTTGTAATTTTTTAAAAATTTAATTTTTTATTTCATGCTACATCTCATACACTGACCTGACTCCGTAGTAAGTCGCTTGAAGCAGTTGTGTTACGAACACCAGACAACAGAGGAATCACAAATATACTACTTAAATACATATATTTAACATCCAGAGACAGAACAATTACAAATATCATCATACAAATATTTGTTCTGGTGCTCAAGATAGGATCACTACCATCTGCGCCATCAGGCCTGTCAATAAATTAATGGCTGTTTGTAATTGTTAGACCTAGGTTTGTACGGATCAGTGGGATCCCAAAGTATCTATAGAAAATAACTAATGTTTGTATTTAGGTTGGGAAGATCTAATGATCTAATACTAAAGTTCGTTTGCCAAAAATTCACTCTCATCTATTTCTACCAAATAGCAGTATTTTCGAATTGTTGTATTTTGGTTTGAAGGGGAGTAACGTAATATCTTTAAGTCTCAAGGTTGACAACGCGTTAGTCATATCCTTTTGATATTATAAGCGTATATACACTGTTTGACGCTTACTATCACGCGAGCTGTATTCTTGATTCTTGAACAGTACTAAAAAAAACTCTGCAACAAATTAAATAAATATATTATTATTGTGTTGTATTTGTTATTGTCAGGGCTAAATTGATACGGATCAACGAGGTCTGGAAATGTGTATGGACTAATGTATGTATGTATGCAGGTAAATATTTCACTGTGTAGAATGGGTTTTCACGGTTAAGGGATCAACAGGGTAAATACCTGGATGAAGTCAGGGCGGACCGATAATATAAAACATAAACCTTTGAGATATGTCAATTTTATATCAATAATAGAATATAATGGTAATAAAAATTCCGAGTATTTGTTATTATCTCTCTAGTCGGATATGTGAAGAACATTAACAGTTTATGCATTTTTATATGTACACTTTTATCTGATAATATAAAACTTTTGAACCCCATCGTAACTAATACTATTAACGCGAAAATTTATGAGCACGGATGGGTGGATGTATAGATATATAGATGTATATATGTAGATATATATAGATAGATCATAGATGTATGTGTTACCATATTAGCCGTATAAAGTCCACTGTTGGAGATAGGCCCCCCAAGGCTACGGGATTTTTGCCAATAATTACCGCGCTGGGCAGGCGAGGTAGTAATCGCAGAGTTCAACTTCGCGATGAGGATGCTGCTGCCTATTCTCACCCTGTAACATTTAAGCCTCGCTGTTTTGGATAGATTTGGCACCTTAGTCGCTTCTTACGACACCCGGTACAGAGTAGTCTAGTCTCTAGTCTGCCCGTACCCCACGGCAACATTTATATGTAGATAATGTATATATAGATGTATGTTTGTTACTCTTTCAAGCCGGAATAGCATAATAAATCTGGATTAACTTGGACAAAAAGATTTATTGACAGTGTAGAGTAACTGGACTACTTTTTGTCTCGAAAATATGTTATCAACAGATAGAACTGACTTTTTTTTTCTCTATGGTATCGGCACGACTTTTTGCACAGTTGGCTGTCAGGGAACGACATACACTTCTCCCTGTAATAACAATAGATCTAAAGGCATGAGATATAAAGTAAAAACCTTGCGAGCCAATCCTCGCCCTGAAAGCTAATGTTACTAGGATACTTAATATTCGAGCATTGAATGCAACATCTTAAAATGACCATTCAATCGACTAATTATCTAATTTCATAAAATCATGTAATAATAAAAAAATATACATAGGAGTTCCTCTAAGTGTGGTTCTACATAATTGAAGCGGACATACGTGAACTGGAATAAATTAAATCTACAAAGGCTTCAAAACTTAGATGCGGGCAGTAACTTGGCCGTCAAATTCGTGCCTGACTCAATTATGAGAATCTAGACGGAATATAACACGGAAGACTATATCATTTAGCAATGCGGGTCCCGCAACCCATGCCATCTGCAGTGACGGAAACTTAGAGAGACGGACACTTACTCTCGGAGTTATATGATTGCTTCCTGGAAGTACAACTTACGGTATGATATCGGTATACGGTATACGGTATGTCGATAAACAAGCATACAGACCAGTTAGTTACCGCAGCCTATCATGCCCAATATTATAACTAAAATATATTTTGTCACATTACTCGGTAATTACACTGCCTCTCTCACCCTTCAAACTGAAACACAGCAATGAGAACACTGCTATTTGGCGATAGTAATAGGTGATACTGGGGTATTGCAGACAACCTTTGTACAAGGTCTACCTCATGTATTTGTTTTTGTTCAGGAGTCAAACCAGCATATTTCTCTTGCCCGGGGACTGCGCTACCACAGTGCTACCGATAATCAATCGCTTTAAACGAGTAATAGTTTAACATTAGAGTGTTTGTTGTATCACAATATTCAAGAGATGAACACCAATGAACTTTTAGTATCGCTCGAGTACCGCCAGTAACCTGAGAAAAGTTATTTTTTTATAAAACTTTACTATTTTTCCCTTTATTGTGCATCCCTCGTAAAATGTGGTTTCCCTAGAAAAAGTAGTCTATATCATCGTCTATTTTCTAAACTAACACTACGTAAAGAGCATCTCGCTTCCATTGTGAATTATAACAATTATAAGACACGATCACCGTAGTTTTTTTCTAATCAAAAAGTAACCTTTGTCCCCCTCTGTCCCCTAAACTACAGATAAACAAAGAATTCATATCAATTGGTTTGAGAAAGAACAATAACCATATTCATCCCATTGATACCTTCTTAACGTTCCCGGGATAAAAAGTAACCTTTCTGTTGTACCAAATAAAAATTCTAATCCATACAAACTATTAACAACAATACAAATCAATACAAACTTTCACGTTTACCATATTAACACTACATTAAAAAGGTTTCTCCTGCTATCCTTCCGTCAAACAGCTATATTTTGTTTTCATATTAAGGGTTAGACATCTTATAATAAACCTGATATGCAATATATATAGATTAATAAAATAAAATAAAAATATTTTTTTATTTACACGTCATTGCACACATTCTTCTGACCACAATAAAGGGATATCTTTTGTATAACGATCACCAGAAACAATGAAAAAGCAAGCCTCAAAAAATCTGACACAACTCATACTATTTATTGGTTTATTTTGTTGTTAATAGGCTAACTGTAATCATTTTCGCAAAGTAATCTACGAGAATGAAAACTACAAGATAATCTGATAATGATAAAGATCCTACATACCTTAGGTTACAGCCCTAAAAAGCCTTGCGTCATTGTAAAACTCTCTAGAGTTTAATGCAGATGCATAGAGTACGAATAATTTCCAACTTTCAACCAATTACTACTCTATATAATACAATAATATTAGGCCTAATATAGGCCTCCCCAAGAAACGGGGAATTAGCTCATAATTGCCGCGTTGGGCCGGCGTGGTGGCAATCAAATCATGGCTTTGGGATGGCGATGATGCGATTTCCAGTTTCTAGTAGATATACCGCCATCTATCGCTTTCAGTAAGAGAAGACGACTACTTACGACACTTGGTACTTGGTTGGTAGAAGTACTTTACTTTATTCCACTCCGCCGTTCACGTCATTTCACTCTAAATAGACGACTATTTCTACCGCCAAATAGCAGTGTTTAAATCATCCGGTGAAGGATGAGAGGCAATAAAATTACTGGATAAGTGATATAATATCTTCAAGTCACAGGGTCAGCAACGCTAGTATCCTTGTGTATTACGAGCATCTAAAGGCTGCGGTGAAACTTACTATAACCCGGCTTGTATGCTTCTTTATCGACCTGACCTAATAAAAAAACTGAGCCATGTTTGAATTTAGATTTCTTTAGAATCGTTTCGTCATTGTTCCAGAACAACGAACCGCCTTCTAAATAGCGAACCCCACCAAAGATCCGATTATTCAACATCACAGCCTATTCAGAGGTTAATAAACTTAATTAATCTCCAAAGCTGGCAAAAGTTCAACTTGTTAAAATCTGCTTGAACACCTCTATATAAATGTGTACCCTCCACGTTGCTGGCACTGTATACCACAAAGTGCCAACGAACAAAATGGAACGCCAGTGAGATAAGAGCAGGAATTAATTAGGCTGCATTAGAGGCTTGTTTAATTTAATTCACTACTGCTTCCGCCGGCGTGTTTTAAAATAAACATTTTATCTTTAACTTCATCTTTAACTTCATCTATAACTTCATCTATAACTTCATTTGTAACTTAATCTTTAACTTCATCTATAACTTCATCTTTAACTTCATCTTCAACTTGATTTTACGGCTGTATATTTTCAATAAGATATTGAACCTGTAATTATATTAATCCACACAAAACCTACAATAATCAAACTTTTTAGGGAATTATGTAACGTTAAAAAAATCTTACCAATAATCTGATTTACTATGACAATTCTAACGCCATCGAAGGACAACTCATACGATAATGTAAATTCTGTCGAAAACTTATGTCTTCTGTCTATGTCGGATGAACATTAAAGTTGTATATTTTTATGTATTTATTGGTACGTGAGTTAGTTGTTATGTAGACATATATAGTGTTATTTTTTAATTAACTTAATTTTCTTTATATAAATGAAATAGTAGTACACATTTACATACTGCTCTATCACATTTTCTTCCTCTATATCTATCTAATGGATCCAGCCCTGAGCGATATGGTCGCCAATTGAATTATAACTTATTATTTACTTTTTGTATACAATAAAGAGTATTATTATTATTCTGTATATGCCTTTCTCAGTCACCCTTCGTAATTACAAACACGTCACACATATTCTACAGAGTACATCGCGTTCACCGGAACGCAAGCAGTCTTTGCCCTTCGAGGGATAACCAACTGCACTAGTGCAGCCGGGCTTACTCAGTCCTCAACTTTTGCAAACAACGAAGTAACAGTCCCCAACGATGGTTACTCATTCGCCTTCAGGGGCGACCTCGAGCGATTGCCGTCGGTCCCGCTTTGGCCGATTGCATCCAACTGCGCTACAGCGGGCAGTAAAAAGTATGCAGTAAAAAAATCTTTTTTCTTTCTCAAAAAAAATAAGGTAATTTTACCATCTCTAGGTATATATGAAGACTACGTGTTACGGTATTACGGAGATTGTCCGGGTTGAAGTTATAAACTACTAAACTAATTTTTACAATTGTTTGCTTACGGTGTACATTTTGATCCAACATGACAGATTCATATTATTCTTTTTACGATTAACATAGGTATACAATCAGACAGAGCAACATCGGTCTGGTCAGCTAGCTAAAGATAAAATGTAGAAGCTAAATAACTCGTAATTAAAACCCGTTGAAAATTTTATTTTTATAAGGGCGTAAATGTTAGAAAATATTATAAGCTTTTCTAACACTAGCGCGGTAATTTTTTACCGTTTACAAAGCACATATATATTTTATTTAAAAAAAGGTATTAAACTATTGCAAAAGTAATCGCTGCTCGTGACGATAATATGACATTTAATATTGATAAATTAAATTATATTTCTATACAAAAATATGGTGTCAATTAATATCTGGTGGCTGGTTTGGGGGCGGGCAATATTTCGTATCTTAAATTTAACGGGAATAATAAGCAGCATTCCTGTCGCAAAACTACGCTATGCGATTTCCCAGCGTGGAAGCTTCAAGCAAAGTTCCCTATTTCTTTGAGAGGCCTATCTTCAGCAGTAGACGTTTACAGGCTGCTATAATAACGATGATGTTAATGGATTCCAATTCTTAAGCATTTAAGTTAATGCAATTGTGTTTTATTTTCAATTGATCAAGTTTTTTACATGAAACATAACTGGCCTATAAACAAAAGTGTAACACACTGAATTTTATAAAAATTTACTTTATGATATCAATGAGAAATCATTGCTAACGATATAAAATCATAGGGAGGGCAAACTTGATAAAACTTCGTAGGAACATTCTACATTGAATTATTCCATTGTCATTAATCCTGACCGCATGCATTCCCTACTCCTAGAGCTTAAAGTTGATATTTGTCATTTATATAATATAAGCGGCCCGTCCCAGCATCGCACGGGTGGACAATTGATTTAAAAACGTTTGGGTTAATCATATATTAATTGGCTGAAACTGATCATCAATGTGTTGAAAATCTTGCACTCACGACCCAGATTCTACGCCACAGCCGCACACATCACTCATCACAGACGTCCACTGCTAGACATAGGCTTCCCAAAGTAATCTCAATAATCGGTTGTATGCGACCTATGTCCAGCGAGATCCTGCGGTTTTAGTCAGGTCATCTGTCAATCTTGCCCTACGATGCGCTTGCCGGTATATTTTGTTAAAATTGTCATTTTTAAATCTTCTGAATTTTAATCATTTAAATTCATTGTAATCTTCATGTATTAAAACAGTTTAAAATTAATAAATCATTTATTGGATAGAACCATGTTGTTTTAGACATGGTGTGGTTTTTGTTAAGATTTCTTTTAAAAAATGTGGTTTCAATGACAATTGCTGGTTATAGTGACATATAGAACCGCAAGCTTTTTTTATAGATATTAAAATGTTTTTTAATATTTTAGAACACATTTCCGTTCTATCTTTCAAGCGCATGCGTTGAAAATTATTTTATGTTTAAGTAAATTTTTTTTTATACCATGGATTATATTATTAACATTTTAGGAGATTTTTTTCTATTAATATATATTGCCTATGTTACTCAAGCATTCTAATGGTGAAGAATTATCGAAATTTGTCCGGTAGTTTTTGAATTTGTTCGTGCCTAACATCCAGAAATACAAAAATACGTTCCCTCTTTATAACACTAATATAAATATTATAACAATTATATTACTACAATGGCCGCCCTGTGGTCGAAATTCGCCCATAAACCATTTTTTTTAATATATAGATACGCTCACCTGATGATCTAGATCTATCTTGTTCGCCAAGAGTTGTGGGTTGGATGCCCACTCAGAACAAATATTGACAATATGATATTTGTATCTGTTCTGTGTTTGGAGGTTAAATATACATATTTAAGTAGTATATCTGCGATTTCATTGCTTACTCGGAGTCAGGTTAATGTATGAAATGCTGTGGGATTTTTTTTCTATTGTATAACTTTTTAAATCCAAACCAGAATTTATTTACTATTCGCTTACCTAACGCTAAAATCACACGATTCGACTAGTTCACAGCAACTGGTCGATCAACAGATATCGCTGGTATGCACCATACATAATTAAGCTATATTTTTTTTTTTCATTTAAATGTATTACCGACGATTAAGATGTTTTTCAAAGCTTGATTTAATTTCAAACTATATATCACGCCTACAATAGCTAGTTTATAGATGAAAACAGCATGCACAGAAAAATAAAAAAATTACACAAAGTACTTATCCTATAGTTTTGTCTTGAAAAATAGAGTACTCATTATCAGGTTTTGAGTGGAAATTTAAGCTTTTCTTTTTCAGGAATCTCACTAAAGGGAAAATTGTTATATAGCAAAAGAGCAAGGGTAAAGCTGGAACGGTAAAACAATCTAGATTAATTAAACAATTGTCACATTCTCGAGATTAGATTTGCTACGTTGTTTTTTATCAATTTCGATACTCTTTTACAGTAACTCTAGTTAGCTTAAACGTCTTTACTAACTTTCAAAATATAATATATTACCTGTGTCACTTGCTGATAATTTATTTTTATTTTTAAAATCAGATCCAGCCAATTCTCAGTTTATTAGTTACAAATGTCCTATAATACAGATCCTGTTAATATAGTTTTATTTTAAGTCGCAATCTCAAATTTTTATCGAAAATATAATATAACATGATATTCGGTAAATAAGTAGCTCTCAAACGGAGAAAGAATTTTTAATACCGCTTTAGTAGTCTTTGAATGAAACCTTACCTAACTAACAATAAATTTTTTCTGCCTTACAATATTTGTAAAGACTGTCCGCATACCCATTCATCATAAATACTATTTATCCCTAAGACTATGTAAGACGAGTCTCTAGACAACCTCCGAGAGACCGGAGATGACTAGCCTCTCCTGAATAACGCAGATTTGGTTGAACAATGCCGTGTTTGGACCCTAGAGAAACAGGTACGTACATGCGAGCTTGATACTAATTTAACTGACCTGAGGCGCATCTTGTGATTCAAAGGTCGTGGGTTCGACCCCCACCCAGACCAAATATTAATAAGTAAAGGTAGAAGTAGATCTTACTTGGTTATGTGTATTTTTGATATATTTTTATTACTTTTTGAGTTGATTTATTATTTTTTTAATTTTCCCTTGTTCAATTTACTTATATGATCTCGAATTAATCCATTCCACCGGACCTATACATTTAACCGGTGTGAGGTAATGAGGAGATCATTTCAGTTCTTGACTGTACAAAAAAATCATTTCTGAAAAATTTCCAGCGTATCTATCTAATATATCTATGCAAAGTTAAATTGTGAGGTACCGGCAGAGTGGAATAATACCTCCCTCTATACCAGGTGTCGTAAGAGGCGACTAAGGTCCAGAACCGACAGATGGCGGTAAATCCTCCCGAGACAGTTTAGCTCAAATGCGCAGGGTGGGGATGGGCAGCAACATCCCCGTCGTGAAAGCTGCGCTCTGCGATTGCCAGCACGCTAGCCCCGCGCGGCAATTATGAGCGAAATTCCCCTTTCTTGGGGAGGCCTATGTCCAGCAGTGGACTTCTTATGGCTGTAATGATAATAATAATGAAAGTTACATCCACACTGCCAATCACCTACATGCAGATTAATTCATCCTGAGACGCTTATGTTTATAATATTACCAAGGTAAGTGTACGTTATTATTAGGTAAATAATACCGCAGATAAAATTTAACCGAGAAACTCCATGAGCGAGAAATGTTCAATTTTAAAAAGGCAAGAAACTAATGTTTTAATTAATGTATGGTATTATTTTTTATACTTAAACGAAAACTTGTTTAGAGTACATTAAGGCGGGAATACTGTCTATATCCGCCCTGTTTCAAGTGAGAATATACCGCCTAGTACCTCAGTCGTCACTTACGACACCCAGTACGCGGGAAGTACTTACTCTATTCTGCCAGCACTCCAGGTCATCTATATCATTAAAAATAGACAATCCAAGTTATATAATTTCTTTTTTGATATATTAAATATCTTACCAAATTCTAATTAATCATACATGCCCTCTACCTCGTGAAGACCTCGGCTTTTTTTATGCAGCTCCGAACCGAACTCGGAAAACTTCCGAATATATAGCTTCCGAATAAATTCACGAATATTTGTTGGACGCTTTCGACGGTTTCGCTATTTGTGAGCTGCCAAGTCACGTGGGGGTAGTTGGGTAACCGATTGGTTCTATTAGAGTTTTGCTTGGAGCGTCGGTGTAGGGATACCATATATTTGCTAAAAGGTAATATAAAAGTATTGAAAATAAACTTTTCAATATTTTTAATAATATCTTCAGATGCGCATAGTAGCTATATTTAACCGTAATTTATAATTGAATTCTGCCTAGAACGGCTTCTAGAGAGGTCTGCAAGATTATGCTTTAGCTTGATGTTCCTACTCAATTTTTACTTTTACTAGTTTAAAAAATACATATTTATTTAAGTAGAATAGTACCTTGCTCCAGGTATTGTCAGAAGCGACAAAGCTAGCGGAAACGACAGACAGCGGTATATCCGTCTGAAATAACGTGGCTCAAACGTAGGAGGGCGGGAATAGGCAGCAGCATTCCTGTTACGAAGCTATGCTTTGCGATTGCCGCTACGCCTGCTCAGGGCCACAATTATGGGCAAAATTTCCGCTTTATAAAATCATGAGCAAAATTCCCCCATAATTGTGGGTAGGCCTATATTGAGCAATGAACGTTCTACGCCTGATGATGACGCGTTAAGACATCAGTTTTTTATCAATCTAATAAGATCATTTCGTACAATATCAAAGTCACTTCAAGATACATACAATATTATTTATATTTATGCATCTGCTATTCATAATAGTTTTTTTTTATATTTCACTGTGTGACGCATATAATTACTACATCAACAAGTTTGACATTACACTTGCCACTTTTGAGAACGATTTCCGTAACGTAATCCAAATTAAATTAAAGATATGTTTATATATATAAATATATATAGAGAATAAAGCGTTAAAAAGCCGATTATGAAGTTTTATCAAGTTAAATATATTGAATTAATGTGTTATCATGTTTATATAAAGAGAAAGATTTGTGTTAACGAATATTTTACAAGAGGCCTTAACTTTATCCGGGTACATAGTATTATTTTCCTGTTCATACCTAAACTGTGGAAATGATTATTCCTATCGTACTAACTACTACTTTCTAGATCTTAAACATAAATACTTATAAATATCTTTGCACAAACCCGGTCCTGTATTATTTTTCAATTTTTTCCCGGTCAATTCTAACTCGTACACCATGTGAGGTGTGTGTAGTGACAATCACAAATAAAAAAAAACAAAGAATGAAACACTTAATGCAGTCCTTCTAAAATTAAGCGTTAATTATTATAATAATAATTATAATAATTCATTTATTTAACTAGATTACACTTAATAAGACATTACGCCAAGGACATTATGCAAAGACGTTGCGCAAACGAGATATTTAGCTAAATAAATAATTACATTATCTGAATCAGACAATTTGTGACACTTCACATTGAGTGAAGTGTCCGTTCTGCGCCTAAATCCAAACATGTAAAACGCTTATTTATTTTGTGACGAGTTAATACTTTTGACATAAGGGATAATATTGTTTTAACAAGGATTTTCTGTTGCGAATATAAGATAAATCATACATCTTTTCTGTCTCAAGTATCCGAACCCTTTTTATGTCTTGACAAACACTTTAGATGAAATGTTGATATACTTGTCTGTTTTATATATTTAGAGTCACGTTTACACCGAGATCCAATAAACCATGGGTTGGGTTTTGTCACCATTTAATATAAATGTTTAGTTAAAGCAATATATTTTAAAACTTTCATCCCGTAAACTAAAATAGTTCTTCTTAAAATAATTTATACCTAAGTATAATATATACCTATAATATATTATAGATAAAATATTAAATATTCGTAATAAGCTTCTCCGTAGAATAAACTATGACGAGTCCGATGGAGCAGATGGTAGTGATCATATCTTGTACGCCAAGGATCGTGGGTTCGATTCCCACCCAGGGAAAATATTTATTTGATAACGTTTGTGTTTTATCTGTGTTTGCGTGTTAAATATATAGTTATTTCAGTAGTATATTTATGATTCCTCTGTCGTCTGACGACTGAAACACTTTAAGCGATTTATAACGGAATAAGGTCACTGTATGAAAAGTGGCAGTAATTAAAATATATATACATCTTATATCACAGATAAAATTGAATGACATTAGACGCGCGACTGTGCGGAAAAATTTAAACTAAGAAGAATATATTTTACATATTTATATTATACATATTGTATATATGTAATAAATATATATATATATATATATATATATATCTAACACATAGTACTTTTATATTCTTAACAACATTCTCTGACTTTGACCTGTGGCTCGATATCATAATATGTACCTAGAAATTTATAGACAAGAAAATAATCTAAACATTCTTTCGTCGATAGGTCGTATTAGTTGTTGAATGTCAACCGAGCCTAATTTACTAATCTTATCGTAGTCTATCTGCTTTTTGTCTTAACTTTGTTCTGCTTAACTGGACAACAATTCAAAGAAGACATTATAAATTTTAAGCTCGCCGGAAAAGAGCGATATCTTGATTAGAAAATTATCCGAAATTGGAACCAGAAGAGCGATTTGCTGTTGTTAGTTCAACCTCAATATTTTAGATAAATAAGAGAAATACTAATTAATAGAGTAATTTTTATTCATTTTCAACGGGATTACACTGAAAAGAAGCAGTTCGGATACCTTAAACTGCAGCAAAGAGTTTGACAAAGAGGGGTGGATAGGTATTGAGTTCCAACCCCCTAGGTGCTGTTCAAGAAAGACAACCTACAATCGAGGCCCATCCTAGTGTACCCATCTTGCACTACAAAAACAGTCGAACCAAAAGTACGAGTATTATCTTATTAATTAATTTAATGGGTATTTTATACTTTTTAATTGTAAAAGATTCTAATAACTGAAATATTTTGCATTACAATAACGATCTCATTCAATGTTGTTTAATTTTATAACAACAATAAAGACATTATGCAAGAAAACAGATAATACCACAGAAACAAGACTCATCCATTTTTCATAAAAATACTAATTAAACTGTATATCCATTAAATCGATGATCCTCAGGTTTGCTTAAAGTACAAAGTAAAATTCTTCTTAGTGGCATCCCTATCCATTTCATCGTTCTGTTAGCGCATAAATGTGCCAACGATTCGATGGCTCAGCAGAAAGCAATTTGTTAGGTGCATCTAGCATTCAATCCGTTCGATCGAAATCCTCGCTCCGAGGTGGAAAATCAAGCGCGCTCTGTTGTCTTAGACGTAAAGCCGGCTAGCCGCATTAATATTGAAACGGTAGAATATCCCAGACGTGATCTAATAATGTCGTAATAAAAGCGTACAATCCAAGAAATTCTAGTGTTTACTATGTGTTTATTCTCACCTTTAGGCATATTTAAATTTGTTTTTAAAGTGTTTTCCAAATTCAAAAATCTTGTGTCACCAAAGTCAGAAAATTTTGTGTTGTAGCTGCTGTAATACATTCAAAATTGAATTAATTATGTATACCAATTGATAGCTAATCAAAGAATAATCGAATACAACATTGTTAATTACAAAACTTCTATTCCACGGCTTCTAAATATAAAATTTTAAACTTTTTTAGTATTTTATCTTGCAGCAACCGTTGAGTTGACTAGTGAACACATGGTTGTTAGAAAATATTTAAGTACTAGCACTGCCCGCGACATCATCCCCATGGAATAGTAACTTTGAGAGGTGTAATAACTTTCTTTGATAAATTGAATATCCAACACTGAAAGAGTTTTTCTGATAGAACCAGCGGTTCCTGAGATTAGCGCGTTCAAACAAACATACAAACCTACAAACTCTTCACCTTATAATATTAGTATAGATTATGCGTTTTGTAGACTTATTTATTTGAAATACACGTTCAAAACACATTTTTTTCATTACCCTATTGATAAATATACTCTTTGGTATTAATATATGGAACAGATAGGTGTGTTGTGCAATTATCGGATTCTAGCAAAGGTCAAAATCAAAATATAGATTAATTGAGTAGGACGCTTAGAAGCGCCTTTTAGTCATCAAACCAATAAGAAATAACAATAATATTTCCAAAATAGAACCCTATGAGATTAATTGAGTCATCAAATATATTCATATATTAGGCCTACATCAAACAAGTCTGCACCAGACGGATCTTAAAACTAAGATTCACTACAGGAGCCACTAGTGAAAAACTAAGGGCGACGAGTTTCAATAACATATAATAAAATTAGTGTTAATGGTACCAATTTCAAAGAGTTATCGTAGCATAATGTGCTGATATATGACGTAAATAAAACATTAAATTGGATAACAACATTATTAAGATAAGTCACAGCTACTGTTAATATAAGTAATGAATTTAACGACTGCTTTAGGCTGGCTTGTTTTTGGCTAAATATTTTTTAATGTGACGTAAAAGTTGCACGTTTGAATCTTGTATGGTAAATTATTTCAGTTGTCGTGTTTTGCCACCTCTTTTGGCCCGTAATAAGACCGGAAAGATGTTTATATTAATATAAGATCAGAAAAGGCACTTACCTAAACCTTCGCATCGGACTGTCACTGTGAAATTCTCTCAGTACTTAATTGTTCAACACTCTAAAGACTTTCAAAGACCTTTATATCTATATTTATAAAAAATATATACTGCAGTTAATTGACCTAATTTAATTGCATAAACCAAACAGTACTATGTTGAGTATTATCAATTTAAAAAATCTTTACTAATTCCTTACTTCTTACTCATACTCGTATTATAAATGCGAGTAACTCTATCTATCTGCTTGTCGCGCTTTCGCGCCAAAACTTCTAAACCGAATTGAAATATAGACTAGACTATCTATATATATAGATAGTCTAAAGCCACAAAAAGGATATATTTATTGTAATAATAAGGATTGTAAGGCGTTGAAAGGAGGATGAAAAAATGTATGGAAGTATCGTTATTTTTAGAGCCAGACACTTAAAACTCATATTTTAGGCTGTTGTGTTGATAAAAACTATTCTTTGCGGATGTAATTGCGGCCACAGCTAGTGTACACTACATATTAACCAATAGAAAAAATTACGTAATATTTTTAGTATTAACTTTTAAGGTCCTTGATGTTTGCCTGTTCCACCAAACTGTTGCAACAGGACACTAACACTTCATATAACCTGTTAAATAAATGAATATACCAACATTGAAATAAAGAACAGTTAAAACAACTGACTAGTAGGTTAATTGTACCAATCTGCCCCAGTGACTTCAGCCGGCACACGAAAGAAGCTAGCCAGCTTAATGAGTAGGACTAATGAGCGAATTTAATGACCCCTTCATTGCGTCAGAAGAGCTACCATTAAAATTCAACTTTGTAATATGTAACACTTGCAATGTTTGATTGTTAAGTAATTAAATGTGAAGATACTGCGAATTCTTATGATGCATTAAAGGAATCCGCTTTTAAAGACGATGAAACCACTAATAAACCAAAAATCTTTGGAGATATTGATAATTAGTCAAAGGTTTCGTGGTATAATAATGGAAAAAAGGATATAATTTCAACTATAAGGAAATAAATGACATTCAAAGAAGAGAAGTAACTAAATTAATGGTACCAATCTCAGTCCAGCGACCAATTTAGCTTTGCGGACGAAAGAAACGGGCGAGCTTAATTAGAAGCACTAATGATGGCAACTAATGACCCTCGTTTAGCAAATCAACTGGCATTATGCTATTACGTTCTTAATGCTTCTTTTTGGAGATTCTTAACATTCCGAAATAAGATTGGATTGTTTTCAATATGCTCATCTGTTGGATTTAAGATAGCCTAATCTAACCTGGTGGCAGGTATAAAATTTATATTTTTCATGTCTGTTTTAATATCCCAAGGGTTTTAATTCACTGAACTAATAACTGTTCTGTTCTCTTTTGTTGTATCAGTGAAACGTTTTTTTTTATAGAAGCATTCATAGAATATTATTGAAATTGATCCACTACCCAATTAAAAGTATCCAATCATCGACATTGAAAGCAATAACTTTTTACTACAAGTCACCGTATGTAATAATATAGTAATAATCTTCAGAAAAAAAAATCTAGTTAAGATCGATCTTTGCACTGCTTGAAGGCAGTCTGCCAATATTTTCCAATACTCTTTACAAGTCTTGATTAATAAGCATGACATGCGAAAATTCGTTGCCGCATCGTATCAATTTTCTCAGTATATACTTGGTATTCATGCAGCTGTTTATAAATTTAAATGAGGGTTTTTTGACCATTGATCTTTGGCGCAATTCGTAAATAGTTTACAAGTCATCATAGTCATTATTTCAATCTGCTTAATAGGCCAATTTATCAATAGTAAATTAATCTATATTTACTTTCTTCATCTTAAGTATTTTCAGGCACTAGTTGCAGAGTTAAAATCATTAATAGCCATTAAACTTTCACTGAGCTGCCTGCTCAAGAAAAGAAAAAAAATCACCCGTAATTACCGCGCTGGGCAGGCGTGGTGGCAAGCGCATACTGTAACTTCGCATCGGAAACGTAATACAGAGGAAGGTACTATTTTAGTCTGTCGGTACAACAAGGCTATATAAAACGAAAAGAAATAATGCGAAATAATGCTTTCATAAAATAACAATATACTCGGATTAATCTAAGGCGCTAATTCCAAACCTCGTTTTGCTGGCCAATTAAATGGAAAATCCAACACTCTCTTCCAATCGAAGGGGCTGCCAACTAAAACCTATTAGTGCTTACAAAGAGACATAGTTATCCACCTCTATAAATACTAATTTGCGGAGATACGAAGCTTTTATTTTCATGTTTATACTAACTGGTCAAAATTGAATTTCACATCAATACGAATAAAAATATATTTTCGAAATTTGTATTGTTTACCATTGCACCTAATTTAATAAACTTTTTTCTGTAGTATTTTTAATTATTATAGTCATGTATGCACATTTTAATTGTAATATTATATCAGGAAGTATGTATGAATAAGAGTGTATTACCTAATGTTTGTATGCAGGTAGTTTATAGGTTAGAGACTCAAGAACGAGATTAGAACTGTCACGAGATCAAAGGTACAAATGTTTTAAGTACGCAGACGAAGCTAGGGTAGGTCGCTTCTTTTCATTTTACTAGCAACGCTCTATGATTTTTACCCTCGTAGTTGCCGCTTACATGAGAATATGGATATACAATTTTAATTTTGCTATGTTAATAATGCATACATAAAATAAAGAATGTTTCAAATTTGTTCAGCAGTTTTTGGGTTCATTCGTTACAAACGTCCATAAATTTGAATATAATATAGCCTACGTCACTTGGTGGAGGTCAAGTTTTCTAATGGACAAAATTCCTTCTAAAATCGGATTGGATTTGTTTTATACTCGTAGTTAAATTGTAAAAAATAAACTAACAAAAAATCTAAGCTATACTCTTTATAATATTAGTATACATAAGAAACTATTTGCCATATATTTTAACAGTACAATTTTTTAGCCCACATATCAAATGGTCCATTTAGACTCCGGCATGTGCCTCGGTAGAGTTATGAGAAAAATCCTGCTAATTGCGCATCTGGCCTTACACAATGCGAGGTTCCATACTTAATCACAATATTGTGAGCTTAGAAATGGGCTTATACTACCTACTTAATAGAAACTAATAACGGTAGAAAGTTTTTAATGGAATTTATAAAAAAAATATACCTTTTTGAACTTATATAGTTTTATTAGCTGTTACTCTAAGAGGTTTTATGCATATACAAATTCTATGTTACTTAAGGATATATTTACTAGAAAAAAAACCTGAAAACGAGCTTCCGCCCTAAACCTGAGAGAATATTTTTTTATTGTATATATTATCTTAATTCTATAAACATTAATAAGCAAGTTTAAAGCTTTAATATTTCAGAAACGTATCTCGAATAGTTGCTTTCGCAAACCCACAATGACCTCGTAATGCGGTTGACAAGATAATATACCTTTTCCCCATTAATATACAAGATAAATATTATGATTCCCTTACTTCTCGTGGAACACTAATGGTTGTAAATTTCATTCAAACCAAACATGACAGCGACGAGGTTCTCAACCCGCCACGCCGTGTTCCATCGGGGTGCGAAAAGTGAACTGCGGAAAACCGCTTTGCTACGTTGAATGTGAAAGGAGGAATGAACTGTAAGATAGAAGAAGTATTTGAAATTATGAATAGAGAAAGCTTATATTTTATATGTAAGTGAGTCAAATATAATATGAAGTGAGTGAGGCAAGAGGGTTGCGGGACCACCAAATACCGGGAATACACAGGATATTGCACGGGAGCACAATAAACCAACAGAGTGCAAAGGTGTAGGTGTGTTGCTGTCTGAATGAATGGTAGAATGTATAGAATATTATGAATATTTAAATCCAAAACTTCTCTGTATTAGGTTTAAAGTATGAACCAGTTTTTTTTTCGTTTGTTTAGGAGTGAAGTAAGAGTAGGAATACAAGGCAAAATCAAAGTATAGTAATGTTAGAATATTTTAATGGATCGATTAGGGAAACGTGGCAGGTATGAGAAAATGATTGGAAAGTATGGTGATGTTATAGTTAATGAGAATGGTATTAGTATTAGTGTGTTGGATGTTTAGAGTGGAGCCTTTATGTGACAAACACGTTATTTTGTTTTAAAAAGGACCACTTATACATAAGTGGAAAAGAGCAATGGTGAGCATACCTTAACCAGGCAAAAGACGTATTAAAGAAGGGCCAGATCAGAAGTACCGTAGTACGAGTAAAAAAACGAGGGAGGTATGTCGAGATCGTAGCAAGTGAAAATCCATAGTCTCTGCCTATCCTAATGGGACCCAGACCTGATGCATGTATGTATGGATATACAAGATATATTTAATGTATTTCATTAAAATAGCGGCTTCGTGCTACATAGTAAATTTGTATCCCAGTATATGTATATTATATGTAAACATTTTTTGAATATCTTGTATGTAACCGATATTTATAATATATATCTAATAAAATTTATATACATTTATAATACGCCTATATAGTATAATATTTCTAAAGAAATTTCCCGTTCCCGATGATCTCATACAAACCTGGTGCCGTACATTACAAGCACAATAAAAAAATTATTATCCAAGTTAATACAGTAAATTATATACAGTAGCTACTACACGAAACTACGCGCGTACATACATTTCGGCAGTAATATTTATATATGTATTTTGTTTCATATGAATATTTCTTATGAAACAGAATACATATATCTATAAATAAAAATGTATTATGACAAAAAGCCTCAAATGATAAACTGGCATTGTAAACTCAAAAGTAGGAACTTTTGAGTTACAGTCAATAGGAATTGACTGCGGAGCCCTAAAAAGTGCGCTTAAAACGTAATGCCTCAGCCCTATATATGTTCAGCCATTTATGAGATGTTCGCGGTATTCCTTTATACAGGGTGTGATGGATGTGCTTGTTTGTGTGAGCGTCGACGCGCGTACGTCATGAAATAAAACACCGCCCAGAGATTGGTGTCACTAAAAATATAACAAATTGGTATTGTTTTGCTTTGGTATATATTCAGGGAGAATTTATGTTGAAATTGAGTTGCGATTGTTGTCTTTTTGATTTTCATTTGTCTTTGAGTTGAAGATCGATCCATGAGATTTATGGTTCACGTTATTGTTGGTGTTCCAGTTAAGGTCGTTGAAGAAATAGATGTTTAGGTAAAAATTTAACTGTCAAAAATTAGTTTGGTTACTCACACAAATACGTCATCATCATCATCACCATAGCAACCGTATAACATTCACTGCTGTTTAAAGACCTTCCCAAGAAAGTGGGAATTTGTCTAGAATTTCCGCGCTGAACAAGCGTGGAGGCAATCCCAACCTTTTCACGTTTTAGCTAGACTGCTTCGGGTAAACCGCAATCTACCTCAGTGTATAGTGAGGAGTACTATTCTATTCAGCCAGTACCATATGGCTAAACCACGACACGGATATCTAATTAACTCGTTTGACACAGTACAAAGACGAACTGCAAAAATCATCGGATCCTATACACACAAGCAGTTTAGAATCCATAACTCTTCAAAAGAGGTGCTTTACCTCCCTTTATATTCACTCCTACTCTCAATACAACTCCTCGGTATGAGGCCTGGATTTTCTGGGTCCAAATGGTACTCTCTATCTGTCAATCAAAATAATTCAATTTAATTTTTCAAACTGAAGTAGGTAATAATAATAAATTAACAATTCTCATCCTTGTTTTCACGATTAATATCAATTTTAATGATTAATACTGCCGTGATGTACAGGCAGAATACAATACTACCCCCCACTGCACTAGGTGTCGCAAGAGGCGACTAAGATACCAGCACCTTGGCGGTATATCCATCCTAAACACTGCAGCTCAAATGCACAGGGCGGTAATGGGCAGCAACACCCCCGTCGCGATAGCTACGTTCTGCGATTAACAACACGCTTGCCCAGCGCGTCAATTATGGGCAGAAAACCTCCTTTCTTGGTGAGGTTTATGTCTAGCAGTGGATTTCCAATGGCTGGTATGCTGTTTGCCAATATTTTTGCGTCCAATATTCATAATAAAATCACTTTCGGATTTATCGAACTCCATACTTTGTCAATCTTGATATTTCAAAATGTAATTATATTGACCTTAATTATAAGAACTATCAAAGTATAGTCAATCTTATTCCGATGCAAATATTATATCCAAGAATCTTTCAGATCAAAAACAGTAAAGATAATAATAATAAACCTTTATTTATTTTCTCACATATACACTTAATGTAAATGTAACATTATATCACATGTTATATTATATTATACTACACTTATACTTACTTATACTACAGCTATCTTTTCCAAAATCCGTACTCATAACACCGATGACCTCGATTACCCAACGGGATCGTAAGAGTCAATTAAATTTATGATGCAATAGCCATTAAAATATTAAATGATAGAAATAATAAAAAATTAAGTCTGAATAAAGACCAGAAAGCCATGAATGATTCATATTCACGTTTATCTATTTTGTATGTATATTGTCTGCACTACTATATATAAATATATTTTCTGTTCTGTGTAATGGTTGACTGGGAGATAATGACATCTGGCATTAAGTCCGCTATTTGTACATTTTGTAACATTTTGTGCAGTAAAGTTACATAAATAAATAAAAAATAAAATTCACAACAATAATTTTAACCTGAATCTTGTTTTGTATATATACTCTTCAAATATTTTTAATTGTACGTAATTCTTTGTACGCATATTTGACTGACACTTAGTCGGCTTTTGAAATATACCGTGCGTAAAAAACATGATTCATTGAAAATGCCAAAGAGAAATGTTATATAATCCAAAAGATGGATGAGCCTGTATTTGATTGGCAGTAAAGGGTTTACAGTATGCCGATGAAGTTGTCAAGAACGCTCTTTATACATACCCATGAATCGAAAATTGTTCCAACAAAGTGACTTCGAAAAACAAGGCCTTTTCATCTAAAGACACAAGATAACATACATAGTACAATTATCAAGAAGTGGACTGTATGCTTGTTAGACGAAAAACGTGTCATCAATAGATCAGTCGCCGCATGAACACTATTGGTTGGAAAATGTTGCTTGAATTAAAGAAATCGCAGAACTTACCTTCGAATCGCAGATGCTGTTGCCCTTACCCTGTGCATTTGAGATACACTGTTTCGGATGGATATACCGCCATCTGTCGGTACCTTTACCTCAGTCGCATGTTACAAAACCTGGTACAAAGGGAGGTAGGTACTATTCTGCTCTGCCGGTACCCCACGGCAAAATTAAACGTGTAAGACAATGTGAACATGCCATGTTTTATCTAAAAGTATAAGAAATTTTCGTACCGAATCATCCTCTTCAAATATCCACGAGATATTTTTGCCGAGGCGCCTCGATTCGAATATTGAATTTTTAATAAACATCGAAGCACTTCGAGATCGAGGGGCGATCGAAAGTTTGAATATTTTATTTCGCGAAATTAATCTTCCGAAGGTTTGCAGATTGGAGACTAATTAGTGCTTAATTATTGCGTCGCTCCCAGTGAAGTGTGCAATTTAAGTTGCAATTTAAATTTACGAATTTATACTAATAGCACCAATTTTGCCGTCTCATACAGCTAATATATACATACATGTATGAAATATGTGTGATGTATATACAATTTTACCTTACCCTTGCCGTGAGGTACCGGCAGAGTATAATAGTAACTCCCGCTGTACCAGTTGTCGTAAGAGGTGACTAAGGTACCAGAACCGATAGACGGCGATATTCATCCGAGACAGTATAGCTCAAATGTTAGTGTAAGGGTAAGGCCATCGCCATTACAGCCATTAGAAGTCCACTGCTGGACTTAGGCCTCAATATAGGGGGATTTTTGTCCATAATTGGTATATTATATATACCAATTATGGACATAGGCGTGGTGGCAATCACTGAATGCGAGCTGCTGAGCTCAAGATGAGGATGCTGCTACCTATCCCCACCATTTATAATGAGAAAACATTTGACTTTCTATAGCTGATACGATCATGATGATGATAAAGAAAGAAGAAAACGAAATAACAAAAACAGTAATAAAGATATTAAGCTAATACTACATATTTTTTGTCGAAAGTGTACTAACAAAGATTATTTCTTTTTCGTTCCAAAATACGTGCTATAAAAAACTTTAGTAGGATTCAAAGTGCACCGACTATCATTCGTGTGAAATAGAAAAAGGCCAGCCAGGTTGAGAGCTCTAATGGGCTGAGTACTCTTCAATGAACGAGGATTTCAACATTCCGACGCCCCGTGATCGCTTCAAAGTTCGAAACCACTAAGGCGTATCAGGGATGGTACCTTTACCATTATAATGCTGAAAGAGCACAGATTATACAGCTTATATAGAAGCTAAATTAAATATTACGGCTCCCTACGTCTCCATCTGCGCGTATATCTCAAAAAACGAATAGTCGCGGATAGCTGGTGCTATCATAATTAATAGCTTATATAAATCTTTTGATTTATGAGCAGTATAATAGTAAACTTTCTGTATCCTTTCTTAAAATCCATTCAGAGTAATATTTTCTAACAATTGCTTGTTCATAAATTGAAAAATATTTAATGGCATTAAAACGTTATTTGGATTGACATTTCCGCAAGGTTATCAACATAAAACACGTAAAAAAATTCGTTTTAAGCCTTTTTATTATACACTCAGTAGTTAAAATATCCCAAACATCCGTCCATTCATCTCGTTATTGATATGATTAGGATGAATAGCATTAAACACACGTGTTATTTTTGATATGCCATAACCATAACATGTTAATGAGACCTTGAAGTAACCATTAAAAAGTACTGTACCGATTTATCTTATTATGTTATTAATGGAAAGCTACATTATTAGCAATCAACATAAGATACAGCTGTGTGTATACGTAAATAAAGTTAAAATTAAATCAGTCATATAAATCTAGCTTTATGAGAATTTTCATGCGCTTTTGCAAATCAGATAGACGAGCAGCTTATACCTAGAATATGACCTTTCTATAACAAGTACTATTAACTTAGTTTTTAGGAATATGAATTCCTCAAAAACCGGCGTACAGCAGAGAAACTAAAGGGCCCTTTACGGAACGAGAAGCTTAGAACTGCGTCTCTCGTCTTCCAACAAACAAAGAACGGACTTTTCAATTTTTCTTTTTGTGTAGTTAAATTTTTGAGTGGTTTTAAAATTCCTATATAGGCTAAATACAAAATTTGTCGGGTGGATACTATTTGTTGTAATAAAATAAAGAAGTTTAAGAAACAAGAAGTAAAAAAAAATGACGGGTAGACCTCTTACAGAGTTCGTCTGCATTGGTACCTCACTCTCACTTATTTATTTTTTATTTTTAACGCCAAATGAAAGTGTTGGCTATGTTCCGGTTTAAAGGGATAGGAGGAGATAGGCAGTGAAATTACTGAATAAATGTGACATTATATCTTCAGTTCACAAGGATGGCGACACATTTGTGATATCTTTGTGATAACACGAGAGACCAGATGCATGTTAGCTGATTCATAACATAAAAAAAAAACAAGATTTTGAAGAAGGACAGAATGAAGATAAAGAAAATCATTTATAACAGTCATTTATAACGGTCCACGAGATATTGGACATCACTGCAGATAAATAGATGGTGATATTATTACAAGCATATCACTGGCGCGTTGCCAACCTTGTGACTTGAAGATATAATGTCATATTACCCAGCTATTTTATGACCTCTTCCATCCTTTAAATCGGAATACAGCATTCCATACATTATTTGGCAGTAGAAATAGGCGAGAGTGTGACAAACTTTTTATAAGGTCTACCTCTAGTACATTTACCTCTAGATTAATCTTTCAGACAAAGAACGAGAATATGTGCTTCAGGTTTGGCAAACAGACATATAGAAGTATAGAAACAAGCGATCAATGTATCCTCGTATATACAATTGCGACATCGAAAGAATAACATTGGCATGTCGCCAACCTTGGTGTCTAAGGATATTGATAATGTGACAAACTTTACCCAGAAGTTGCACTTGCCTATTTCTTCTTTCAAACTGGAATATATTAGAGCTTAGCTGTTTCGAAGCATAAACTGATAAATGTCTAACGTGAGTCAGGCGAACTATGCAACCTCTCTCTGAAAAATATGTGTGTTGGCTTATCTAAGAAATGATTTGAGTTAAGATCGTCATCATATCAGCCATGGAACGTTTACTGCTAGACATAGGCCCCTCAAGAAAGTAGGAATTCTACCCACAATTGTCATACTGGGCAAGCATAGTGTCAATCGCTGTCCAAAAATAGCTTCACGACGGAAATATTGCTACCCACCCCACTCGATTTCGTTTAAGCTACGCTATTCCGGATATGTAGGATATACCGTCTTCTTCTTCTTCTGTCAGTGAAAGTACCTCAGACATCTCTTGCGGCAGCTGGTATTGCAATACTATTCTAATCTACCGGTACACTATGGTGCGAGTAGGTAATCATGCTATTATTTATTTAGTAAAAAACATAATTGTTAAGTAAACACAAAGGTACTTTATTCCGTGGGATACCGACAAAGTAGGATAGTATCGCCCCTGTACCAGGTGTCGTAAAAGGCGACTGAACCTGTACCGACAGATGGCAATGGATATATTGCTCGATACAGTGTAGTTCAAATGCACAGAGTGGGGATGGGCAGCAGCATTCCGTTTGCCTAGCGTGGCAATAAAAGCCCTCTTTTTAGGGAGGCCCATGTCTTCCTATAGCTGCTATGAACTCCAATGGCTGATCTGATTATGATGATGTTGAAAGTGATTTAAATATATTAAGGCCATGAACTGATTTTCCTCTCAATATTTTCTGAACGACACACCACAATATAAATCGATATTCAAAAAAAGAATCTGTAGATACTATTTGTTAGTATTCTATCTTGAAATTTAATAACTTTTCCTGTCGATATTATTTCATAAATATAGACGTTAACAATATTTTTTGCCATATCAATAGAATGCTAAAAAAATACATAAAAACATTTACTTATTTATTGTTACTACAGGCAATAGATAGTATACTTTCATTTTAGAAACGAAAGATATAACCAATTGAATTATTCGATTTGAATAGGTAATCAGCAAACATGGAAGGCACGAAACAATATAAATGTAGAACGAACTGTTCCAATTACAAGTGAAAAACAAGTCAATGACCCTAATATAACAACTTTTTGCTACCATAAATTGACTAGATTATAGCCTTTTGCGAATTCTTTGAGCTTCCTTTGAATAACAAAAACGATAGAGTCACTTTATTGTCTTCGATTTATTTTCTTATAAGTCGGAAGCATTCTTTATTTAAAACTCGACTTGTTTTACTTGATTTGTATCCCCGAAAATAAAAGTGACCGTTGGTAAGGTTTTGTTCACACAGCTATCATGAACGTACAAAATTATATCATTTTTCATTAATATGCTATTTATATTAACATTTTGAAGTTGAAGTCAGCAGGCCTTAGAACATATACATCACTGATATAATCAAAAATTTAATTAGCACAGTTTTGTTACGTCTTTGTCTACCGACTTACATATAAAAAAAATGCGGAGTATTTAGACGTAAAAAGAATTAAAGCAACTAGAATATCAAGTTCCAACTTCAATCGGGACAAGTTAAATAAAATATGTTTTTCTAAAGCATATACTTGCAATGGTGTATTTATTGTTATGTTGTTTCGCTAATAAGGCTTCGAGTTGTAAATTGCTGTTTCATTAAAATAATTAACTGAAAATATATACAAAATTAGTACCACATCTATCTATTATACTAACCTAACTATAAAATATCTAAAGGTTTGTCAATTTAAAACTCTATCAAACCTGTATCTACATTATATTTTCTCACATTGACTTCACTGCTCATTGTGAAACAAATTTTTATAATTTTGAACCTCAGCGCAAGTATATAAAATTAAAATTAAAAATTATTACAGAATAATGAATGTAGTAGTTGTTATAGTGCAAAGATTCGAATCCTGACACCATATCTTTAGTCAATCTCCAGAGCAGTTGCCGCAAGGTAACTGAAACGTCGATCAAAAAATATAAAAAATGCAATAAACCACCTTTTTAATTTTTAAGAATTAAGTATATATTTCTAAATATAAACTATATTTCTTGATCTAAAAATCGCTAAAAGTCGTGAGAAAGTTTAGTTGTGACCGAATCGAAGTCGTAAATTTAGCTTTCTCCTTACGAAGCCTAAGTAGATCAAATTTGTGAACTAAAGTTTTACTGGTTGCCCTGAAATTGAATGCTAACTAAGCTAGAGTTGTAAAAGTTCGCGACTGTTGATAATTCCGGCCCTTCACTGTTTTTGCTACGTGCCTCGCATTTATCTGTGTTTGCGCCGATTTGTGAATAGGTAACAATGGGATTACAAACCTAGCCATTTCTTATAAAGCTTTTTATGGAAGCGGTTGAAAATAAAAACTAAAGCGCATGGTAAAATTCTCACCCCATATTTTAAGCACGCCTGTGTCCCATTGAGGTAGGCAGAGACTATAGATCTTCACTCGCTATGATCTTAGCAAACCTCGCTTCTCTTACACGCATTGGTCCTTTCATACACGCTCGTTTATTTTTGGTACTTCTGGCCTGGCCCTTCTTTAATATCTCTTCTACCTGGTTAAGATATGTTCGCCTCGGTCGTCCTATACCAACTTTTTCATTTATTTCAGCTTTATATATTTTTGCAGTCATTCTCTTTTCATCCACCCTTTCTACATGTCCAAACTATCTTAACATTTCTTTTTATATTATTGTCACAACATCATCTTTTACACCACATCGATCTCTTATTACACTATTCTTTAATCTATCCCTTAAATTTACACCATACATACTTCAAAGTGCTCTCATTTCAACAGCATTTATTCTACTCGCGTCCTTTCTTTCATGCCCAACATTCACTACCATATGCATGTAATGCTCTATTGTCACTATTTCTAGCTTTTTCTCTTCGTTCAATATCTACTTCAGACATCCCATCTCTCGTAAAAACAATTTCCATATATACAAACTCTTTTAGTTGTTCTACTTTCATGTCATCGTCTTTCATTTCTTTTTATCTTGCAAAATCGTTACCATCTCTTGCAACTATTCAGCTGACGATGCTAACACTACTTGATCATCAGCGCAAAGAAAACATTTGATGAGTAACCCATTCATGCTTAATCCACATTTACTGGCTTTCAAATTTGACAGACAGTTGTCTATAAATAAGTTGAATAACTAGGGCGATGCTACACATCCCTGTTTGATACCTCTATGGGTGTGAAACTATTCCATGAAGTTTCACACCCATAGAGGACCGTTTATCCGTAATGTGTTACGGATGATTGCTGAGTGCTTTATGACGATAATTTAGAGTGAGGTCAATATTTCAGATATGTGAGTTCATTCATTCACTCTCATTCCTAACAAAGAATGATAGTGGAGTTTTATTAATACTGATCATTGCTCACTTCAGTTCAAGACAATATCAAAATATCTATAGGCTTAGCATAAGCACTTTTAAATCGTCCACTAAACAATATTTTTTTATTATATATAATTCAATATTGGTTCACTAAAGACAATTAATGACTTAAATGACCAATGGCCCTGATGACCTTACAGTGTTATAAGAATCATTTGACCAAATAGATTATGAGTCATCTTAAAATTTTCAGCCATGAAACGTCCACTGCTGGATAAAGGCCTTTGCCCATTATTGACACGCTGGGCAAGCGTGATGGCAATTGCAGAGCGTAACCTCGTGACCGGAACGCTACTGCCCATCCCCGTGCTGTTCGTTTGGGCTATACTGCTTTGGACGGGTATACTACCATCTGTCGGTTACGGTACATTAGGCCTCTTACGACACCATAGGTACAGGGGTATAGGGTAGGTACTATTCTACTCTACCAGTACCACATAGCTAATCATTGAGTGGCCTACTTTATATTAAGTCTGACCATACCAGCCAGTTCTCAAAATTAATGGAATAAAATTTAAATGCATTATTTTGACTACACGTCAATAACGTACGACTACAACGACGTAACGTACGTTACGACTATAACGTACATACTTACGTTTACATATAAATAGTGCATATATTATAAATGTAATAATTTATAAAGATGCATGATAAGACAGCTGAAGGATCTACATAAAATTTGGCACCCAGTTTTATATTATGAAATAACACATGGGTCACTTTTTATTCTGGACAAAATTGGTTCTCCCACTGGGAGAATTCGTTTTGTTGTCTTAAAAAGGCATTATATCTATAATATATATTACAAGTCATATTTACATAACCACCATTTTTTGTACAGAATTAGTTCAAAGGTCTAAGACGTCATAAGATATATTCCATCCCGGTAAAACGAGACCTCTTGAGGGAAATGGTAAAAGTTCAAACGGATAAAGTCGCGAAATGATAGTTTTATATACTATTATATTATCTCACAAAATACTGCACTTAACGACTTGTGTTCACCGAATCGAGCTTAATTTGATCCGTAGCCGCATTCGATATACTAAATTAAGCCTATTTATCAATTTCATTTTCACCAAAGTGTTTCTGAGTGTACCATCGTGGCATCCTTAATTCTACCCCTCAGGATCCATCCATCCCTTTTTGTCGTAGGGAGGCGATAGGTTTGTTTTCTCTATCACACCTTTCTTCGCGCTAATTGTACTTTGTGGGGTCTTCACTACATCAATCAAGGCAGAATGAGTTTCAATATTATGACTTGGATTTTCCATTGGGGACATTAAGTGTGTTTCATAAATATTTATTGCAGATAAATTAGACCATCACAAACTTAAGAACTGATTGTAATTTACTTGTTAATTATTAATAAATTTCTACGTTTGTTTTAACTGAAATAGTCTTTCAGTTAATTTTAATAATAATAATAAGTTCCATGGAGTGCCCGCGGAATAGAATAGTACCCTGTACCAGGTGTAATAAGATCGTTAGAGGCGTCTGAGAACCGTACCAAACCGACAGATAGCGGTATATCCATTCAAAACAGTGCACAGGGCGAGGATGGACAGCAGCATCCCCTTGCGAAAGCCACACTCTGCGATTGTGTCTACACGCTTGCCCTGCGCGGCAATTATGGGCAAAATTCCCCTTTTTTTGGGGAGGCCTATGTCTAGCAGTGGACTTTTAATGTAATGTGCATTAAATGATTCAATGGCGCCTACCTTGTGGATCAAGGATCGCGAGTTCGATCCCCACCTACAAACAATACGTACATACATCACGCTTGTGTCCCATCGGGGTAGAGACTAGGGATTTCTACTCGCTGCCATCTTGGCATACCTCTCTTGCTCTCCTTACTCGCATTAGCCAAGTAAATTAGAAAAAATATATGAAGACAAAAGCCTCGAGACGAACAATGTATTTATATATTTTAGTTTATATGAAAACAATAAGTTTTTACAGTTCCATTTCTTGTCGAGTATCCCTTGTTCTAATCAGCGATAGAGGGCGCTAACTCTGCAAAGCCTGACCCAATTAAAGTCTTTTTTTAGATTGATAAAGAAAATCAGATAAGGTTATCTCTAAAAGATGCTTATGAAGATACATGTCCAATTTGGGGTCAGCCAATGAGAGAGGCCCTTGAATGGAGAGCCGTGAGTCTTCACTTTAGCAGTGAGGAAAACTTGAAATCTTATACTCTAGAAAACTTTCCGAATGTCAGTGAATGTTTTATTTTATTGTAGCAAGAGAGTTGGTCTTCCTTGTCTACGTATATAAAAATTGAGTGTCACGTTGTTTGTCCGGGTAGAACTAAAGAACCGATTTACCTATTTGCGATTTATATTTATTGATTAAAGTAGAAAACCAACAACGTTTTGTATTGTTACACCTATACATATCTAATCGTAAGGCCAATAACAGGTTTTCCTGATATCCCGATATCGGTTTACATATATAATTAATTGCTTACTGCGTACAGTTTCATCCAATTTGAGAGATCAGATAGTTTATATAACAATTTATAGTATATAGGTATATAGTTAAGACTGGACAACGTCAGTCTCAGAGACCGAATGGAGCCCTACTCTTTCCTGGTGTATCAAACTACACTATCAATCTACACATTTTCCACGCCATGAAAACGACACACAGACATACTTTCTCATTTCTACTATTTGTAGATATAGATGATACATTCTGGAGACCTCAAGAGACATTACGCTGCTAAGTTTTTGGTACATAAGTTAAATTGTTTCCAATGGTATCATTGTTCTGAGAAATTATCGCCATCTCTTTAATGATGCAGGTACCCAATAAGAACACTAGGAAAAATTAAAGTTAACTACTAAGGCATCAGTAGCATAATTGGAGACTCATTTGAAGTCTGAGACAAATTGTTTCTTTTTTCTAGAAGATATTTACTTTAATATTCGTATGTTCAATTCATAAAATAAATAACCTAACTTTAGACAAGAGATGTCTTAACATATTTCAATATATCATATAATTGATATTACCTCTTTTAAACACATTGTTTGTGAAAAAATAATTATTTTCCTCCATACCACAGTCCGTCGATATCCATCATTTATAATATATTACCTGAAACAAGAAATATCCACATTATATTCATACATATATGTAATATTCTCTAAAATGCACAAATAGTGCGTAAAATATTTAAATTGCACACTAATTTAAACTATTTTCACCCCACAACAATCAAACTATAAGGGGCGAGTATTATAAATTTATCTACAACTTAAGCCTTACACAACATTTCCTTAAATTAATTAAGCTTGACAAACATAATTAATTTAAGCAATTAAATTAATTAAGTTTATCAAACTTAATTAATTTAAGTAAAAGTAACCGAACATTAGAGCTGCATACATATTTCTTACCAACTACATGATAAACATATTTTCATAACATATCTAGTTATTAAATAAACACACCAAGCTATATTCTGACTCTGAAATAAATTTAAGGTATTTGGTTGCTTCAATACCGAAGAACAAAATAGTACTATCTATTCGAGGATAGGTTTTATAAATAAAATACTTTTTGCTCGCCTAATCATTCATTGAAAACTCTGCTTTTAATAATAACGAAGAGACGATGAGTAAATCATAATTCAAAAATAGAATAGAAATAGTTCCCTTATTTTAGCTTTCAATCTTTCTAGGATCTGTTTCCACGCAATGCATGCATGCATGAATTTAGATTTTTATTTCGAATCCAAAAACAATTGAATCTCTACGATGCTATGAGAATTCACCGAATCGAACGTACCTTCATCGAATTAACTGTTCATACTAAGTCTATGACATGTTCGGATCATAACAACTTTGATTTCTTCCTGATTTCTTGAAGACGGGGAACTTTTCCAATCACCGTCAGATACAATCTCAGAGCTCACGGATTGGCTTGCGAAGTTTTTATTGTGGCTATATTCAAAATATATTAAACAGAGGTGCTTATTTCCTTTATTTATTTAGGTATAAGAAGGAACTGTTTTCAAATCTGACCAACGAAAGGCAGTTTTAAACTTACTGTATATCTGATTGGATACTAGCATTTTTTCTGAGTGCATGTAGTTAATAATATGGTTAAAAAGCTTTTAGATTTAAAGTGAAAAGACATCTATATCAAAATGTTGCATTATTATCGTGAGGTAATATCAGTATAGAATTGTATTACTTCCGTTTATACATGTACTGGTGGTGACTGAAGTATCGCAATCGACAGATGGCATCGTATAACTCAATTGTTAAAGGCTGGGGATAGGCAGTAAGTAGCGAACCCTGTAGCGATAGATCTACATTTCTTATGAATTGTCACTTCTAACCTTTAGTTCTAGAAAATTACTTATTTAAACTTAGATTTATCACTTTTCAATCAATCACTTATTAATAATCAAACCACTCAAAGCAATACATATACTGTATTTCGTCTATTGCGTTTGGTTAACAGGAGCTTTTCACGATACTTCTCATACAGATATATCTAATGGAATGGCTAAAGTTTCTAAATATCGAAAATTAAAACCACACCTGAATCCGCCGTAATTGAAAAAAGGTTTTACATTTTTTTTTCTACGAAATACACGCCCTGGTTATTGCGTAAGACCATCAGACGGTTAATATCATTCAATATATCTCTTTGATGCCTACTTGGTATAATTTTATCAGTACCGTTTATCTTTATATATATAATTTTACCGTATTCTCTCCACTCTTCCTAACGCATACAAAAAATCATTTAAAACAGCTGGACCGATTTGATTTTTTTTTATGCGTTTGAGTGACGCCCTGGATGTTTTAAATTTACAAATAAACCTGGCAGATGGCGCTGCAGTCGGTATCTAGTTTATATATCTATACTGTTTTTGTGTATTTCTGATTATAATCCATTATTTATTGTTCAGCAGTTTTCACTTTTATAGTTTGGCAAAAATGCGCTATTAATAAACTCTACTCGGCAAAAATTAATTTTAGATATGCTTGGAGAAAAAAAAAATAATTTGATCATAGGATCTCACCTTTTTTTCTTATTTGCCATATTAACGTAATTATTGTCATTGTTTTAGATACTTTTTTCTCTTTAGTTTGGTTTAGTTTCTATTTTTTCTTTTCTCTCTCCTTGACATCTCTATATTACTATTCGTTCAATGATGGAGGGAAAACCTTTTTATTAGCTGTGTGGCAGAGTATAATAGTACCTCTCCCTGTACCAGGTGTCTTAAGAGGCGACTAAGCTTCCAGGCCCGACAGATGGCGGTATAAACACCCGATGCATCTTTTTTTATAATAATAATAATAATAACTTTATTCAACAACAAAAGGTAACTTAAACTAAAATACATTTTGATACTTAGGTACCTAAACTAGGTCTAACCTGTTCTTATAGGCACCTAATCTTAGCTCAAAACCAGCAGAGCGGGGATGAACAGCAGCGTTCACGTCGAGAAGCTGCACTCTTCGAGTTCTTCCTCGTTTGCCCAGTGCGGTAATTATGAGCAAACTCCTCCTTTCTGAATAAGGCCTATGTCCAGCAGTGGACGTTTAACGGCTGCTATGATGATAATAATGATTATTAGCTGCACTATGTATTCTATATTGCTTCGAGTCAACATTTGCGATGTTGGTTTTCTGTTTGTTTCCATGGCTTGAGAGGACTTTCAATTGCAAAGAGTTTGTACTCGGCCACTCGCCGGCGTGTGCAAAGTACTGTTTGATATCTAGTGCGTGAATTCGTGTAGAAGTTGGTGAAAACCTTTTGTCTTAATATGTTTTCTTCGAATCGGTGCATTTCAACCCTGTTGCATTCGAGCTACTCTAGTACGAATGGATATACCGCCATCTGTCGGTTTTGGTACCTCATATAATGTTTAAATTGTCTGTAATAAATATAGTTTTACTATAAAAAACCGATGTTTATCGTCAGTGCACAGTAGGTAAGTCAAAATTGAATAGACTACTAGGCAGTTAAACAACCGTATACAATACAGGTAATAAATATCCGATGCATCGTCTTTGAAACACTCATCAAATCAAAAATATTCTTTATACAAGCACTTTCAATTCGTCAAAAATTATAATAAAACAATTTCGTTTCATAAATATGAAGTACTAAAATCTATTATACCTAATATAATGAAAACTCCGATGAATCCACAGGTTCATAAAAGTCATCTAACATGTAATTACCTATCTACATTACACTA
Source organism: Heortia vitessoides (assembly GCA_020976665.1). Lineage (NCBI taxonomy): Eukaryota > Metazoa > Arthropoda > Insecta > Lepidoptera > Crambidae > Heortia > Heortia vitessoides. The sequence continues at coordinate 4,714,074 of JACJUM010002809.1, forward strand.
ATTTTAATGCAGGTTTAACCTCCAAGAAACTGTTAGTGATAAAGGTTCCATTAAAACTGAATAGTCAATGTTAATGGATCCTCTCCATCCCAACCTTCTAATATTATAAAGTTTGGGAGCATGTGAAGAATAAGGTTTGTTACTTTTACATGCCGCAACGGTTATACAGATCTAGACGAAATTTGGCACAGGGATTATTGATAACCTAGATTACTCGTAACACATTGACTACTTTTTATCCCCAATACATGCTTTCGAGAGATAGATCTAGTATTTAAATTTTTCTTAATGGAATACATTATGCTCTCGACACATAATGTAGCTGACAGGGAGTGACACATTTTATTTTTGGGAATAATAAGAATTCCTCAGGTATTTGTTGAAATTGTAGAAACGACAATATTATAGTCAATAAAATCCGCATACAACGTTCTCCATATTCATCCTCAAGTTAACTACAACAATGGGACCTTAATTTGTTTGAATAAACTTCAAGCACTTAACCCTTCGGTGGGGAATCCCTAAGTGTCTCCTTCCCTTAACCCTGCGTAAACAAGGCACCGAACGGTCGATTTACAATGTAATTAAAACGAAATGTTACTAAATCACACCTTCGAGAAGTAAAGACTTTATTTATGTACTACTAGCATTGCCCCGTGGTCTCACTCGTGCATTTTTCTTTGCCGTGCCAATAGTAAATAATAAAAATAACCTAAGTTACTTGGCCTTGGGGTACCAGCTGAGTAGAATAGTACTCTCCTTGTACCAGGTGTTGTAAGCGGCGACTAAGGTACCAGAACCGTCAGATTGCCACCACGTTTGCTCCGCACGGCAATTATGGGCAAAATCCTCTTTTTTTGGGGAGGTCAATGCCTAGCAGTGAAATTCCAATTGCTGATATGATGATGATCTTTCTTGAAGACATAGCTATCTATCAGTGATATTGATGTTAAAATCGGTCTAGCCGTTTCAAAGTTAACCTCAAACAAACAGACAAAATTTAAAAGCTTTTTAATAAGTGCCCTACAAACTTCATATGCCTATTATAATGAGTTGTTATTTTATTATTGCAATCTTACAAATATTGTTTATATGTAGAAAAAAATCGTTTCTGTCTGCACCTCAAACGTAATACGATGATAAACAGATTTGCAGCTAGAGCTTGGCAGGCGTTTAGTGCAAAACAATCATTATAGTTTAGATAAATCATTGTAAATTATTTTATGAGTTTTTCTGATATACAAGCTGTATTAAAGTAAAGTTTCATCATCATGTATGAAACGGTAACAAACATAGATACATCTATCATCATCATGATCAGGGCAGCCGAAAAACGTCCACTGCTGAATATAGGCCTTCCCATGCAAGGGGGCATTTGCCCATAATTGTCTCGCTAGGCAAGCGTGGTGGCAAACGTAGAACGTAGCTTCGCGATGCTGCTGCCAATCGCTGCCCTGTTGCACTATCATTATCTATTCTATTATATATTTTTTCTACTATCAAAATCTTAAATTATAATTAGATCTAGCAAAGTACCGAAAATTGTACACTCAAGCTATGTTGTGGTGCACTTTGAGAGTTCTTGTTACTGACTTCCTTGTAAAGTGGCTTCACTAATAACAATGTAGGTACAATATTCTTATTAAAAAAATTGCGCGCAAGATTGTGCAGTTATTTTGCATTAAGTATATATTTTGTTTAAATAAATTTAAATATTTTGGATTTCAAGTTTAATTTATAGTATCCGGAATTAATAAAGTGCTTCCAGAAAATATACGTCTTAAACAGAACATATTCCCGATCCAATGATACGAATTTCGGAAATTATAGTAACAAATATATCTCTCAAATGCTCCACTCGTTGCATCAAGAACACTGGATGTCATGTCTACTGAATCTTGGATGAGAGTACCTACTCTGCACTTCAGTACCTATGTCTGAAGTACTCAACTTCAGAATACTAATAAGGTTAAAACATTTCCTTGCAATATTCATAGCAATATTCTAGAGGAAATTTGCAATTGAGTTTATATTTTTGGTTTACCATTGTAAATTAAAACTGTCAAGTGCAGTTTAAAAAAATTCTACAAGATATATATTTTTTTAATATTCACAATAATAATAATAACTTTATTCAACAACAAAAGGAAACTGAAATTAACTTTAACTAACTATATCACATTACTCCAAAAATTCACTGCCTCTTTCAGCCTTCAAACTGGAACACAGCAAGACGAACATTGCAAATGGTTTGTAGAAATGGCTGAGATTGATGCTGAGATAAATAGTTCACATAAGGTAGGTTAATGTGAAAATTAATACCATATTATAAATTAGTCTTAATAAATGTAAATAATATATGTAACCAATAATCAGAGACATTACACGAAGGTACCAAAACCATTGAAATTACAGCTCCCAGCTTTACTATTTTTATTATTTAACTTTTTTGCATTCCTAATGCTATATTTAGATATATACAAAACCCAAAAGTCCCAATGAGTTCTGTTAGGAATCGACCCTGACCCCTGTAACCCAGAGCAGTCAAAACCCCAAACTGAAAGACTTATAGTAACTGTGATTTGCGCTGTAAACCAGCTGTTTTATATTACTGAGAAGTTTTGCACTCATAGTCTAAAGAGCCTTTCAATCATTCACTACATCTAGGTTAATTTTTTTCAGGTAAGCATTAAGTCAGGTAAGCATCTCCAATGACACATAAAATGTAATAATTTTTATGAACTAATTAATCTATACGAATATTAGAAATAGGAATTATTTGATGTTTTGTTTGTTTAGTACAAATTTTCTTAAAGTCTACTTGACTCATTTAAAAATTCTCTCGCCATTAGAATGTTCTTCTTCACCGAGTAACATAGACTATGTTATATTTTATAAAATCAAACTATAAACACCTAAAATATAATATATCGAATAAATTCATAAACTGCTGATTCAAAATATTTTACTTTAATAGAAAATTATATTATCATTAATTAATATGAAGTATATTTAATCCCTGTATTTTGATAGTAACAGGAAGCGGGCGGGTATACCCCTGGGGTCCTGCTAGTCGATATATACTGAGTGTGATATATAGTTGAGTTAGACTGTATGCGTATGCCTTTAATTACCTTCTAAGCTATATATAATAAGTCCACATAACCCTTATAGCGATTATGGTCCAACTCAACATGATGATCAAAAAAACATGATGATCACAAGACATGGTGGGAATCACACAGCAAAGAATCACTCAGGAGCTGTTCTTCAATTTTTTTCTCTTATAGACATTCCGCCATCAATCGGTTTCGGTACTTATACTTGTAGTAAGAAGGTACTATTTTACATTACCGGTACCTCTCGTCTGCTATATAATAAGGTGGATTCCGCATTTTTTCTTTAACCACGGAAAATGTATTAAACCAATAACATATAGTTAAGCAATAGGACATCTAAAACTGGTTAATCGCTTCTCGAAGTTATATCCAATTGGACCAGTTACATCTAGCGTCTGTCCAAATTTAGGTGAGCGTTCTGCGTTGCCGTTTTCAGAATCGCCCGAGACGAAAGACTATTAGTCTAGTCTAGAGAGTATGTATGGTAAACACAGTCTTTTCCACATACAAGAATTTATATCTCATCGAATATTTTATCAGCTATTGCCCTCTCCTCTGTAAGGTCTGCCAGATAAATGCGAAACAATGCATCAAAGAACGTAGGCACAAAGCGCGCCCACAATAGTTCAGATTCTATGCATTCTCAACAATGAAAGGAATGGACACGTGGGTGGGATAAAATAGTAATTGATGACTTAGAAACACGTCTACAAAACAAGGCCTTCGGGTAAGTTTTGTTAATGTTGTCGTGGTTCCCTCATTAATTCGTGGACCCTTTTTAATAATCTTATGATGAATAGATATAACAGAATTCAATTGGCTTAATCATTATAAAATGCAAAAATCTCACAATTATCTAGCTTTAGACCGCAGAGACCAAATCACATAGGTTATTTAAGATATCAAAAGGTTTAATGCAATTTTAGGGTTTGTTTCCATATACTATAAATAGATAATTCAACAACTCAAACAATTATGATCTTGATGACCAGATAGGACTTATCGTGATACCTGCCATTGCAAGTCCACTGCTGGACATAGGCATCAAGAAAAGGGGAATTTTGCCCAAAATTGTTTGCAGCATCCCACCCTGTGCATTTGAGCTGCACTGTTTTCGATGGATATACCGCCGTTTGTCGGTTCTGACGGCAACTATTCTACTGTTAGGACGATTCTATTTCTCTTTCTTCCTAACAGCGCGTCTATAGGTTACGATTGGGCTTACCATCACGAGCTGAGCCGAGCCGTTTATTAGCCTTCTTTATCATTAGGTTGTCCACTGCTGGTCAAGTGCCTTCTAAACTTTTAATAAGGTTATTTAATAGAAACTTGCTTATAATTGCCATATAGACAAAGACAAAACGTAGCTTTTTGACGGGATATACTTTTTATCTATCGAAGTCAACAAACAAGCATACAGTCCGCAGTAACGTATGACCGCAGTCTATAAACGCTCGTGTCATCACAAAAATATCACTAACGTATCACCAACCCTGTAAACTGAAGATGTCACTTTTGCCAATAGTTTCACTGCCACTCTCACTTTTCAAATCTGAACACAGCAATGCGAATACTATTTGGTGGTAGAAGTAGGTAAGAGAGAGTAAGGTCTCAAAGCAGACAACCTTTGTGAAAGGTCTACCACTAAGCTATTTTGACCGCCATCTGTCGGTTCTGGTACCTCAGTCACCACTAACTTCACTTGGTTCGGGTTAATCTAGTATATATTTACCAAAGCAGTTATATAAAGGCATTACAAGTTAACGAGTACTGCGCTTGGTTTTTAAATCTAATCATACATATTAATAAGATTGGAAACAAACTTCATCGAAATATCGAATTCAATATCGAAACGTCGTTAAAGTAATCGAAATACCCATCTACTGAAGAATCTCATTTCTCTTCGATACATTACAAATCAAATAAATGTATGTCGTCAGCATACAGATGAATCTCATTATGACGGCGTTCCAAGTCAACTTGTTCTGTGGAAAAAACAAATTAGAATGTCCATAGCATATGTCTGTCATATTTGATTAAAATAATTGATTCAGTGGTTTCTATCCATTTTCCTATACGTATTAATAGGAAATTAATTAGATTCTAGAGTCATTTACTAATATTAACATGGTAATTAATTAAATTCATTCACAATTGACTGAATTAAGTGCGCGCCAAAGTAATAAAAGAAGTCACAGATTATAGCAAGAAAACTAGAAATGTATTCACGATCAATTTAAAGTAAGGATATCAATGGTTAGTTGATTATGTTCCAGCTAACCTCATCTATTAAGTCACTCGTTTTATCTATAAAATAATATGAGATTTAAATGCATTGATGAAGATATATTTAAACTTTAACAAATAATTGTTAAACTCTTGAGAAAGTCTATGTGGGTGACCTAGGGCTTACATGATGATAAGTAATTACTTAATGAAAAAGGTATTATTATTCATGAATTGGCGTAGATTTTTAAGCGGAGATAGTTAAAGAGCTGGAGTAGAAATAGTGACAAAGGCTACTTTTTGTTACATTTCGAACCCCCGCTTTTCTAAATTTGGGGGTTAAAGTTTGTATGTAGCATTCAGTAATTTTTTAAGTAAAAAATTGGTTGCCTGTAAAGTCGGTATACGGGCGAAAGTTTTACGTGCCAACGACTTTGAGTGGTAAAATAATTTTAATGTGAATATGCAGGCGCTTAAGCGAAATAGAAGCGAAAGACATGAACCGGTGTGTATGCCTATCTCTCTCGCTCTGTCTCTCTCGCTAAAAAAAATCATATGCTAACTATATAACTATTTGTGAGTAACAAACAAATTATACAAATATTTCTTGGACTTCTGCGCCCAACCCCTGAAACAGGGGGTGAAATTTTATATCGGACTTCGGCTATCGACATATTAGAATAATATTCTATTCCAAATTATCTTCTGTGTTCTAATTTAAAATCAACCGAAAAACGAATCGTGTTACCCGCAATTTCACGCGAGTGAAGCCGCGGACAAAAGGTAGCACCTTCATAAGGCGCAAGTGATCAAGATTTTTGAATTACTAGTTAGACACATATGAAAAGGATCGGCTTGGAACTCATAATGTCTCGGGGTGGCTTATGTCCTCAAACGATGAAAGTTTGACTGCTGATATGACGATAACAATGACAATGTGTCCAATATCGTATAGGCAAGACCTTCGTAAGATATCTCTGTCAAAAATCTACACTATAATAAATATATAGAACTTGAAAATTTGCATTTATTATTTACAACCCAATTAGGTCATGGCACTAGGGGCTGCTAATTCAAAACCGGGTCACAAAAATATCTAAACATAGCCTTACATACTCTACAGAGTGTTAAATGAGAGATTCTTAGTACGTTCTAAATAAATATTTATTTTCGAATATGAAGGACATATTTTTTAATTAAAACAGTGAACAATTTAAATAAACGTTCTATCAAATAGTTTACTCATTAAGTTTGGCAGATTATCTGAAATTTCGTTTGAGTGTAATTTTCAAAGTTTATATTATAGCTTGAGAGCATAAAAAATTATTGGGCGATTGCATGTCAGTCAAAAGTCAAAATCGTTTAAAAAGGTCTTAAATTTATCGTTAGTAAAATTAATAATAAAATTCACATGATATCTCGCACCCGTTTCACTGATACCAAACAACAGAGGAATTACACTCTACTCTGCCAACTTTGCATTATGTAAATGAGTATATAGAACAAAGTAAGCAAGTATCACATTGTGTGCCCGTTCCAAATAAATATTTGTAATGCTATCTCTTTACTATATATGTCGTAATGCTATCTCTTTACATATATTCAAACGTTTTTATTTTTGATCTGGTCTGGCCTGAATTAGCCACAGGCTATACCATAAAGTTCTGGAATAGAGGCCATATCATCATCATATAACATCCGCTGTAAAAGACCTACTGTTACACAAAGGCGTCATCAAGAAAGGGAGATTTCTTCCCGTAATAACCATGCTAGATAGGCGTGGTAGGTGATAATCGCAAAACGTAACTTAAGACGGGGATGTTGCTGCCCATCCCCACACGGTTGTATTTGAATTGCGCTGTCTCAGATAGATATAACGCCATCTGTCGATGCCGGTACCTTAGTCACCTTTTATGACACCTGGTACATAGGGAAGGTCTATTCTACTACACCGGTACTCCACGGCAAAAAAGATACCATGTACCAGCAAACAAAACACACAAGCACTCACAAGGTTGACAAGGGATCTGACAGAACTGCAGGATCGCGCTGGATGCAGGAAATACACAACCGATATCATGGGCAGTCCTATGTCTAGCAGTCCTACGACTGAAACAGATTTGTTTAATCGACCAAGTTTAAAGCAGGACATTCTATTCTAGGGTGTATTTATTGCTGAGGTGATCTATCCCAGTTCTATGTATATTCTATTCAACCAAAATTTTTATTTATTTCTCAAATTAAAACTACTAGAACCTTGCAATGATTACCCAATAATCAATAATAGTCTTATAAACTGGTTGGACTGGTTAACAGCAATTGCCAGCACATAAAAAAATACATTGTAATAAAATACGAAGAGGCATCAGAACTAAATAGTAGCCTTAGGGGGAAATCTAATCGACGTACTCGTAGAAATACGGATTCTGCTAAAAGGTAACAGATACATCGTATCGATCAGTGTGCCTGATTATTTTGTTGCTTCATTTTCTTATTTAATCAACATAAGTACATAGTACATAGCATAAATTTTTTTTTGATCGAAAGGCTAGATTAGTCGTACTATTATATGTAATAGTCTATTATATGTAACTAATCTTTATATATGAATGCATATTAGTTACAATTCCAGCACCGAAGAGAATAAAGTTGTTTCCACGTGATTCGCGGGATAGGAGCCGATCACTCGAGGGCGCCGCAGAGGCCTGACCTCGACCCAAGTGGCGGTCTTCGGTAACTTTCAAATGTAGCTGTAATTGTATATATATGTAGTTAGTAAAAGAGGACTGACTGAACCCGGCGGCTCTTATGCGGCCTGAAATCCCTCGGAGGGCAAAAACAGCGCGCCTGAGATCTCGGTGTACTCTACAATAGGAATGCGTGTGTATTGTTTGTGATTGAGTGACAGTGATAAGGGAGGGGGGCATTTATAGAAGTGATGCGGCGGAAATAAATGATAAAGTTATATCCCAATCTAAAATCTACTTACGATTCAATTTTGTATGATTTTGTTGAATTGTGAGTGGGTGCTGTATTTCGAAAGGATAATTCATTTTCTTTCTTTTTATTACCACGTACACGCACCTACTAATATAAAATAAGACGTGTTACCGGACGAGAGTCGTTACGACATCTGTAACTAGCTATTTTTATTAAGCTACTATAAGTTTTTGCGTAAATACCTCTACCAACTATATAGTTACCCACGAAAAGAAAATCGATGTTGATCTTTTTTTTATTTGACTAGGTTGACAACCATTAAAACAGTCCGCTGTTGAACATTTTTCAATATTTTGTACTATTTGTGATTCTTTTGTTATCTAATATCCGTAACACAAGTGATTTAAGCTACTTATCTCGAAATGTGTTAATTCTATGGGATGATGAGTGAACTTATACATATATTCTAATGTATTAGATGAGTACTATTCAACATTACTTTTATTTATCGTTTAACGAAATGTAAACCTTCAAAATCATTTCGATCCGTTGGATAAATAAGCGTATATTATAATATCGTTGTGTATTTCGCCTCGTTTTCGATTAGTAATAAATTAACCTTTATACAACCTGACAGTATTTGATTACTGTGTACATTTGATATCTTGATTATGTCAATATTAGCTAATTGCTTGCGATCGGTTACATTACAGTTCGTTTCACCGTTTTACTTATTCGTGAATACGTGACATGCTTGCGTACATATAAAAAAGTATGCATATCAACACTTATTTTTGTTATTTTTCATGGGCTTTATGAATTGAGAAATTACTAATTTTAAATTGAAATAATAATTTCTAAAATATAAATCAACTTGTCCAAGTCTTTAGGCGAGACTCGAACCTGTGTCTATTCAATATTTTAGGTAAGGATAGAGGTAGTAAGGAACTGGCAAAGTAGAATAATATTTTCCCGTGTACCAGATATCGTAAGAAACGACTGAACAACCAGAACCGACTAACGGCTCAGGTTTAAAGACGGTAATTAACTACAGAACTCAAATGACAAATTTTTGCACGTTTGAAACAATCGATAAAGAAGAAATAGTAACGTATTTACTTTTAGATATATCTTAAATAGAATCCAGAATTCTCTATGCATATACCTCTCAAAGTAAATTTTTTTTTATTAACATTTAGGTAGGCCCAGTGTACAAAGGTTGTCTGCATTGGTACCTCACTTTGAATTTTTTTACCGCCAAATAGCAGAGTTCATATTATTTTGTTCTAGTTTGAAGGGTGTAAGAGTCAGTAGGGGATGTGACATTGTATCTTTGAGTCACACATACTGATAATTTTGTGATAATACAAGCGTCTATAGGCTGCGGTGACTAGGCTCGTCGAAAAAATATCGATACATCGATATATCGATATTACTTTTTCAATGTATCGATATTTTTGAGCGATATTTAATGTTTCGATGTATCGAGATATCGATATAAAATGACAAGTATTGAAAAGGTATAAAAATCGATATTTTTTATAATTAAAAAATCCTAAAAAAGAATACTTTTTTTATTCTAACATTTTTTAACAAATTACATTTTTTTGTCTTTGGTCGACTTGATTTACTTCGTTTTGATTTGGTACTTAAGTTGGCTTTTAAGTTGGCAACTCTGTCTGTCAATGTCATTTCAGTGTCAGTGTCTGTGCTTCAACTATCCGTCCGTCTGTTATCCGTATTATAACCTCAACGCGAGCGTATTTCTGCCTGCATTTGAGTTGATTATAGTTCTCAAACAATCTAACTAATTAAATCAATAATTAATTCACGTATGTGAACAAAATAATTCGAGCATTCCAGTCCGATATATCGATATTTTTAAATAAAAATATCAATATCGATATTGATATATTCAAAAATTATCGATACAATATATATCGATACTTTATTGCATTTCCGACATCCCTACGGTGACGCTTACTATCTGTGCTATATGCATGTTTGTCCATCTAGCTTGATAAAAAATAAAATACATAACCCCAGTTAGTAGCTTTAACTACATGTGTGAGAAATATTACAATAAAATAATTACAATTATAATACTTAAACATATTTAAAGCCCAGAAACAAATCAAAAACAAACGTTCATCACATAAATGTTTCCCTGGTAGGACGAACCAATTAGAATCACTACCGAATGCACCATCCGGCCCATGATGAAATGTAAAACCACTACACAGTATGCAAAACCAAACATGGAATACCTCCTTCCAAAAACTTTATTTTGATGTATTTATTTTATCCTCTTTTTCCATCTCTTACATTCATTTGTTCCAATGTTTGGGCAAACCAAAACTTTATATCCACTCCTGTACAGAAATATTACTGAAACTGTGTTTTATTTTATAACTTCTGAAAGTATTTTATCATTTCCAACCTAATAAAACTATCAAAGTATACAAAGTGTATCATTACATAAACATATCACTGGATAAGTTTGGAGCTCCCCGCCGGGTATTTCACCGATTCCTCGCGTATGCCAAAAATTCCTCACAACGAAATTGAAGCCGTATTTATATTCCGTAAATAAAATTTCTTCCAGATGTTACAATATATGTAAAAGTTAACATCATCATTCCAGCCATTGGAGGCTCACGGTTGGACATAGGCCTCCCCAAGAGAGGGAGAATTGTAGTAGTTGAAATGTTGCTGCCCATCCAAAACAGTGCAGCTCAAATGTACAGGACGGGCCCTGGTTTTGGATAGATATGCTAATTATGGGCAATAAACTTTGGATGGCTAATATTATGATAATTATGATGAAATCCCGTTTTAAAGCCGTTAAAAAAGTAGTTTTAATATGAATATTGAACGCATAAATGTAAGAAGATATTATAAAGAGACCTGCACAAAATTTGGAACAAAGATTATTGATAGTCTGGAATAGAATTTCTTTTACTGGCATTAAGTCCGCTTTTTGTACATTTTATAATATTTTGTACAGTAAAGTTCAATAAATAAATAAATCTGTCTTTTTATTTTTCTATATAGAATCGGCATAATTTTTTGTATAGTTTAATTGTTAGGGAACGGCGTAGAATACTTCTCACAAAAACACGAGTTCTTCAGAAATGCGAAAAATAATTAGTTTTGCATTCTTCGTTATAAACATATAAAATCTCACTCTTTTATCTGCTTACTGCAAATAAAAATATTAATTTTATTTAAATAATACTTATTATTATTGTATTAAAAACATAAGTCATACAAATATATCTTAGTGCCTGTTTCTCACCTCCGCACCACAAGCGAGTACACATCATACTCAGGAAGCATACTTGTTCCGCAAGTTTATAATGAAAAAGCTAATACCCTTTTAGTGGACTCTATTCTGGTGAAAGCAATTCTAATTCCTGAAATATGGATATTGCGATGCCCCAGACCTCCTCTGGGATTCCTTAAACTGTTATATCAATAAGCTTTCAAGTTCTGTAAATACATTTTGGCGAGCTGAAAGCACAGATCCTGTATTGTTCGCCATGGGTCGTGGTGAGGATCCCCATCCAGGACAAACATTACTATGATAATGTTTTTGTTTGTTCCGTATCTAGATGTTAAATATGTATCGGACAATTCTTAATTGTCCGATGTCTGTCACACAAGCTATTTTAGTGACTTATCTTAGAGGAAGGATTTTTCTTTTTAAATTATGAAGTCAGCAAACAAGCATACGTTCGATTAGATGATAAACGTGTCTGCAGCCTAAAGACGCTTTTGACTTAAAGATATATAAATAGATGAGGTTCGGACTTACGTATCGGCGCACAAGACAGGAACACTACTAAATGCGCTATCGGGCCTTTCTATTAATTAATTCATCATAAGGGCCAAAGTTTTCCGTCATGATCAAGTTAACCCGTATGTACTATATATACTTTAACTTTTCAATGCTCATCGAAGACCCCAAAGGAAATAAAGACGCCTGAATCTGCCACTCATTAGGTAGACCTCATACAAAAGTCTTTTGCATCACCTCACTCTCACTTAACTCTACCGCCAAATAGCAGTGTACGCGTTGCTGTATTCCGGTTTAAAAAATGAGAGAGGCAGTGCAATTACTGGGTAATGTGACATTAATATCTTCAAGTCACAAGGTGTTCATCATACCAGCCGTTAGAAGTCATAGGCCTCCCCAAGTGTGGAGGTTTCTTGCTCATACTTGCCGGGCTGGGCAAGCGTGTCGGCAATCGCAGAGCGCAGCTTTCGAAACGGGGATGCCGCTGCCCATCCCTGCTCTGTGCATTTGAACTACACTGTTTCGGATGGATATACCGCCATCTGTCGGTTCTTATACCTTTAACGCCTTTTACGATACCTGGTGCTGAGGGAGGTACAATTGTACTCTATTGGTACCTTACGGCCTGTCACAAGGTGATATTCATGTGGTATAACGAGCGTCTAAACGCTGCGGTGAGGTTTACTGTCACGCGGACTGTATGCTTGTTTGTCGAGCTGGTCCGATAAAAAAACCCAAGTTTCGCGAAGTAACGCTCATTGAGCTGCTACTGCTATGATTGATTGATTTAAAGAGAAGGTAGAAGTAAGAAAGTAAACTATAATTTCTATTTCAAAGTACGCACCTATCCATAGGGAAGTCTATGTAGTGTAAAGTAAATTTGGTTTCGACTTAGGGCAAATAAACATGATGCCAGCGTCAACAATATCTCAATTTCACAACTTAATATCGTATACAATAATAAACACGACTTGAGCGATACAATTAATCTACATCGTAAGGTTTCAATTAGTTGAAACTATTCAAGGTATCGTCGAAAATGTGGAATCAATTTTGTTTTTCCTACGTTGCATAGTAAAAATTACAAATGTAAATGGAAAGTAACAAGATAATTTCAAGTTTTTCACTTAATCTACCTCGATCGATCTAAATTTTATTACTTCTATTCGTATTAATATAGATATCCAAAGTTTCTTTTCCTATGTGTTCTTCGACGAGTTTCAGTATTTTGTACCTTTCTAATTGAATAATAATAATATTTGAGTTTGCCGACATGATACTACAATGGAATCATAAATGTAATACTTAAATACATATAAAACACCTAGACACAGAAAAAAAACCCTTGGTGCACAAGATTAGATCATTAATATCCATTAGAACCAATAAACAGGAAAGAAACGGGTTTTTTTTCTCTACGCTGATCAGGCGCCATTATTTGTGCAAAGGCGGAACGTTGGCGTGCCTTTTTCAATAGAAGTATCAATATTTCGCTTCATTCAAATTCGGTAAATTTAAATTTTTGTTCTGATTTTTTTCGATATCTATAAGACGCATAGAAGTTTATTAGACACAACTACCATGTCTTATAAACTTTTTTTAATTAACATATATATATATTTTACATGCGCGAAGTGAAACGCGCTGTGAAGCTTGTTGACGATGCCAGGTTCACAAGTGGTATCGATATTCCTATGTCTAAGTTTGTAGATGATACATCACTCATATTTAAAATTAAATCTCAAATTTACTCACTCGTATTTAAACTTAAAATACAAAAAGAAAATTTTGACGATGTAAACAGAGTTATCTTAGACGTAGGAAAATGGTTTAACGCAAATTATATACTTTCAAATGAAAAGAAGACGAAGTGTATAAAAATTATCACAGCTAACGTTGAAAAATAAAAACAATTATTATTAATAATAATGAGATATTGAAACTGGTCAAAACTATTATATTCTACCCTAACTTTAGATGATACATTGCAATTGGGACCTCAAATATTGAATCTCACGAGTAGACTTATTTCTGCGGCTTTTCATCATCATCATTCCTGCAATAGGAAGTCCACTGCTGGACGTAGGCCTCTGCTGAGCAAGCGTGTTGGCACTCGCTGAGCGCAGCTCTCGCGACGGGGGATGCAGTTGCCCATCCGCGCTCTATGTTTTGGAGCTGCACTATCTCGGTTGGATATACCACCATCTGTCGGCTTTGGTACCTCAGTCACCTCTTACGACACCTGTTACAAGGGGAGGTACTATTTGAAAATTTACAGACAGAAACTGCGTGGCTAGTCTATTTCAAATACTTTCACATGTCTATCTAACATATGGTTATTTGTTTTTTTTAAATGTGCTTATCGCCTACGTAAATAAAGATATATTTGACTTTGACTTTAACATAGGAGAGACTTTGCCTACATATTTGTGTTCTATCGTTTGTACAATAGGGTTTGGTTTGAGTAAATGTTTGACATGATCCGAACGGCCACTCTTCACCATAGCCATCGACAGGGTGTTGACCCACACACTTTAAAACCGGTCGCGTACTTAACAAAGGCATTTACTCCCGCGTACGCTAAGATTGTGGAATGAGCTCCGGAAGTTTTCTCAGTGAGCTACAGAATGCGGTTCTTTTAAAAGGGATTAAAGAGGTTTTTACGAGGTTGACAACACGTGAATAATGTCTCTGTGTTGTAAACGTTCATAGACTGCGGTAACTGCCTATCATCAAGCGGGCCGCTTTTATGGTATAAAAATATGCTTTTTGTACTGTTCCAGTTCCAACACATCAAGCGATAACTTAATGTATTAGATAATTCGTACCTTTTTTTATTAGACCAGGTCGACAAGCATACAGTCCGCGTGATAGTGAGTGTTACTGCAGCCCATAGACGCTCGTTATATCACAAGGATATCACTAACGCGTTGCCAACCTTGTGACTTGAGGATACTATGCCACTATACCCAGCAAATTCACTGCCTATCTCACCCTTCAGACCGGAACACAGCAATGTGAACACTACTACTTGGCAGTAGAAATAGGTGAGAGTGAGGTACCAATGCAGGCGAGTTTTTGTATGAGGTCTACCTCATGTAAAAAGGAAATTGTATAAATATGTAGATACTATTGGAATGACCTTAAAAATGCTCAGAATAAATATGTTTCTTTGGAATCACGGCAACCATAGCCTATTCACATAATTCAATTAGACACATTTAAAATAGATTGTTGAAACTTATGAAAATACTTGGTAATGCTTGTCAGACATAACATTGCGTGTTTAGCCTACCTTGTACAAATTAACTTGTGAGGATTCCGGTCGTATGACGTCACACCTTCGGCAGCGGATTACTGATACGACGCCTGATTTCTTGTACATTGTTACAATTAAATGTCATACTCAGTATAACAATATAACAATACATAGTAGTCTTCGACTATAACAATTAAAAGAATAAATAGAATAACAAAATTGGAAAATACTCTGAAATGGAGTTATACTACTCGATATTAAAGATACGAAGAATCTTATTAAAAAATGTTTAACCTACTATTTTTGTGATTAAATATATAACATTAATTTATGAGGTATACCTAAAATAATATAGTAAGATTCATCATCACATCAGCCATAAGACATCCACTGCAGGATATAGGTCAAGTAATCTCAGAACAGGTTGTATGCAGCCCGTATCTTGCGGGTGGACGCCCTACGCTGCGCTTGCCGATATGTGGTCTCCATTCCAGAACCTTACGACTCCATCAGCCATCGATTTGCGTACAAAATGCTCTGCCCACTGCCAGTTTAACTTACTAATCCGCCGGGCAATGTCGGTAACTTTGGGTCTGTTACGAATTTCCTTATTCCTGATTCAATCGAGCAAAGAAAATCGTTGCCCTCTCCATGACTCATTAAGCTACTTTCAGTTGGCCAATAAGGTCAATTGTTCAGACAACGTTTCGCTGCCATAGGTCATTGCTGCGGTAGTATACATTGGTGGTTGGTGGAGGTATGTCGGACTGCTATGATATTTAAGTAGTATGTTTGTGATTATTTTATTATTTTTATGTCCATATCACAAGTGAATAATATAAGCGACTTATCACGGAATAGGTCATTGTATAAGATGTTGTAGAAAAAATATTATATTAACTTAGTTTATTTTGAGTATGCATATGAAATGACAATTAATAAATATATAAATAAATCAATGAACAAAGTAAGCCTTTATCATACCAGAAATTCAAAAGGAATTTCCAACAATTGATGTCGCAAAAATATGTTTCCCCCGTAGAGGCTATTTAAAAACTAAAATATTGACATATTATTCATTGGCTTCTCCATTATTGTGATACATACATGATTTTAATGTAATTATGATTTGTGTCTAATTATAATTTATATAATTGTCGAGTAGTGGGCGCTTTATGGCTGAATGGTGGTGGTGGGTGTGGCGTACAAGCATACGTTACGCGTAATGGTAAACATCACTGCGGACTATAACATAAACACGTATACATTACAAAAAACATATACATATTTTTATTGGAAAGTATGAAAAATTGCGATATTGTAATCGATGACATGACAAGTTGAACAAGTGAAAGTTTGTGTATGTGAAAAGTGTTTTTACAAGAGATGGGAAGTATAAAGTAGATATTGGATGGAATCTAAAAGCTGGGAATAGAGTCAATAAACCTTACATGATTTTATGCAGCCAAAATGTGATGATACTTCGAAATATGCATGGTGTAAGTTTGAGAAATAGTTTAAAGAATAGCGTGATAAGAGCTCAATTAAACTATTAAGATATTTTGGACATGTAGAAAGAATGGATGAAAGTAGAATGACTGCACAAATATATAGAACGGAAGAGTTGGTATAGGACGACCTAGGCAAACATATCCTAACTAGGTAGAAGAGTTATTCAAGAAGGTTCAGGTCAGAAGTACAAAGAATAAACGAGAGTGTATAAAGGAATAATACGAGTAAGGAAAGCGAGATAGGTATGCCAAGAACGTAACAAATGGAGATCCATAGTCTCTGCTTACCTCGAAGAGACACAGGCGTGATGTATGTATGTATGTGTGTAAATATATATATTATACGCGAACGACGAGGACGAACGCGCTAACGAGTTACTTGATGGTAAGTAAGCAGTGTCGCTCATGGCGCGCACATATAAATGTCTATAATAAATATCCGACACCGTGAACATCTATCTAATCCATCCAGGCAAGGATAGGCAGCCACTTACTTGTCGCGATTATAATCTCTACGTTTGCCCATAAATCTGCCCAAAGGTGCTATTAAAGGCAAAGATCTTCCAAATGTTTATCTAGGCGTGAACTAATAAAAATTGAAATCATGCGATCGCATAGCAGCGTTGCATAAAAAACCTTGACTTAGATGTCAGGCAGGACTTGAACCTGCATCATTCCCTTACCGAGGGATGATACTACAGCTGTACTAGAAGCCTTAGTAGTCATTTAGATTTTTTTAAGTACTCCTTTAGTATAAAGATATTAGCGCTATCTTTTCAATGATGTAGACTACTTACAAATTCTCGAATTGGTTTGAGGCATTTATAAATACCGTGAGGTATCAGCAAAATAGAATAGTACATCCCATAGCATCAGGTGTCGTAATAGGCGACTAAGGTACCAGAACCGATAGATGGTGGTATATTCTTCTGAAATAGTGCAGCTCACATCACATCACTCAATGAACAGGGTATGGATAGGCAATGATGGAGACTACCTAAAAATTCTCTAGACTACCTCAAAATTGGTTTGAGGCATTTTTAAAATGCAATTTAAATAAAGATAATTTATATATAAAATAATATTTACTAAAAACATCAACTTGTCTTACGTGTGAGGCAGAACTCGACTCCGAAACGAACTCCACGAAACGAACGAACTCCTGCATCTTTCCCTTTCCGAAAGACTGCCATACGATTATGCTACCTACTTGTAGAAACGTCGACTTTTCCTAGTGTTCTTTTAACCTCATGAAATATTGTCAAACCTTGGTGCGTCTGCGTAAACACGATTTTTGAAGCTGACTGATTCTCAGGGGTCCTATTACCCGGACCCCAGCCGCAACACCGTGACGTATAGTCATCTCACGCGCGACATAATTGAACAAGTTCCCTGACATAACTCATTTGTCTGCGTCCTGTTGACTCGCTCTATATTTAGCCGAGCGACTCTACGACAAGAACTTTGCAGGTGAAAATTAATTTAAGGTGTTAACAAGTTGTTTCCGCTTTGTGATTTATTTAAGGTTTTTCTTGATTACTTTGCCTTGTATTCAACACAAAAGCGAGAGTATTAATTTATTCAGATGTTTCTAATAAAATTCCAGCTTTCCATTATTTGTTAGTTTAACTTTTATATTATGTGTGAGATTGTATATAGTTTATAGTCGTTGTTACATTTATAACTTATGTAAATTAATAACCAAATACGTGTTTACCGTTTCTAAAAAGTAACAAACTTAATATAACAAGATTTTATTTTCAAAATCACTTTTGGTAATGTTACTTTAAAAAATAAGTCAACAAATAACATTAATTCTGGAAGTTTTAGACAAATAGATCAACGTGTTACCCACTTTAAACTAGTTGCTGTATTTCAGAAAATCTTGAACTAATTGAATGTTTTTTAAAGATATAATGTATTTAAAAACTTGCAATTGAAACTGGTTAATAAGATCATCGTATCAACATTAGAAAAGATTTTATTACAAGCAATAGCTGTCACCCAACATTGCACAGAAGGAAACTATTAAATAGACCATATTAAAAAGGTTATTTTTATCGAACATGTAATCTATCAAATTATCGGTAGAACCACATTTTTTTGGGTGGTTCTAGCGTGAAGATCTAAGCTGTAGACGCCTGAAATAGTTCAAACTACCCTGAACCTATTTAGATATTGTACAAGTTGACTAACCGTCTCGTCTGTGGACAGATCTTGTCAACAGGATGCCGATAAATGAGTTATGTTGGAGGAGCTTATTTAATTACGTCGTGGGCGGGCAAGGCAACAATAGATGTTGTTATTTAGACCAAGAAATAAGCTGCAGTTTTTTAAATACAGCTTGATTAAAAGGAATGATGTCAATGTAGTAAAATCCCAAAAGTAATTGCATTGGCATCGTGACATTTGGCATTTCAATTTGTTATTAATTATTTTTTATATCAGATACCTCATCAGATGTATATATATTTTTGGTTGGTAATGTGGTTATACTTAATAATGGTTTATACTTAAAACAAAAAAACATTATCATTATATCAAGCTTTACTAGTTCACTGCTGTACATAGAGCTCCCCAAAAAAGGGGGAGTATTGCCCATAATTACCTTACTGGGCTTTCACTAATTTTTACGACGGGGATGCTGCCCATCCCCGCCCTGTGCTTTAAACTACACTATTTCGGATATATATATCGCTAACTGTCAGTTCTGGTACTTCAGTTGCCTCTTACTATACCTAGTACAGGGGGAGACACTATTCTTCTCTGCCGGTACCTCACAGCGAGACAATATGTGACGATTATTTATTTAAGTTCACCAGCGTTTGCTTACATTGATTTACAATTACAAGACGATTTCTGGATACTAAATGTAATAAATATTTAAAATGACGCATATCAACATAGACGCATCGCAGGAGTCTTTTATATAAGCGTTATGGTATTTGGCATCTCAATTTGTTTTTAATCTTTTTTTATGTTGCATATGTAATAAAGCGTGTTATATAAAATTAAAATAAAAATCCATTAAAAATAATTGAAAAACACTTTAGTTCATTCCAATTAAGCCTTTTAAAGACGGAGGAAATTTTGCCCAAAATTGGAGCACGCTAAAAGATATATTTACACACCAATTAGGAAAATAACTATTCGTAAGTTTATTAATAGCCTCAAAGGCTAGATGTTAGAAAATATTATATTGACTTAAAGGTTTAAGGGGTTTATAAGCAATTTTTTGTATATTTGTAATATATCGCTATTAAACCACTAGCACTTTTTGTACGACGTTTTGTTTACCTCACGATAGACATTTTTAAGAGTGACAAAGGTATATCAGTATTTTTAAGTTTACAAATACTATCTTATTTTTAAGATAAACTATTATCCAATAAATTGAAAATATTATTTGTATGTATTAGTCAATGAGATACAGGTTTTAAACTTCCCTGGAATCTGTTAAGCTGGTATCACCATTGAACCAATTTAGATATAGATTTTTATTCTAATAACTTAAGTTCAGTAATACATTTATATTAGAACAATATTACTTATTATAAACTTTAATAAGCTAACCTAGATACGGGTCACCATTTATAATAAATGAATTTCGAATGTCCATTCACGTATTAGTTATAAATAATGATGAAGCATTAGCTCTCGCTGATATTTCTCCGTTTCCTATATGATCATTTATAGACGTAATTATATATCATATAAGATTTATATATATATAAGAATCTTATATGTATATATAAGTAGTAGTTATATGTATATAGAAGTATCTTATATATATATAGCTTTCTAACTTTATGTATATAAATGATCATATAGGAAACGGAGAAATATCAGCATATATGTATAGTGTAGTGATAGCGATATATGTGTGTGCGTGTGTGTGCGTGTGTCATAATCATCTTAACAGCCGCTGAATGTTCACTGTTCAATGTCCACTACTGGGCGTAGACTCTGGAATGCTGGTACCTATCCCCGCCCTGTTGAATCTAGGCTATTACGAGTGATTGTAACGCCACCTGTCGGTGTATTTGACTCTTTACAAACATTTATTACTCAGGATATATATTTGTAAAATGTATGTTCTTCTAAAGGATATTTGTATGAAAACATTTGAAGTAACAAAATCAGTGTACTATTCCATGAATTTTTAAATTTCTCTGTTTTCTTTTTCTTCAAGTTCAATAAGTCTATTAATATAAACCTTGGTATTGCGAGTTATATCCAAAAATCTTTCCATAATGAATATTAAAAATCTAAACCAAAACTAACAACAAGATAATAACCACTACTGTTAGTCTTTAAACTTAGAACCCAACCTAAAACTTTGAGAAACAATCTATATTGATAGGCATGATCAACCTATATCAAAGATACGACCTTGGATGTACCATGACAGGCAATACATCACAATACCGCAGAACGAACATACACACGAAACGTAGTGATAAATGATAAGGAATGAACATATGAGCGATAGTGCCCCAATCTTATGCGCAAAGGGTTGTGGGTTCAATCCCCATCCGAGTCAAACATTTATATGGTGCATATTTGTGTTCGTGCTGCGTCTGGGTTTTTAAGTTACGTATATAAGTATTATATTTGTAATACCTCTGTTGTGTAGTATCCGTAACACTGCTTTAAGCTTTTTATCATAGAGACAGGTCAATATGTGAGATGTAGAGTGAGTCTATTATTAATAAAAGACTGGTAAAGATATTACTGAAGACCCTCATATGTGATCATACAATAATAAGAATTTTACTAAAGTTATATTTATATTGCAAACTCAGCCTGCAGCACTTGAGCTACGCTATTTCGTATGGATATACGGCATCTGTTGGTTGCCGTACCTCAACCTCATATGATAGGGAAGGTACTATACTACTTTTCCTGTACCCCTCGGTATAATGTTGTATTTAATATCAATGAAGTTGTATGAAATTTAATGTAGTTGTGCAACTTTCGTTCTTAGAAAAATAAGGTAGAGGGACGATATTTGTTGTTGTTGATAAATTGTCTAATATTCAATTAAAAGCTTAAGTTTTGAGACGCTGAAAGGTTCTGAAATGCCAGCAACGTAGCATCGGTAGCATAAATCCACCTAAAAGGTAAATAGACTAGAACTGATTAGAACTGTAGGATATCACTGGATATAGGTTGTTTAAGTTTGAATGTTTGTTTGTATAAGCAAATTTACAAATACTTCCAGAATTATCGATAACATTTTACCATAGCCCAATTTATTTTATACTTCAGGAAATGTAGAATTGAGAATTGGAAACTTTACACAATAATTTCATAACAAGTAATGCCTTGATCCATTCAATAGCTAAATCAAAGTTGTTATAACAGCACTGTCAGAAGATTGTTTCGATTCACACCCACTGGCGTGACCCCTCTTCGAATTATCTAAATATAAACCAATTTGTTGTTTATCTATTATATTTTTTGTTTCTTCGATAACTTTGTTCGTGGAAAAATACATAGAGTTTTTTATATTAATTTATATATAAAAATATTTTGTTTAAATTGAATGCCCAATAATCCTGTTAATGGGTTGCTGAAATCCTTAATACTCTGTAAAAATATTTATTCATTAACTCAATAGAGGTTTAAAAAATAAATCTCCACCCACCAGGGCAGCATAAATTGAGCGAAGTGTTGAATAAGACCCCTTGTTTACTCCGCGCGGAAGAGCTTAACCGTCGATTCAATCAATAGCAAATAATCTATTTCCAGTGCATTCGACGGAGGCAATCTCGGGGGAGGCCGGGAAATGAGAAAATTCTGCCGAGTGCTGTGGAGAACTGCACGATTGCTATGAGGCCTTGGTACTTTTAAGGATTAAGCTGAACAAAAATACAAGTAAATAAAATGTTATGTTTTTTAAAACAACGTTACTTTAGAAAACTTAATATTATCTAAATATACGAGTGTTGAAGATTTTAAGTCACAAATTTAAGTTTAAGCCTGTCAAATAATTGTTATTATTATTTGAAAACTTTAAAAAATCACTTACTAATATAAATCGTATAATATAGCCGTTAGGTACCGGCAGAGTAGAATAGTACCTCTCACTGCACCAGGTGTCGTAAGAGGCGACTAAGGTACGAGACAAATGGCGGTATATCCATCCGGACAGTACAGCTTATTTAAGCTGGGCTTTAGCACAGGGCGGGGGTGGGCAGTAATTGCTCATCGCAGCAACTAAAGGCAATATACCTCCTTTCTTGGAGAGGTCTATGTCCAGCAGTGGACTTTCAATGGCTGGTATAATGAATATTGAATATAAATCTGGATTCTAAATCATTTTTTTATAGAGTAGCAGAATATATTTTGTCAAACAAATGACCAAATGACGAATTTTGAAAACTTTATTGGAACCTTTAAAGTAAAATGTAGTATGTCATCCAATAAATTAGTCTCTCAGCAGTAGGCCTTCCTATTTAATGGAAATATACAAAAGTAGTAATACTTTTGTATATTCATTCACAAACCTGTTTACGGCAAAGCGATCCACATACGAATTGGGTCAAATGTTTTATTTGCTTATACCTAGAGGAAATATATGACCCAAATTGACGGTAACCTTCAGATACCTCATCGGATGGAGATATATTTTTAATTTATTTTCGCACAGAACAGTCATTATATTAAATGGTTGATTCTTGAAACAATACATGACAATTATTTATTTATTTTTTAGGTTAACTGGTGTTTGCATATATTCAATCAGAAATATAATTTACTAGACTATTTCTAGATACTAAGACTTATAAATTAAATAAATTATGAGAAAACACTAGATATGATTTTAAAATATTACTTAATACAACCTTCAAACACAAAGCTACAAAAATGATAACAATTACTATAAATATTAAAACACACATAAATACAAATTTATACGTATATACACTCATTTGCAAAAAAAAGGGCGGTTTTGATTTTAATTCTTCTTTAAAAAAAATACGATACCAAAATTATTTTAATCATTTGTACATGTTCCTGGCCGGTTTTTAAAAATGCCGTGGTGTTTAATACAGTACGTTCTAAATAAAATTTTCGTTTGATACTCGTTTTTATAAAAAAAAACACTTCTTATCCTAAATTTTTTGGTCGAAATTCCAAAAGATAATATCGGTTTTCATATTTTTTTCTTTTCAAGAATACTGAAATAGGGTATCGTTTTCCGATGAAGACAGGATATCTCTGTTTGGTGAAGATCGACGTCGGTGAGTGCTACGAAGACGAGGAGAACGCTTTGCAGAGGCTTGTTTTAAAGAAATCACACCTCACCATGGTGGGGGCTCTGTTATGTTTTGGGCAGGAATAAATTCAATGGATCATACAGAGTTAGTCTTCATTGAAAACGGCTCACTGACTGGACATCGATACATAACGGAAGTTCTAATTCCTCATGCACAACCTGCATTGGCCGCTTTAGGCAAAAACACATTTTTATGGACAACAACGCTCGCGCCCACCGGTCTGGCGATGTGGAAGCGAATGTGCAAGGGGTCGGCATTCGTCGTTGGGATTGGCCAGCTCGAAGTCCCGATCTCAATCCTTTAGAGCATGTCTGGGAAACGACGCGTGTCATTGTCATTTCAGCTAGAGGGGGTCGAATTCAATACTAAACATTTATCTGCTTTTACTTTATAAAAGAAAAAACAATCAAAAATCTTGGTTAACTTTTACTTCACGATCATATGCACAACTAGTGAACTTTAGCATAAAAACCAATAAATTTTATCACTATTTTGTGATAATACTGACGAAAACGATTATTTGCTATTAATTTACAAAACTGTGAAAATAAAACTACCTATAAATATCAAATAAACCAATAGTAACATTTGAAATGGTTCATTGCTTCGGTGCCCGATTGCTTTTCATAAGATTATGGGCTAATATCGCTTTAAAGGTAGTGAGAGAATAATCAAACAAATGAAGTTCAAGGAATTCATTATTAAATACGTAGAGACAGCGTGTAAAAATAATATTACTAGAGTGATTATTTCGAGAATGAGATACATTAGAATGAGGTAAAAAAAATTATGGACTTGTGAGGCAAAAATCAAAATCAATATACTTTTATCCAATGAAGGAGAGAGAATGGTTAGCATTCTCTCTCTATACTACGATCCGCAGACAGAGAATTACATCTGTCATCATGCAGTAAGTAGGCTTGATAGTTCTTAAGACCAGTAGAATAGTTAATAAACTAGACTAGACTGTCCTCCCTTAAGTTTACTAAATAAATAGGCTTCCGAGTACAATGAGAATAAAAAAATATTATCGTGGGTATCCCTGAGATAACTATAAAATTATCAGTGTTTTTCTACTATAAGAAGCATGTATTATACAAATAAACTTTCCTTTTAAATCACTATCTATTTAAAAAACCGCATTAAAATCCGCTGGGCATTTTGAAAGATCTAAGACAAAGAGATAGACAGACAGCGAGAAGTGACTTTGTTTAAGTAATAATAATAATAATAAATTCCCACAACATCTCATACATTGACCTGACTCCGAGGTAAGTCGCTTAAAGCACTTGTGTTACGGACGCCAGACAACAGAGGAATCACAAATATACTACTTAAATACATATATTTTACACCCATACACAGAGCAAACACAAATATCATCATATAAATATTTGCTCTGGGTGGGAATCGAACCCACGACCCCTGGTTCACAAGACAGGATCACTACCATCTGCGCCATCGGGCCCGTCGTAGTATAATGGCTCTTCATTAGAGAAGAAGAAGAAATATTTTCTCGAAATTATCCCTTAAGGGGTTAAATGGAGGGGGAGGGGATACAAAGTTTGCATGTAAGTTTTACAATTTAACGCGGGTGAAATCGCGGGGGCACTGCTAATCTGTAATTTAAGTGTTCTCAATGAGTTATCACGGAGTCAAGTTAGTTTATGGGATGTGGGAACTTATTAATGAAAATGAAAAAATACCTGCTGCTAACATCATATTTGGTTTGCTAAAAATCATAAAATAACCATATGTATACAACTAAGTATGTTAAGCTACATTATATGTGTTAAAGTTAAGTGTTCTGAAAGTATATTTGATTTTAATATATTAGGTAGGTATATGACTAGTTTCAAGAAGACAAACAATAGCCGAAAGGGTGGCGATCCTAAACTAACGAATAAGTCAGACAATCGTTTAAGCCTACAAGGCCCTTAAGTGATGTCCACTTTCTTATTTTGGGTTATGAAACACAATGGGAGAAACGCACATTTTTTGATTATAGTTTTGCACAGATAATTATGAAAATGCTATTTTTATTAATATCGGAATATTCATTTATATTCAATCTAGAGCGGAAAAAGAAATATAAATATTTCTAAAGATATCATTAAACTAAAATCATTAAGATTCGACACACTATACGATACTATTTAATTAAAAACTACTCGATCAATTTGAAAATATTCTTCACCATTAGAATCAATTCACCATTACAATTATTTACATTTATCGCAGTTAATTATATATTATAATTAACGCAGGCTGAGGTGAGGTGAGAATGCCGTGAAGTACCGGCAGAGTAGAATAGAATACTTCCTTCTGTATCGGTTATCGTAAGAGGCGACCAAGTTACCAGAACCGACAGATGGCGGTATATCCATCCTAATTAGTGTATTACAAATGCACAGGGTGGGTATGGGCAACGATTGCCAACACGCTTTCCCAACGTGGCAATTATGGGCAAAATTCCCTCTTACCTGAAGAAACCTATGTCCAGCAGTAGACTTCTAAGGCTGATATGATGATGATGATGAACGAAAGCTGTATTATATCTAGTTATTATATTATATATGAAGTAATATTTGTATTTTCGTTCATTTTGTTACAAATAAACTCAATAACTATAGACGCATTTTTTTTTCACTTATAAAAACCTTTGCTGGTTAAATCATATTTCCAGCAGATAACATAATATTTATTTAATTACGGATAAGGAAACTGAGCTTTACATGAGGTAGACCTCATAAGGAAGTTGTCTGCATTGGCACACTCACCTATTTCTACCGCCAAATAGCAGTGTTAATATTTGAGTGAGACAAATGAATGAGTAATGAGACATTAATATCTTCAAGTCACAAGGTTGGCGCTAGTGATATCCTTGTGATATTACAAACGTCTATACTGTCTGCTGACTGCAGGTCTATTTGTCGATCTGGTCTAATAAAAATAATGCAGTTTATAACAATGTTTGTTCTAAAGCTTTAAAGTTGTAAGTCAGACAGATCGGTGCATGGCCTGTGACGTCACAGAAAACGCTTCATTACAAAAGTATATTTCCTTTCACAAATTACAAATTAAGAAAAAAATATATTTTCATTTTGTTGATGCGTTTTGACCGCGCTTTCGTAGTAGGTGTACCATTATCGCATATGTCCCAATGAATTAGTGAAAGGTCGAAATTTATTTTATGCATATTGTACGCAAATCGACCCTTATTTAACCGACACGTGACTTGCCTGAAACAGCGACGATCGGTCGTATATACATCGATTTTTCTATTCTTGTCTACATTGTGCATGACTTTATAATTTTACGATCTTACATATGAAATTGGCGTTTTGTACGGAAGGAATTGAAAATAATATTTTCTTTAGGATATTAAAAAAAAATACTTTTAACAAGCTTTTACAAAAAATTATAGTTTTAAATTATTATCCCACAACGTCTCATACTGTAACCTGACTCAGTAATAAGTTGCTTAATATTTACGGCCGTCAGACAAAAAATATAAATGTAGTACTTAAATACATATACTTAGCACCCAGATACAGAACAAATAAATTTATCATCTAATAAACCTTCGTCCTGGGTAGGGATCGAACCCACAACCATAAGACAGGATCACTGCCATCTGCGCAATTAAAACAAATAGAAATAATGCACGTGAAATGTAAATGAATTTTGCGGTGCGGTACCCTTCACGCGCGAGAACGTTTCCGCCCGTCCAGTTTTTATCACTTAGCCTTTAGTTTTCACTGAAAAAGTTTTAAGTGCTTTGGTCTCTGTTGTGAAGAACCGAACCCTTTTTCGGTGAGAAACGTATTTACATTGGTGGGGGGGGGGGGTAACAAGGAGGTTTATTATGAGGTAAAGCCTGCACTTTTAAGAGCGCCATATTAACTTTTTCTATGAAAACAAAGGAACACTTTATGATGGCAACACTAGTTTAATATGCATTAACTAATAAATTCAATTAATTACATAAATGGTCACAGAATACAGTTTATTTTTTCACGACATGAAATAGACTGGCCCCCTCTCCCAGAACCAGGAGTCTTAAGAGGTGTCCGAACCGACAGATGGCGGTTTATCAATCTAAAATAGTACAGCTGAAATGCACAGGGCGGGCTGGGCAGCATATTTCTACCGCGAAAGCGGCCTTCTGCGATTGCCATGACGGTTGCCCGGTGCGGCAATTATGGGCAAAATTTTTCCTTTCATGGAAATTCCATTGTCCAGCAGTGGACTTCCAATGGCTGGTATGATGATTATGACAAAGAGATAATACTCATACTAAAAACATCTCCATTGATATCTCACTCTCACTTATCTCAACTGCCGAACAGTACTGTTCGCATTGCTGTGTTCCGATGTAGGCAATCAAACTTAGTAATGTGACATCATATTTTCAAGTCACATGATCGGCACTGCGGTCATGATACCACTACATGATCATACGAGTGTTTCCAGACAGGTGAGTGTTAAGAACTTTCAGCTAATACACGCCCGCTAAATATGTATTTTAATGGACGTATCGCACACCTAGATGAAGACTGCATCAACTCCAAATAATATATATCCCATAAGTTTTGAACATCGCCATTGTTGGCGAATTTAAACGATATGTCAAATCCCTTCAAGATGTTAGGTGTTTTCTTTCTGATAGTATGTGAATCTTGAACTCTAATTTACTTCAATTTTAATAAGAGCTACATAAAATTACAGTTTTGAGCTATTGTAGTCTTCATCTACGTTTGATAAATATACTTAATAATAACAGGCTGGCCTAGTTTAGGTTTGTCTAATTTTTTTTAATAACTTTTAAACTTTTGTTAAATAAAGTTATTATGATTACTTTAAAATCACATTGAAATTGTTCAGTCTGGCACAGTTTCACACAAGCGGTCCACGGTGTGAACTGCCTGTTAGGGCTTTAACCCTTTTCAAATTAATTGTTACATTTGATTCCAAAAGTATTTACCATTTGAGTTTCACAAATGAAATATAATAAGGTAATACTAAACAATGAAAACATGTTCATTTATTAAATGTTTCCTGTTAACACCATGTCATTTTATTTTACAACTGGCTGACAATTCTTATTATGCGGTATTAAAATGATATTTGCAGCACGCATTCTTTGAAATGCGCTTACTGTCAACCGACTGACAGTTACGTTAAACGCCTTTAGATTACATCAGAAAAGTATAGATGGTCATTAAGTATTATACATTTTCCTATTTGTCCGAGCGAAAAGAATGCTCTTTTTTATAACCTTTAAGACAATTTGGAACTTCAAAAATGGAATAACCAAAATCGGCTCAGCCGTTCACGCGTGATACGACTACCATAACCAATGTATATAACGACAAATAATTGAACAAAATTTCGTGTTTTTATGAACATATATATATATATATATATAAATACACATACATCCCATACACACACCGTGTTATGGTGTGTGTATGGGCTGAACATCTAAACAACTAAACCGAGTTTAATCAATTTTTACTTAAACTTTGATCTAATTTCTCGAAATAGGATAGTTTACCGATCTCAATGTATAGCAGCAATCATTTTTATATGATAAACATTAAAGCATAGTTAAGACGAGACTTTTAATCAGAAAAAGCTTTTATTAAACTAACAACCGGTCGGTGAAAGAAAATTGATCATTTTATATTTCCCGCATGTACATCTTGTTTACAAGATTTTTTACTCTCGTTCCCGGCGCAAAGGAGCGAGAATTGCAAGGTATTGTTTGTTTTATAGCAAATGAATCGTATAGGGAGAGTAACGGGAAGGAAGGATGCCGGAAAAGAATCTTCTGGCACAAGAACAAATAAACATTGTTCTCTTGTACTGAATTGATATACAGTCGTGCTAGATTCATACAATTAACGTTTCTTTCGTGATTCGTTTTTGTTCATCGGCACAATTTCCGAGATAACGCTAAGAGCTCCTTTATTCTTATGTTCATGATTAATTTAAATTAGTTTGTTACTCAGCTTTATGGTACCGGCAAAGTAGAATTGTACCCCTATTTGTTACAACAGCTGCTGTAAGTGGTGACAGATGTAGCTCATATACAGTAGGGCGTGGATGGGCAGCTTCATCCTCGTCACAAAACTACTCTGTAATCGCCACCACACCTGCCCAGGACGGCAATTATGGGGAAAATTCGTCCTTTCTTGGGAAGGCCTGTATCCAGCAATAGACGTTTTGATTTTGATTTAATCATAATGATGACAATAATTTACTCGGCAGTTTTCACATGAAAACCTGAATTGTGTTACAGATATCAAACATAAGAGGAAATACAAATAAATATTCGGCAATTGTGTAAAATCTTACAATAAAATCCCTAGTAGGATTTCATCCTTACCTCTGAATAAATTAAAGAAGTATGTTAAAAATAAGCTTATCTTTAAAACTTACTATAACTTCAAAGATTATGTCAACGACGAAATTGCCTGGGATTGAAATGTTTTAACCACTAACTTTAATCACCACCAGTTTTTCATGCAGATTCTTTTCTGGTGGATCGTGTAATGAACCTGCAGTATACTTCGTCAGACTAGTTTAAGGTGAGCCTAATTAAATAATAATCTGTGTGTGTACTTTTATGATCTCTTAAGTCAACAGGGTTATCTTTAATATTTTTTTTTAATTATATAATTATGCATATAATCACTTCCATATTGGAAATATTAATTTTATTATTATTATTTAAAAGATTATCGATTTGAAAGTACTTGTAATGGGCCTACCTGAATAGAGTATATTTGACTCTGACTAGACTATATGTGTCTACCCACATACAGAGGAAACATTTCATATTAATGATATGAAATGTTCATGTGCCTGTCCAATAGATCAATTACGTACTGTTTTTCAAATATTCAACCAAAATAATAGAACTCAGATGCAATCTACCTCAAAAGTAATATTCTCAGTGACTAACCTGCTTTAGAACCATCTATAATATTCGTATGCTATGTGACACGCTAAGGACTCCTATATTAAGGCCGCAGTGCTCAAATGTGAGGCCCGATGAGCGTTCCCCACATGCCAGCATTCCCGATCTGTCTTGCGGATTGATTAAACTTCAAATTAAATCGGAATACCAAAACGGGAATTGAAGTAAAATAGTGTGCTTGAGCTCGAGAACTGTTAATCGTCAAGTATTTGTTTTAAAAGTCTACTAGTTGCATGGGAAATTCTAAAGAATCTATGGGAGTGGAACCCGCAGCTCTTCGGGACAATGAAATAATCATTAACAAGCGTCATTATCATTCTAAAAGTCAGCACAAACATATTATATCAAATTAATATAAATTAACTATCCATGGCTATCCAAGCAAATTTATGGCACTCTGGATGATCGTGTGAATTACATGCAAGTATTCTCAGCAACTAACTAAAAATATAGAAATAACCAAAAATAAAATATCCATAAAAAATATAGTTACGTATTATTTTGATCAACTACATTATTTGAAAATAGTTTATTTTTAATTTTGATAAAAAAATTAAGATAATAAACATTTTAAATAAAAGCATATAATAGTATCTACCCCTGTGCCAGTAGTAGTAAAACACTACTAACTACTACCGGTAGGTACCGGAAGATAGCGGTATATTTTTATTTATTTAACTTTATTGCACAAAATATTACAAAATGTACAAATGGCGGACTCAATGCCAGTTGGTATTATCTCCCACTCAACCATTACACGAAACAGAAAAATATATATTAAGTGGTGTAGATAATATATATACAAAATAGATAAACGTTACATATGTATGTAACGTTTATCTATTTTGTATAAATAATAATAATCATATTTGTATAAATAAACGCATTAAATACATATGATATAAAAAAAACAGAAATAGAGTTATAAAGTTAGAGAAGCAGCATCAGTAAATAAAGTACGGAGAAAGCGTTTCAGGATAAAATTGTTTAACCACCTAAAACAGCGTAGCTCATATGCAACAGGGCGGGGATGGGCAGAAGCAATTCCCGCCCTGCCCAAAAAATCTATGTTCTGCGATTGCCATTACGCCCGCTGACGCTTTCGGTAGTGTCCCTATTTTATACGCCAAGAGTTGTGGGTTCAACCCCTACCTTGCACAAACATTTAAGTGATGAACATTTGTGTTTGTTCTGTGTCTGGTGCATGTAGCACATATAGATGTAGTAAGGTATTATCTCTCTGTCGTCTGATATCTAATAAATTCATATAAATTAACTAAAAAAATTATAATTGTATACTTCGTTTTTGGTAGTTTGTTATGATTACCGCTTACGTTTATGTAAAGCTAATTATTAGTAATTTATTCCAGAAACTTTCTCTACAGTAAAATATCTTCATAAAACTATTTTAAGAGTAACCATGTTAATAATTCATATATTGCTTAGTTATATTAGAAACCCATTGATATATTTTACGATTGTAAAGTAATATCTCTTTAAATTGGCATCACTATAATCCAACCTTTCTATTCACACTAGCCCACTCTCACTTCAATGGCGAACTAGTTAGATTGGACTAGTCGGATCGTTCTAGTTTACAACAAATAAACAGAACTGGAGCTCACCCATTAGCTGTTACACTTGCTTCTAACTAGCTGAACGATTTGATATAACAACATCGCAGACTTGCAGGCTCCTTCAGAACACGAAGCGAAACCAAGAGAACGCGGTTATTCATTGCAATTCTGCGTATTGTAATAAATGTTCAAGTATCTGTACAGTTTTGTTATTTCAGCGAGGTGATGTGAAATTAAAATTGAAAATTTATCTATACATATAAATAAATTCTATTGAAAGTATTTTGGTACTTATAGCAAAAATAATCCCGTTGTCAACTATGGATGTCCTTCGATATTACAAAATATATTGCGCGGACCTAATTCTTATTCTTTGAAATATAAGCCCTAACTCAAACCATATCAGACCTTTGTCTACCATTATATAATGTGATAATGATAATGACGATTGTTAGTAATTTAAAAAAAAGTATAGATCACTGGCCGACGGGCCGAATGACGCAGATGGTAGTGATCACATCCTGTGCGCCAAATGTCATAGTTTCGATCCCTACGAAGGCCAAATATTTATATGATGTATATTTTATTTTTTCTGTGTCTGGGTGCTATTTATATGTATAAAAGTATTTTATTTGTAATACCTTTGATATCCGTATCACAAGTGTCAATATTTTGATATCCGTATCAATATTGTGTGAAATTATTTGTTACTAGCAGCGCTCTGCTCGCTCACGTAATTACCCTTTCCAACAGAATATGAGTACATTATATGTATCTATGTCACTGGCTGATAATGTAATTTTCTAATCAAGAGAGAGTTTTTGAAAGGAGTTCTCTAATTTCCGAGTATATTTGTTACACACGTACAAAACTATATATATATATACTCTTTTCTAACATAGACAATGTTATTTAATAAAGAAGTAGCTTACTAATGGTGAAAGAGTTCTTGAAATAAGTCCAGTAGTTTTCAGTTAATCCGTAAAAGGCAAACAATCAAATCTTTTTTTTTTATAATATTAATATAGATAACTTTTAATGAAAGACTGATGTAGTAACCGATTACAAATGTATTCGCAGTTAGAAGCGAGTATTACATCGTCGCATTAACTAACTAACCAGACAAATATGTCTAAATGCGCAGCTGTATTTGTTGTTTACTCAACGATCCAATTGCCAAGCTTTGTCACTGAGCGGAACTACAAGTATATATGCGTTTGCTGTTTAAGTAAAACTATGCTACTCGTATGTAACTACTTTTTGAAGGCCTCAATACGCGGTTATTTTAACTGGATAGACCCCTCACACAAACATCGTCTACATATGATTACTTATTTTTACTGCCAAATAGCAGTTTTCGTATTGCTGTATTCCGTTTTGAAGACTTAGAGAGGCAGTCAAGTTACTGGATAATGTGAGGTAATATCCCCAAGTCACAAGATTGGCAATATCGCTATATATCCTTGTAATATTACGAGCGTCATTATCAATATACAATTTTAAGACATAATAAGTAAAGATAGTCTTAAAATTGTATAGATTCAGTGGATACAAAAGTTTATTTCAGATAAAAGTAGAATAACTGCATAAATATTTAGAGCGAAAGTGCTGGTAGCCGGCGGCGTCCGACTGAGGTACCACAACTGTTACATGGCGCTATGTCCACCCGAATTAGTGTAGTTCAGATACAGTGCAAGAATAGGCAAGCAAACAAAGTTACGAGCTACTGATAGTAAATAACAAAAATATATCAATATAACCGACTCTTTAAACAGCTATATCCACGTAAATAAAACTTACTTATTTTCGAATATTTATGACATCAATAAGCGTTCCTCTCGTTCAATTTATCGGTTTTGATTTATTTAAAGCTTTTTGGACCGGTTTGTCTCACAAACAGTTCCCCTAATAGTTCGCGAGGATTAACTTCCTATTTAACACTGAAGGCAAACTACAATTACGAAATTAACCCACGCTTTAGTCGGAAAACGTGTCGAAAGATGTGTTGACTACATTTAATACAGTTAGGTATATACAAATACCTCATACAAAGGTCGTCTGCTTAATACTTCACTCTCACCTATTTCTACCGACAAGCAGGAGTATTCGCATTGTTACCGTGTTCTAGTTTGAAGGGTGAGAGGCAAGCAAATCACTGGGTAATGTGACTTAACATCTTCAAGTCACAGGTTTATCATTGCGCTAGTGATATCCTTGTAATGACTTTAGTGTCTAAAGGCTGCGGTGACGCTTACTATCATGCGTACCTTATTACTGTTTGTCAACTTATTCAAATTTTAAAAAAATGAGAAACCGATTTCTTGTCTTTCATCTATCTTGGTTATCATCCATTTGCATTCCCCAGAAGAAGGCTGATTAAGTTAAAGCTTTGAGCGGCAGTGGGATACGAACAATGTTAGTCATAATGTTGAATTACAAGCCCGATAGTGTTCCTTGTTATCTTGTGCGCCATGGGTAGTGGGTTCAATTCCCATCCAAGACAAACATGTCATAATTGAGTTTTTCCTGTGTCTGGGTGTTAAATGTAGTAGAAAACACATTATGTATTATATTTATGAATCCTCTGTTGACTGAAATCCATAAAACAAGCGCTTTATGCCTCTTATCTCGACGTTAGGATTATGTATTGATTATTATAATTAAAGATAAGAAATATTATTGTACGGATTAAACAATTCGGTTGACACAGGATTAGTGCATAAAGTCTAATAATTAAACCTGAGTTGAATCATCAAGATTCAGGATTACACTAGAACCACGTAATCGCATGCACGCAATCGCACACAAACACCAGTTAAAAATAATTATTAATTGGTTCTGTCTCAATTAATTTTAACTTCATTCAAACTATGTTCAGTTCTATTGACAGTTATGAATTCACGGTGGAATTACACCGCAGTTCTACTAACATTCTGTGGTCATTAAACTAAGTTAGCACCACCGAATATAACTAGAATTACAGAGCTAGGTGCAGGCCGTGTTTAACCAATTGCGGGTGCTTAGGTGAGCTTGGTTAGGACTTGTCAGCAAATGCTTCTGAATGAGATAGTGGTAAGTTCGGCCAACGGGCCCGATGGCGCAGATAGTAGTGATCCTATCTTATGCGGTGAAGGTCATGGGTTCGATCCACCCAGGACAAATATTATACTAATTAAGACAAACATTTATGAAAATATTTTAAAACACGTCAGTTTGTCTCTTGTCATTTTATTGAAACTATATTTTAAAGGACTAATAAACGTCAGTGTTGATTTTCTGTAAATATGTCTAAAAACACGATGCCGTGGGGTACCTACCGGCAGAGCAGAATAATACCTCCCCCTGTACCAGGTGTCGTAAGAGGCAACTAAGGTATCGGAACCGACAGATGGCGGTATATTCATCAGAAACAGCACACTTAAACTACAGGGTGGGTATCCTGTTGTATTTAAGTTGTGCTGTTTCAGATGAATATACCACCAGCGGTCCCCACCCTGTAGTATTTAAGTTGTATTGTGGGCAATGGACAGAAGCATCCTCGTTGCGAAGTTGTGCTTTGCGATTGCCACCACACCTGCCCAGTGTAACAATGGTCAAAGAACCCCCTATCTGGGGGAGGATGTCCAACAGTGGACTTTCTATGGCTGATATGATGAATTTAGACCAATAGAAAATACTTTCAAACACTTCAGTTTGTCACTTGACATTCTAATATTTAAAATTATATTTAAATTAGTATTAAACGTCAACTTTAATTTTGTGTTAAGATGTCTATAAACAAAACAATAAGTACGTGGCTAAATTTAAACATGGCTACGGCAAACGTCAAACATTGTAACTAACCGCCTTTTTTACGGGTCCGATAACCCAGGTGGCCAAAGGTCGTCAGGTGTGATCCCCATCCAGAAGAAATATCTAAGAGATGAGTATTTTTTCTAAATCTGGGTGTTATTTATATGTATCTAAATATTATATTTGTAATTATTCTGTTGTCTGATATCTGTAACACAAGTGCTTTAAGGTACATATCTCGAAGCCAACGTCTAAGATGTCATGTGAGTTTATATTTTTTGTACCATCCTATGTACTGTTGAACTACATTATCAGCTTCGATGACAGTAAAATACCATGGGCCATCTCTGTGAGGTCGATAGATGGCGGTATATCCACTAGGAACAGTGCAGTTCAAGTGCACTGGGCGATGATGGGTAACAGCATCCCTGTCGTAAAAGCTGCACTCTGCGATTGCCAACACGCTTTCCCAGCGTAGCAATTATGGGCAAATAACGTTCTTTTATTGAAGAGGTCTATGTACAGCAGTTGACTTTCAATGGCTGGTATGCTGATGATGATATCCCTCTTACGGAAATCATAATATTCTTCCGGGATAAAAGTAATTTACATGCTACATACATACATATATACAGATAATAATAAGTATCTGCACCAAATTCCATGCGAACTCATCACCATACAATTATAATAACAGTTTGAAATCGACCAAAATTCAGTACCGCGGCTGTCCCACTGCGATCGGCTAATTTTAAACATACGTTAGCACTAACTACAGTAGAGGCTTAACTAGATTTGTCCCACTAATCGGGACTAGATCTTCAAACAAAACGACATGTGCCAAGACTGTGTTGAAATTGTGGCCTAGTCAAGGCGTTTTTAAAGAAAATCTACTAAAACACTTTATTAATGTATAAATATAAAACTACTGCCAGATATACGCCTCCCCAAACAGGATAACTACCGCGCACCGGCAGCCGTGGTGACCATCGCAAAACATGGCTACACGACGGGCGGGCTGCTACCCATCCCGCCATTTCTAGGCCACTAGGCATACATCGTCTCGTTTCGATCAATTGTCACACCCCGCTACATACGTTAACAAAAATACTAATGTTAAGACTACTATTTATTTTACAGCCAACTCTCTCAATCTCCAATCACAAGAACCGATATTTACTCTGTATATTCGTTATTCGATTTTAAATCGTTCCAGTATCGATACATCGGGATCCGAGAGAGATTTCACATCGTAAATTACGTTTAGCTCCAATTTGGACGGAAACGATTCTCAGTGGGTCGACACGATCTAGTGTTATCGTATCTATAAAAAGTAAGTTGTATTTATCAGTTTTAGTTGTCATTATTAAAATGAACAAACGTATTTTATTGTAATATTTTTCAACTATAAATCAACAGCACCAACATCTAAATGTTATTTAATTTAGAACAAAATCACACACTATCTCATACATTGACCCGACGCCGAGATAAGTAGCTTAGAGTGTTTGTGTTACGGATATCAGACAAATGGTTTCATTTATTTAACTTTCTTTTAATATAAACTTTCCACTACTTACTCAGGAAAGCTACAAGTCAATTGAACGGTCCAAATAACTTGTATCCCTTAATTAACAACTACAAAGTTAAATGTATAAGATCAGATGCAGAAAAATCAACAATCTTTGCCTATTATATCAAAGCAATTTTCACACCTTTTGCTGAAACAATTCCTAATCAGATTGATAAAATTAAAAAGTGCTAGGAAGTGCACAACAAATATATTTGCTACTTAAATACTCGTCACCAAAGGAGGTACACCAATAAAGGTTCATATAAAGGTCGTCTACATCAGCAACTTAATCTCACTTATTCAACCGCCAAATGGCAGTATTGGCATTGCTATGTTCCGGTTTGAATGGTGAGAGAGGCAGTCAAATTACTAGGTTATTTGACATAATATCATCAAGCCTATTTAGGTTATTTATCCGCCTGGTTAAAAAAAAAGAAATAAAGCACTTACAAGAAGTAAAATTACCGAGAATGATATGCCAATGAGTGTTTATATCTTCTAAAATACTGTTTGAAAAGGGCATCATAGCAATAGTTAAAAAAACGCCAATCTTAAAGTAACCAGGTGAGCAAGGAAACCACCTCAGGAAATTACCCGTATAGACTTATATTCCATTCCATTAAATTCCACATAGCATTCCATAAAATTTCCCGAATTCCAGATTGTTCCTTCCGTTAAGTGTTTCGAAATTCTTTTTTAGTAGTTTTTTATTTGGATATCAGTCAGACGAGAGCAGTGTTTTTTGGATATCAGATATGTATGTAATACGGTCTACTATACAAAGTCAGGTAGTTTCTACAGCCCTGTTTTTTACTCATCCTACAATGATAAATAAGAACCGATGTTTCGAAGTAAAGAACGACCGTTAGCGCACAAAATAAAGAGACTGCCGCATACAGCATCGGACCTGTAATTTTTGTGTTTCTGATGCGTTTGGTGGTTTATAATACGTTCTGGTTACTATAACATAGAGAAAATAGTATACCTAGAAGATAAATATAAATACCTAGAAGAACTCGTGACCTTGTCACATATCATAAACTTGCATTCTACCTCGACTCAGTTTGTGTAGACTTAATAATGTAAAAAAAATCGCATAATTAAAAATAACCTGTATCTTTTCCTAGGGATCATGTCAATTTCGATCAAAATCGGACCAAAACTCTTTATGCCGTGAAAGCGTAGCAATAGTAGTATAATATAAGTATGTATATGTGCATGGATGAATCCTTGTGCATCATCATCCATCGTATCGTATCGTAGTCATATTGGCCAAAAAAGGTCTACTCCTGGACATAGGCCTCCCTAAGAAAAGAGGAGTTTAAAGGGCGAATTTTGCACATAACTGCTGCGCCAGGCGTGATAGCATTCTATAGATTCTCGCTCTATTGCAGTTAAGTTACGTTATTCCGGGTAGATATACCGCCATCTGTAATCCTCGTAAACAAAGTAATTTTTAAATAAAATTAATAAATCGCTTAAACATTTCTGGTCAATAATGATAATAACAGATGGCACCAAAATGACGCCACTTCTCTCCAACTCAACTAGACAATAAACGTTAACTAAGTGTGCCCAGCGCTTTGGAATTCGGATATTAGAGGGAAACACGGAATGAGGCAGATATACGTTTCATAGCATTAGTCGCGACCAGAAATATAATGTCTAAATAGAATAGTGTACGGGGAAGACAAGATTTATATTTATTACAACTTAATGAAAAAGTTACTTCATTTTAACCCGCTTGCCGGGATATGGTACTTGCCTCAAAACAAATGGAGTAATAAATGAGCATTTCCGGAGCAGTATTTGACTTACGAAGTCAGAATATGTCCGTTTCAGTTAATTAAAATCCAATATGGTTACATAATTTTTTTTTTTATTTAAAACGCTGAAAGAGGTACCATTTTGCCTTCATCAACCAACTCAATTTATAATATTTTTTTATAATAATACTACTTTGTAATGGTTGTATAACACATTTTCTTTTACCATTTTTATTTTATTTTCGACGTTTCGATCACTTTATGGCAATTGTTTTCAAATATTGTTTTCAAATGTTGCATTCGTATTTTTGAAGAATACAATTATTATCTTCACTCAATTTGATTTGTTGTTATTTTTTATGCACAGTATCTTATAATCTGGCAGTTCTTCCTTAATTGTTTTTCAGAATCCCTGAAAGGAATGAGGTAATATTTTTTAGCTATCGTTTCTATTTTAATTAGAGTGTTTTCAATGTAACCATGGAACAAAGGTTTTCTTAGGTTTTAAGGTTTGTCAAAGCTTTTATAGTGATTGACTTTATCATGGCATTGTCAAAAAACTACAGCTATTTTATTAGATCTAAATCTTACACATCTGCTGAGTGCCCCTAACCATTGTCTGTATGTTTCTTTATATTCAAAATGATAACAGTCACTCCGACGACCTAGTGTTTCAAGTGAAACCATACTTACAGTAGCAATTTCTCAGATGTTTTTTCTTCTTTTTTAATGGGGTGGAGCTACAAAATGGCGTCTCTTTTAAGCAGGTCTGAGCTATCTTGGTCGCATTAAATTTGCGTAATCCGCCAAAATCCGGTAAAGAGATCAGCTTTAACTTGATACAACCCATTCAATATAGTTTGCAGTAAATCCGATTTTGTCCAAGAAATCTCTGTTTAAGAATGTTAATATAAATATAGATACTACCGTTTTACCCTCAACTTTGACAGCGTTTATTTAACTTTATATCACGCCTTTGCGCGTCTTAATCATCTAATGTTGTGAATGTAAAACTTCGTATGGGTGGATGTGATGTGTGTTACACTTTGCTATCGGACGGGGTTATTGGTGTGGGTGAAAATAGGCACAGGCACAGATTGTATTCTGGAACCTAACTTAGACTAATTTTATTGGTATAAAAGAAGTTAGAATTTGGAATAATGGACATTAATTCTTATCTTAGTGGTATAGTCCCTGAGTCAAAGAAAGTAAAGGCTATTGTTGTCTGGAAAAAAGTATCCCGTGTAATATTCATGGTAACTTTTAACATAAGAATGTAGATATGATATATCCCCTCTTTAAAATATAGAGAATGACAAGTCTACTTTGATCCCGAAAAAATAAAAGTTCCGAATTTCCGAATAAAATTCCAAAGAAGAATTTGATAAAATTTGGCAAACAATATGAGTATTAGTGTTCAAAACCGGTCCGTCGCCTTCCAATACAAATAAATAAATTCAATATATCAATAAATACATTAAATATACGAATAAATACAACTTTGGAAAAGCCTCACTTTGGTAAACTGGCTATTATAATTGTCGAGGCAATTCTATAATAAATAATAATTTAACCATTTTTCGAGTACATATTTTTCTCATATTGATTCACATGAAACCTTCACGTGAAAAGTGCTGAGTTTATTTTTTAAATGTTCAATAAAATTTGTTTACACAACTCTACCAAGGAGAAAATGTTTTGATGTTAAAATTTGCTTTCGATATATTTTTTTTAGTAATGCGTATGATTACAATAGTAGGTCATCCACTGATGGACATAAGCGTCCCCAAATTTTCAATGGGACCGGTTGTATGCGATCTACATCCAGCGCAGTCTTGTAGTCCTAGCCAGTTCGTCTATAGTTAGTGGATGTCCTTCGCTGTGCTTGCTTGTATTAACAATTATCAAGGCGATAAATATCAACCGTTAAGGAAACTTGGCAAATAAAATTTCAGTTTGGCCTCGTTAGCTTTGAGGTTTATTCAGTCTGAGTTTAATTAAAATCTAAAAATAGAATAGCAGTCTTTCCGAGTTGATGATTCTACGCAATAAAAAACCGAGTCAGATTTGACAAATAGTACTTAATACAGTAGAATTGTTTAACAAGGAAAACTGTTTGTTTCTTTGTGCTCAAATTAAATAACAAAATAATAAAAGCCGGACCATACTAACGCGATTAGACGTCGCCGATGAAACCTTAGCAAGGTGACAATTGTTGCCGGCGCCGGCAGTTGGGGCGTTACCCTCTTAGTGTTCGCCTAACATGTGTACCTTCAAACGTTGTTCTATGGCATATCGGTAAATCCATTGCAGCAGTTTTTTTAATTAGACCAAGTCCACAAATAAGCATAATTTGGCGTGATAGTAAGCGCTATACTGCAGCCTATAGACGCTCAAATCTATTATTATGTAATTGTAGCTCTCTCTGTAATTCTCTGTAATTGTAGATCCATACAGACTTGCATAACAACTTTTTTTATTTCATAAATACAAGATAACTTTTGCCCTGACAGGATATTGTTATCCAGCATTTCTTGCGGTAACCTATCCCGTTCAGATTCTAAAGTGGCTTCCCTTATCTCTGCCACTATCTAGCTAGCGACTCTAAGTAACTTATGCTTAAGAAAGTTTTTAATGGAAGCGAACGGCCAGTTTTAAATAAAGCAACCCAACCTCTCTAACCTGGTGATGTCGTATTCTCTTAGAGCTACCATTAAGAATTGGCCATCATCATCTTCATTTTGACGTAACTGACAGTTATTGAGGGTCGATACGAGATCAACAGCGTTCCAACGACAATCTTTATTTCACTGCGAGAGTAAACCAATAGGATGGCGCGGTTCAACGAAACGACACGTCGGTTATCTGAATGAGTTCTGATCCATGAGCCGTCAACGTAGAGGCGATTTTAGCAAATGGTTTTCG
Source organism: Heortia vitessoides (assembly GCA_020976665.1). NCBI lineage: Eukaryota > Metazoa > Arthropoda > Insecta > Lepidoptera > Crambidae > Heortia > Heortia vitessoides. The sequence continues at coordinate 4,756,835 of JACJUM010002809.1, forward strand.
TCTAATTTTCTTCATTTCTTGCTCGTTATGCTTCTGATAAAACATTTGTCATTATTATAATCATCACTTTCTTTGAAAAAAAAAAATGAAATTTACGTCTAAATGAGCGTAGGTTTGGATCGAATTTATTTTCATTCGAAAAATATTTAAAGGAATATATTGTTTGTTAATTATAGTAGTTCTTATATTTAAGGTCCATATGTTTATGCAAAAAGGGACTAAATTACATGTAAACCTTTTTTTAGGTATATTGGTTAAGATTTAATTAAATATGTGGTGCCATTTTTAAATAAATAATAAACAACAACAAAAATAAAAAATTTATCAATATTTAACCATTAAGTGTTTTCTTACAAATATATAGACTACATTATTACAAAAAAAAAATTCTGAAATCCAGTGCTCACGATTAATGTTTGATTTATAAAAAAAACCCATCCTACGCTATTTAATTTTATGATAAAAAAATTTATTTAGATTGTCTATGTTGGCAATTTATCATAAAATTATACCGTTTTTATTACTCCTAAAATCAAGACATAACATCGTTTTATTAGGGTAATAAAACCATTATTGCAGTAGGTAACTGAAATTTTTAAGAGCACAAATTTTCAAGAAGCTTTATGCAAGAGAAATCCAATTACATATTTGTTATACTGCCAAATAAAAAGAAATCTTATTCCTTACTAGAAGGGCATCGTGGTTTTACCTGCAGATTTCCCGTTACCAAAAAAAATTTTGAGATAAATTATAGCTTATATTATTTCATGAACATGATATTTTCCATTTGATAAAACATTTTGAATTCAATCGAGTAGTTTTTAAGTTTATTCGTTACGACCGCACAATAATATGAATCTTGCTTTGTTAATTTCACCATTTTAAATGTTTATAGTTTGGTTTTACGAATTGCATTAATTTGACGAGTTGCATTGGAACTCATACCTATTGTTCCGCCAAATAGCAGTGCTCGCATTGATGTGTTCTGGCTTAAAGGGTGAGAGAAAGTGAAATTAATGGGTGCTATAAAATTTTCTTTCTTGGAGTCACAGTTGGCAACGCGTTTGCCATATCCTTGTGACACGAGCAGCTGTAAACTGTTGTGATGCTATTATCAAATAAAACATATACCACCAGTCTAATAAAAACCGTATGAATAAGAAGTGGTTAAATTAAAAATTATTTTCATTTACCCACTTCTCATTCGTAGTATATAATTTCATATATTAAAAAATATGTATATATATAACTTTTGCGTTAACTATCTCCTATTCGATGTACAATATAAGAATTTTAAAAACATAGATACAATTCTCAGCGGTGGAGTGCCGGCAGAGTAGAATAGTATCTCCCACTGTACCAGGTGTCGTAAGACACATACTTATTTAAAACGTTGTAGCTCTAATAGGTGGGAATAGGTATCAGATTCCCATCGCAGAACGTATCATGTTCTGCGAGTACGACCACGCCTGCTTAGCGTTGGAATTATGGGCAAAAATCTCGCAAAATGTTAATCTCTTGGAGAGGCTAATTTCTAGTCCAATGGCTGATATGATAATGACGATTTAATGGCTTTGCTCATTACTTTCAAAAAGTTTAAACAAACCTTCACATATATATATATATATATACAATAAATAAATCACAAATACAATATTTCAATACATTTACTTAACATATACTTAACACCCAGACACAGAACAAATACAAATATCATATAAATACTTGTGCTAAATGGGGATCGAAATCACGACCCTACGCACAAGATAGGACACTACAGAATGCGCCGTCGGGCCCTTTAAAATAATTATCCACCGTTAATAAATTTACACTTAGAACTGCCGTGAGGTACCGGCAGAATAGAAAAGTATCTCCCACTGCACCAGGTTGTTGCAGGCTGCACTGTTCTAAGAGGCGACTAAGGTATCAGAACCGACAGATGGTAATATACCCATTAGGGACTGTGCAGCTCAAATGCACAGGGCAGGGATGGGCAGCGGAATCCCCGTCGCGAAAGCTGCGCTCTGCGATCGCCAACTCGCTTGGCCAGCACGGCAATTATGGGCAAAAAAAACCTCCTTTCTTTGAGAAGCCTTTGTCCAGCAATAGACTTTCAAAGACTGGTATGATAAAATAAGCAAACTCAATCTACAATTAAATTGTAAATTAATTTTGGCTCATAAATATCTCACAGAATGATTCTCTGAATAAATTACATCTATTTTTGTTTACCAATACACCGTCCAAAACAATACACCCTTTACGCAGACGCCGTAAACTCGTATAAAAACGCAATCTACATGGAAAAATTATGGGTTGGAAGGACAGCCGATTGCCTTCCATAAACGATTGTGAAAGGGTAGCTGTAAATAAGAAATGTATCAAGAACATATGTCACGACTTGGGACACCGATTGTAACATATTTCTTTTACCGTTCAATTGTCCATAAACAACTATAATGTTCAATTGGGCTTAAAGGGTTATTCTTTGTACGTACATTTACTCCTAAAGTAAAAAAAATCTATAGCCAACTGTTTTTTTCATACTCTGATTGACGTACGACTATTTATTTAGTATTTAGAGAGAGAGAGAAGCTCGTCTGCTTAGGTACCTTACTTTCACCTATTTCTACCACCCAACAGCAAGGCTAGCGCATTGCTTAATTCATTTAACATTTCTTGTTCGACGTTACAGCTATTTTGCAGCAACCGTTTGACAAAGATGTTCTGTTATTAATTGAAAGTATTCAATTACTTTAAATAAAAGGAGTCCGTAATAAGATTGAAATATTTTAAAGCATATCTGAATCAAGATAAACCACCCAAGAAAATCGATCAGTTATTAACATCTGTCAAGTACATCATTCCATTTCATAATGCAGTTCCTATGTCGTTGTTTTTCGTGAGCATTAGTGAGTCAATAGCGCTTAGTGCTTCAAGTGATGTGATTTAATGTACTCGTTTCTTTACGTAACATTACAACGTATGCTGATTGCTTATAAAACGTGCGTGTACGGTGCCGTGAGGTACCGGCAGAGTAGAATAGTACCTCCCGTGAACCAGGTGTCGTAAGAGGCGACTAAGGTACCGGAACCGAGAGATAGTGATATATTGATCCAGAAAAGTGTAACTTAAATGCACAGGGCGGGGATGGGCAAAAGCATTCCCGTCGCAAACGCTACGCTCTCCGATTGCCAACACGCTTGCACAACGCGGCAGTTATGGCCCATCCCCCCATTTTAGGGTAGGCCTATATCCAACAGTAAACTTATAATGGCTGGTATGATGTATGGTCTGAATCAATATATCCACGTTTCACGACCTAGTCATACTAAAATAACCATCAATAAGTACTATAAATAATTGGATACGTTAATGTGACAAGGTACTAAAGCATATGTATATAAATATATATATATATGACGGGATGTATGTCTATACAATAAAAAATCAAAGAGCGATAAAACTTATAGTCTTGTACATTTGCTTTAATTTCAAAATACGTTTCACTTAAACAAAGTAAAATAAAAAACCTTTGTAATAGCACTTTGGTTCAATACGATTATGTTGTATAATATTAAAATACTACTGCTTCATATCTATACTTGTGATAGGATATATTTAATATGTGAAATTAAACAAGTTTGGTCTTTGTAGTTTTTAGTGGATTATAAATATATATTTTTTAATTTGAAGTCAGTGAGCAAACATATGGTTCGCTTGATGGAAAACGTGACCTCCGCCTATATAGACACTCGTTTTATCACGTAGATGTCATGCGTGTCACTAACGCTGTGAATTCACTGCCTTTCTCTAACCTGCACACACTGCTATTTGGCGATAGAAAAAGGTGAGATTGAGGTTCCAATTAAGACAACCTTTTATAAGACGTGGAGTATATATAATCATGTCGCGATTATAAAATATACTGTAACTGTATTTAAAATTTAAAAATTATATTAAAGCTCCTAAAAATATAAGTAAAAATGCTTTATTTTACTAAAACCATTTGGCAGATGTTTGTTACTTTTTCAATCAACTATAAATCGGATTTTTATAAAACACAATTATTTAATTACTAGAATTAGCTAAGTGAGCTTTATTTAGATACTAATTGCCATCCCAAATTTTTGGAGAAAAGGCTAGCAGTTCTAACTTCCTACTACTTCTATAGCTTCTAAAGGTTATAATAATACATAATTCACACAATTGACATAGAAATCGGAAATAAGCTAAAACACTTGTGTTGCGAACATCAAACAACAAAGTAAAAACAAATATGATACTTAAATACGGATATAATAGCCAGACAATATACAAATGTTCATTATATAAGTAGTTGTGCTGAGCGGGGATCAAAACCACAATCCTTGGCACATAACATAAAAACAATTCCAAATGCGCCATCCGGCTCTACATATAGTAGCCCCAATCTTATAAAATAAATGAAAACACATACTCGCCGTGACGTACCGGCAGAGAATAGTACCTCGCTCTGCACCAAGTGTCGTAAAGGGGGCTAGAGTATCAAAGCTGATGGATGGCCGGAAACAATGCAGCTCACCTTCACAAGGCGTAGATGGGCAGCAACTCCCGGTCGCAAAATCTGCGCTCTGTAATGGCCAAGACGCTTGCCTAGCGCGGTAGCTATGGGTAAAAAATCTTGTTTCTTGGCGAGGCCTGTGTCCAGCAGTAGACCTCCAATGGCTGCTACGATGATAATGATGAAATGAAAACAAAATCTATATCAAAGTTATAACAGATTAATAATGTTATATGTCAAAGCAAAATTAACATCTCGCCAAACGTAACGCAAGTCAATCCGGTCGTAAGTCATAAACGAGTTTACGAGCAAAGTTTACAACGCCAAAAGTTAAAAGTGTAAATACGACATCTGAGCTGATTTAACGAGAGCCCTGTTTTACTTGAGACTTTTATTTAACATGCTCATATTATTTTTATCATATGAAATCCACTAATGAAGCTGAGAAGATATTGGACAAATATTTTTGGAAGATACGTAATAATATTAAATAGAATCAAACAACACCTCATCCACTAAACTAGACCAAACCTTTAGCACAAAAGGTAGGTTCAGTACCATCTGTACCATAGGGCGTCTTAAACATACACATACGTCATCATCATTATTATATAAGCCGTCGATAGTCCCTTACTTCTAGGACTTCCCAAAGGAGAAATTGCCCATAATTGCTGCGCTGGGCAGGCGTGGTGACAATCGCAGAGCTTGGCGACGGGAATGCTGCTGCCCATTTCCGCTCGGATAAACTGCCACCTGTTGTATTTGATACCTCAGTCGGTGCTCGACAGCAATGCCAGTGTCCCACTGAGGATACAGTTTACTATTAATATCAGTTCGAGTATACTTATTTTTCTCACAGGCTTAGTTCGTTATGACAACAAAGTGTGGTCTTAGCGGAAAAAAGGTTAATTTAGCTATAATTTGTTAATCAAATTCAATTAATAAAAGCATTTAATTGATCCAAGTAGCTGAATGGAATGACCACCACCCCGCGCTCCACTAGATCTTGTCACATACTACCAGGGAGAGACTACGGATGACCTCGCACTGTCAAGCATCTACTTGAACAGTAGCATTTGATTGGCAAAAAGTATATTTATTTTTGAAATTTAACTAACATCTCTTCTGCTGGGAAACGTCATTATAATTTAGTTTTAATTGAACTTATACGAAAAGCTAAGTTTTATTTAGAGTAAAATTTAGATAAACCTTATTTGCTGGGTTTCAGATTTTGGTTACCCAAAGATACGTGGCAATTATGGGTAAAATTCCCTCTTTCTTGGGGAGGCCTATGTCCAGCAGTGGACATCCAATGGTCCGGCTAATGTGAAGATGATGATGTATGTATTATTATTATAATGCATTGCGTGTTAAAGGCATTCTTATAACTTGTTTGAGGTGAAAATTAATGTCATTATCGATTCAGTAAATAAATAAGAATATGATTACATTTAATCAAATTTGACTTATTTATTGGAATCATTGAAACTGGCCGTAACGATTTGGTCATTCAATTTTTGTTTACGTTTATGTCCCTTATACAGCAGTTTTAATTGTCGAGGGTCAGTTTACGGAGCGGTCGTTAAAACCGCATTACACATAAACAGTCGAGACTTTTACAACACGATTCAATTTATCGGCGGATTCTCGTTGTTGTTACACTTGTAGCTGAATGAAAAATAAAGCGTTCATCATATAATTGTTTTTAACCAAGGGCATCACTCAAAACTGTGTTTATTTATTTCTCCAAACTTCTTTTGTATATTTCTTTACTCAATAGAAAATTGTAATTTTGACGTAAAAAATAGGGTCACAAAAATGTATGAGGAACAAGAAATCATAAAACCATAATCTCCAGAAAGACTACAAACCTATACGAGTGAACCCGAGGGCGAAGTTAAATATACATAGTAAAACACAATTATGTATTTAATAAATGCATACGAAATCAAATAATATATACAGACAATATTCATGTACCAATGAAGAAAAAAAAGCGAAACAAAAATAATCAGTTAGCATAAAATTTATCTATCCCAAGCGCATCATAATAAGAGTAGCAGTTAATAAAAGACATGTCTACGTTCGTAGCCGGAAAATCGTATCAGGGCCTGCTACGTGATACGGGTCGTAGTATTTACGATACGATAGCATTGACTACGACTAAATTTCGTAGCCCTTTATTGTATCCATTGTAACGAATGAAGTGAGAGATCTACGTGTTCGCGAAACTAAATTATTTAATATTACGATTAACGATCAAAAGAGACTGAGGTCAATTGAAGCACAAATGTCAAGGTCAAATTCCGCACCATAAGAAAAAATGTATAAGAAGAAAGTTACTTCATCATCATTATTTCAGCTGTAAAACATGAACCCTCGACACCAACTTTAAGATTCTTTAATAGAACCGGTTGCATAGATACAACCAACGTGATATTGCAGTTTTGGTTTTTACAACTGGACGAATGTTCACCTGCACTTATAACATACTTGATGCATAAAACTTACTATAATATTCTACTAGTATTCATTATAGCAGACGTAAGAAATCCACTACTGGGCATAAGCCGCCCCAAGAAAGGGGGGAATTTGCCTATAATAATTGCCGCGTTGGGCAAGCGTAGTGGAAAACACAGAGTAACGAGAATGCTGCCTGCCTTGTTGCTAAAGCCAACACCATTTCGAGTGGATTTACCGCCATCTGACAGTATAGTACCTCAATCACCTCATACGATACCGGGGAAAGGTACCTACAACAGTGCTGATACGACACGGCTATATTTTTAATGCAACAGTTTGTGTTGCATTAAAAGACCAGAATAGCTGGACAAATCTACTAAAAATTTGTCACAAAGATTATTATCGACAGTGGGAAATAACGCATAAAGTCTTTTTTCAGAAAACATTTTCCAACTCGGTAAAACGGTTGTTATTTTTACACAAGATATATTTTAGAGACTCCTTTCAGGGATAACAAGAGACAGTCGCAGTCGGAAGTAAGTAAATAAATTATTTACACCTCACCTACTGGCAAGCAGGGGCAAATTGCTAGTATTAATAATTTAACAGATGAAACGCTACGAAAAACATATTTACGTACTAAATAACGATCAACTCACCGAAGGCAGCGTAAAATTAATTGTTGATAAAAATATCATCTTATCAATATCGCTGTGAACCACTGGCTTTCAATAATCAGAGAATAAGAAATGAGATGGGTTTCTTTGTCACAATTATTGAATAATTTATAATATTGGCCACAAGACGTTGAATAGTCAGAGCATTTTCAACACTTTTTCTTACAAGATAAAATGGATATTTGTGTTTTTTATTAGAGACAATCGCAGCTTTCACGACGAGAATGCTACTGCTCATACCCGACCTGTGCATTTGAGCTGCACTGTTTCGGATTGTTATACCGCCATCTGTCGGTTCTGGTACCTTAATCACCTCTACGACACCGGTAGGTCTAGTGCAGCGGGAGGTACTATTCTTTGCGGGAGGTTCTGCCGGAACCTCACAGTTAGATATTTATTAAGTATTATACGTTATGTCATATCCGTAACATAAACGCTTTAAGCAACTTACCTCGGAGTCAGGTCAATGTATGTATTATTGTGTGATTTCTTTTGTTATTGTTACCTTAAATACTCCATACGCATATATTTTACTCCAAATTGATACTCATTTAAATAGCATGTAATTCCGTTAACAGTTCCACTAAGACTCAGCTGACTGAGCGGAGTAAGGAAACAAAAGAAAAGAAATTTAATTAATTACAAGTTCCCTCGACTACAGTTCGCCGGCAACATGTTTAGCGCACACAAACTTAGTTTATTGTCTCAGACACTACTAAATTAGAAACGGTAAATATTATCTTGTGTTGAATAATAAAGAAGAGAGGCAGAATAACTGCGTTCCCGCGTTACGATTGCGTTCTAGAATATCTCGCATCATTTTATTCTGTCATTGGTGGTATTAACAATCACCAATAGTTAAATCAAAATAAAATATACTTTATTCAAGCAGGTCCATTACAAGGACATTCGAAACTTAAAAAACTTTAAAAAATGGATTTAATTATATTTATGATACTGATGACCCTGATGACTCTGCAAGATCACGAGAGTCATTTAACATTTGTATATTAAGCCTACCTTAAACTAGCCTGCCGGTACTGGCAGACTAGTCTTAAAACTAAGTTTAATGCAAGTTTATTACGCGACAAGACAAGAACATATAAGAAAAATTGGTGGTGATAAAGGTTCCATTAACACCAAGTAATTAGTGTTAACGCAACCCCTACGGGCGTTGGCGCTTACAAACCTTTGTCTTAAAACTAGTAGTTAAAGAAATTCAATTTAATCCTAGGCAGTTTTATCATTAATGTTAACTTTAATAGTATAAGCTTAAGAAATAATTTGACTTTTAACGTAGTTTTTAAATTTATTCATCGGTAAGTCTGGCATTTTATTATAAAACCTTATACAATTGCTCTTGAAAGAATTGTTTATTTTATGGAGCCGTGTAGTGGACAATTATTTAAGAAAAAATATGAGTTTAAGAATTTTATTTATGTTTACGTGTACTTAACTAACTCATTCTGTAACAACAACAAGTTCCATTTTAAAATACTAGCGAAGGTTGTCTGGAAGAGATTGCACTAGTCGACCATACCACTTCTACCCACATCCTCTTTTATTTACGCCTTGTGTGAATTTGACGTAATATGCTTCAATTAGCTACAGTAACAAATTCTTGAATAGCCACTAAAATGTTTAAAATATTTAGTAGTTTTTAGGATTAATAAATATGATATGACAAAATATTCCATTAAAAAAATTTATGTGGAATATTTTGTATTATATTAATTCGTAGCACAGTGTTTATCCGGAATCAAGAAAAAAATAATATTTATAAGCAACTGAACCGATTGAGATCCATTTTTGCTTACTGCATACAGTTTGGATATAAGTTTATGTCTGAATTTGTAGTCGCAATATTATTTTCGTTATAAAGATAGATAAGACAGAAGAACGTCTGTCTAGTTTTTTTTTATAACTAAAATGATAAACAGGTTAGAGATAATATGTCACTTTAAATATATTATGTTACTAGGAACAAATTATAACACAGCAAACAACCAGGCTGTATGGCGGTATATACTCCTGAAGAGGAGAGTGGGGTACTAAAGCTGACGACATTTGTATTCTATTAACTGCAGACAGAGATACCGACAGGTATCTACGCTAATGTATATGTAATATTTATTCCTTATGGGCAGTTCTTTCCTTATTTAGTTCTTTTGGGCAGTGGATACCGATCTGTGAGTGGATCGGTATCCACTGCCCAAAAGAATCCTCTAAGAATTGATATTGACGCGACAATTATATTACAGGGTATTGTGACATAACATCTTTAACATTTTGTTTATTGAGTTAGATTTTAAAAAAAATGGTTGTTTGTAAAGTCGGTTTACTGACGATAGTTGAACGTGACAACGTCCTAAGAAAATACTGATGAAATAGTATTTTTCAAAAGAACATTTTAATTTTATTTATGAAAATGTATCATTGTATAGCAGTTGTCCGCGGGGGCGCATCGCTCACTCGAGTACGAGAGAGACAGATGTCGAACGCTGCCGAACGCGAGGCCGATTATGCCTCTTTGTCGCTCGTCCCGCGCTCTCGCTTGCTCTTCAAGCCTTAAACGGAACGCCTCAGAGCGGGGTAACGCCGCACGAGTCATGTTTTTTCGTGCGTGCAGCCGACTACATCGAATTATAAGACGTTGTCACGTCAAAAACGTTTATGTTACACACAACAATCTGCTTCCGATGACCTTTACCAGACCCTCGATATACTTTATAGGAAGTCGTCCCACGCTGCATGTTCCGGTCCGTAGGTCGCCACTTAAGAACCTTTCTGCTCCAACGGCCACGGTATTCCTCGCTATGTACTCCGCCTACTGCCGCTGGAGCTACGAGTTTAGTTTATTACTAGCTTTTTGCCCGCAACTTTGTCTGCATAGAGTTTACCGCATCCCTGAGGATTGTGATTCTAAAATAAATTCTATGTCGCTTCCTTACAGCTAAACTGTGCAAGTCATACTTATTCTATATTTAAAAAAATAAGGCATGATCCATCTTACAGAAACAAGTTTTCGAGATAAAAAGTAGACTATAGATTAGTATTACTTCATACTATTAATAATCTCTATGCCAAATTTTACCTAGATCTGTTTACTTGCTCCGGCATGAAAAAGTAATAGACATACAAACATATATATATATATTTATATCATATGCGTTTATTGCGTTTATTTATACAAATATGTATGCCACGTTTATTTATTTTGTATATTTATTGCCTGCACCACTATGTATATATATATACATATATTTCAGTTTTGTGTAATGGTTGACTGGGAGATAATGCCATCTGGCATTAAGTCCGCCATTTGTACATTTTGTAACATTTTGTGCAATAAAGTTAAATAAATAAATAAATAAATAAATACACACTCATAAACTTAAAATATTAGGAAGAAATTTTAGAACATCACTATTTTTTATAAGTATTAAAAAATCAATACATTCGTAGGGCTGAAAATGGAACTGCTTTTCAATCAGTCATATAATAATAGTAAGTCCAAAAATGATAATTATTTCTAACTCATGCAATGATTAAGTATTTTAGTTAAAAAACTTCAGTTACAGGTACATTTTAACTTGAATGATTCAAAGTCAAAGTCTAAAACATTTATATGTGAATGGGCCTACTGTAGGCACTTTTAAATTGTCAACAAACAATATTTTATTCTTAAATATAGATTTACTAATCACAATTAAATACTCAAATGACCAATGAATCTGATGACTTTTTGGGGTAATAAGAGTCATTTGAACAAACTAGTTATTGATTGGCAAATTAGTACATTAAAACTAGTCTGTCTACATCAAATGGGTCTTAAAACGAAGTTTACAATAGACTTAATTGCAAACTTACCATATGGTTTAGCTTCTTTTCTCAACTTTCAGGAATTTATCAAATCATAGTATATTTATTTATTGTGAATACAACAAATACTAAATATTAACGATTTATGGAAGGTGAAAAAAAATTACATGCGAAAAAATAAATATTATTCACGTTGTATGCATGCATCTCTTTATTTATTTATAAAACTTTACTGCATAAAATAATACAAAATGTACATATGGCGGACTCAATGCCAGCTGGTATTGTCTGCTAGTGAACGATCAAATGGATCAGACTATGAATTATATAGTGGTGCAGAGAAAAATATAGAACAAAGATAAAGGACATACATTATGTATTCATTATTACAGCCATTGAAAGTCCACTACTGGACATAAGCCTCCCCAAGGAAGAGGGAATTGTGCCCATAATTGCCGCGCTGGGAAGCGTGTTGGCAATCGCAAAGAGCAGGTATCGCGATGGAGATGCTGCTGCCCATTCCCTCCCTATAAATTTGAGCTACCCTGTTGCGGATGGATATACCGAAATCTGTAATGTTCACAAATACGATACACATTTAACACCCATACACAATATTAACACAAATATTCATCATGTAGATATTTGTCTCGGCTGGGAGTCAAACTAACGACCTTCGAACTTACCCATTTGTAATACTGCTAATTAATATATTATTATTCTGTAATAAGGCATCGTTCTGTAATTTGTTTAATATTTGACTCGGTTGCTTATAAAAAAAAAAGTGAAGAGAACCTAAAGCCTAATAATTCAGACATCTGTTTTGCTGTCACCGGAGGGATGGCCGAGGCATTAATTACCGAGTGACCCTGCCTAATTCCCTAATTCCCCGGCTGCACTAGTGCGGTTGGTTATTACTCGAGAAACAGGGATTGCGCGCGTCCGACGTCGATGAACGCGGTGTACTGCTTTACGAAAAGAATGCGTATGAAGTGTTTCTGATGGTTCAGTCCTAGTGAGAGGGCGTCTAACGTAGGCATTTACTAGAGTTATGCTGTTGGACAGAGAAGTTTTTTCGTGCAGTATAATTGGCGGCTCTAGCTATCAGTGGATTTGCATGAGCCACCGTCCCATGGAAGTAGCGACGAGACAACTTTTTCATAAATTCGCGTATTCTATATAACTCTAGATAAATGAATAATAACAATTATAAATTCAAAGAACGTCACATACATTGACCTGGCTCCGTGATAAGTCGCTTAACGCTTTTATGTTACGCACTTCAGGTAACAGAAGAATTACAGATATTATATTTAAAAACATATATTCAACAGCCAACTACAGAACAAACAAAAATATCATCATATAAATATATGTCCTGGGTAGGGATCGAACCTTTGGCGAACAAGATAGGATCACTACCAACTGCTCTATCAAACCCTTCATCTCTTTGGTATTGAGTAATGAAACCGTATTTATTTTGGATAACCAACAGAAGTAATAGTAATTAGATAATACATAGTATAAAATAAAATAACTTATAACCTATCTTTTCTTACGGTTGGGTGAGTTATTGTTATATTATTATTAGATGATCGGTGTATAATTTCCAGTTTCAAAAACACGGAAGTGTATAATATACAGAAAAAAAGGATGTGTAATAAAAGAGGACGTGTTTATTTGTAAAGTACGTAACGTAGTAAATATGTACACCTTTCCCTATTTTTGGTAAACACTACATATTGACTTGGATCATTATGTCGGTGCAGACGTACCCTCAGCCTTCTCGGATACCATTATTGGTGCCTCTCTTTCTGTCCCGTCACGGAAAACCGAAATAGCATATATTCGTGACAAAGTGTTTATTTGCTTACTTCTTTTATTACTAGCATGGTACTGCGGTTTCACTAGCATTGTTTCCTTCTCTGTAAGCATATGGAAATAAAATATAGCTTATGATTTTTGCTAATAATTAATTAATTTAACTTTCTACGTAAAAGAGCTTTTGAAATTGCTTGAGCAGTTTTTGAATTTATTTGCTACAATCGTTATCATAATATGAGCCGTAATTGCCGGACTGGGCAGGCGCGATGGCAATTGTAGAACGTTTATTTGCGAAGGAGATATTGCTCCCTATCCCCGCCATGTTGTAAATCAAATGCGCTGTTTTGGATAGATATACTTGTCGGTTCCGGTACCTTAGTTGCCTCCCACCGCACCTGATGCAAAGGGAAGTACTACTCTACTCCGTCGACACTACACGGTACCAAAATATAAATCTGGTTTTCATAGTTCCATTTTAATTCTCTGAATAAGATATATTTTTTTAATGTCTTCATGAGGGAAAATTTAATCAAGTTAACTCAACACGTTTTTTCTACACAATGTACAATCATTTACAAAAAAACGGATGGGTTTGATTTAAATTCTTCTTTAAAAAAAATACGGTACCAAAATGGTTTCAATCATTTGTACATGTTTAAAATAGTACGGTCTAAATTCAAATTTTTGTTTGATGCTTATTTTTACAAAAAAACCACTTTTTATCCTACATTTTTGGTGCAAAGTTCCAACAGATAATATCGGTTTTCATAACTTTTAGTCAATTTTAATGAATTTATTTCATTTCATATTCTTAATTGTCAAAGCTTCATTTATTGTTGTTTAGCTGTCTCCATAATGTTATGTTATGACCTTAAGAAGTTCCTACCTCGAAGAAGTGAGAAATGTGCATATTAGTCTATGGATTGTCAGGAGGAGGCTTCTCGTGGCCAATATACGCAGTCATTGCCCGGCCCGCAGCCTAAGTTACTCCAAGAGCACAGAGTTGCCAGGCTTAGGTTTTCCCGAAATTGTGAGAACAATACTCTATTCCAGTCTTCTTGAGTCATGTTCAAGAAGACTGGAACAGAGTATTGTTCTCCGATGAAGCCAGGATATCTCCGTTCGGTGAAGTTTAGTGCCCTACAGCACATGCGTTAAGAGTTCTTGGCCTATTTATCGACTCTTCCTTAACCTGGGATACACATGTTAATGAAATCAGCAGTAAGGTTACTGGAACGCTTTGTGCTCTCTATCCATTAAAATATTTTCTTTCTACTAAAACCAAAACCCTTCTTATTCAATCCTTGGTTTTACCCATAATTGCCTATGGTGACGTGTGCTGCACTAATATCTCTCAAGAACTCCTTAATAAATTGGATCGTCTATTAAACAACTGTCTTCGTTTCATTTTTGGTTTGCGTAAATACGATCATATTTCCCATTACCGTTCTCTTCTCGGCTGTCTTCCTATTTGAGAACGTCGCAAAATTCGAGTTCTAACCATTCTATTTTCAATAATTTTTGATCCGTACGCACCAATTTTCTTAAAGGACAGATTCCAATTCCTATCTTCCTCTCATGAACGTAATCTCCGTTCTTCTAATACTCTCTCGCTCTTAGCTCCTTCTCATTACTCTAGTTTTTTGACAAATTCTTTTACAGCTGTACGACTCTGGAACAAGCTTCCGTGTAATATTAAGCAATCCCCAAACAAATTTATCCTGAAACGCTGTCTCCGTACTTTATTTACTGATGCTGCTTCTCTAACTTTATAACCCTATTTCTGATGTACGTTATTTTATGTATATATATATAGTGTGTGTATATATATATACACACACTATATATACTGGTATAGGTTGACTGGGAGATAATGCCATCTGGCATTAAGTCTGCCATTTGTACATTTTATAACATTTTTTGCAATAAAATTAAATAAATTAAAAAAAATAATAAAAAATATATCTTAATCTTCACCATGAAGGCAGCCGCAGAGTCCACTGCAGGACTAAAGCCCAACGATGAATTTAGCCCATAATTACCACATAGTAGTAAGCCAGACCAGAGCGTAGCTTTACGACAGGAACGCTTTTTCGGGATGTTAAACCGCAATTTATCGTTTTCGGTACCTCAGTCGCCTCTTTCGACATCTAATTCAACTGAAAAAACTAATTTACTTTGCAAGTACACATACAACACTAAAAAATGTAAGACGACAATTTTTAGAAACACAAGTTAATAACTTGCAAATATAATGATAAATTTAGGACCTTTATGGAAAACTGCATACAAAAACAATTTTTTACAACTAATAGATATTCTCAATTAATGTAGGAGATTAAATACCCAGTATTGATATGAGTTTAGCGACAAATCGGTCAAGGTGATTCCATACATAGAACTCATTTAAATATTGAATCGACCAGTTATCAAGGTAAAGCAAATATGGAGCACAAAAGTTAAAGACTAAATAACACTAACTGAAGGCAATGTGCCGAATACGGCTTAACTCAAATCAAACTCGTCTACATTCGAATACCAATTCATTTTGATTCGAGTAATTTGATTTGACACGATGCCTGTACTCGTATCAGGAAGAATCCATTTAATACTCGCTGACTTGATTCTATAATAGAATGTGTAAGTGAGTCGGACTGTTTCAAGTCTAGTATTCGAGTTAGTTTAGGTTTGATTTTACTTAACAATGGAACGACTAATACTTTTCGTGTATTTTTTTCTGTATGGGTCAGTAAACTGCTACTGAATTCTAGAGTGCTGGGTTCGAATCTTTAAATGTGACTCAAATACCATTGACTCGAGTGGATACGATCCACTAGAAAAACGACATGGCATAACACTACTAGCTGACCCGACAGCAACTGTTTCGTTTTAATACATATTTAACATAAAAAAATATGTGACTATAAATTTAAATATAGGCTAACCTCAAACAAGTTGGATCAAACTTATACATAGTAAGCAAACAAATATTAAAATCAGTTTAGTGGTTTAGATGATCACACCGGCCAAACAGCATGACACGTAATTTTTATATGTAAAAATAAAGATACGACCAAGGCCCGTTGGCGTATTCGGCAGTGTCCCTATCTTGTCATGCTTGTCCGTGTCTTGCATGGGTTCGAGTCCCAACCGGAACAAATATATATATATATATATATGCTACAAACATTTGTGTTCGTTATCTGTCTTAATGTAATAAGTATTTGAGTACTTTCTTTGTTATTCCTTTATATGTGCTTTAAACTACTCAACTAGGATTGGATGCTCCATTCAAAGAGCGAACCACTCAAACTTGCCTGAAGTAAGGTGCCTCCTATAATTAAATAATTAAGCTACTTAATTACTTACATTTTAGAATCGCACTGTCAATTTAAGTTACTCATGGATTATACCTACTACATACAAAATTTTAAATACCTACTACATATAAATAGAGTAGAATAGCAGCTCACTCTGTACCAAGTGTCGTTAGAGGCGACTAAGGTACACGAACCGACAGATGGCGGTGTATCCATCCAAGATAGAGTTAAGTTTATTTGATTCGAAACAATACTATTTGATAATAAATTCACATAACATTTCACCATTGATCTTACTCAAACAACAGAGGAATTACAAATATAGAACACAAAAATACCTATTTACTGCACAGATACGGAACAAATACACATTTTATTCATATCAATAATAGTCCGAGCTACCGCACCTATGACATTTGGTGCACAAAATAGGATCACTACCTCCCCCATCGGACCCGTCAGTAACAGAATAGATTTTAGGCTTCCTTATATCCCGCAACATTATAAGTTTTCGCTGGATAGATATATTTTTCCAAAAATTGTGTGAAAGACTTATAATGTCAGAAATCGTTATGACATTATAAGTCTTTCACACAACCCAAAAGCAAAAGAGATAGATTGTATCGTACAGAAACTGTTTTCAAATTAAGTCGGGAGCTGATTAACTAAACCCTCGGTTATTTTATTATCTAAATACATTCCTAGAATAAGTTAAGTGCCTGCTAATCGAATACTTACGTTATATAAAATAAGATGTACGAAAAAAGGACAAAATCTACCCCCTTCAACCTTCCCCCAACAAAGTCTCACCCCGGAAGCGGCGGGTAACCGGATCACAGGACTAAATTCGTTCATGTCGCTTAGGAATTCCTCGCTCGTATATTTTACCTTACGCTCACCCAGAACGATATTGTTACCTTAAAAAGAAAAATCTTTGATTCAATGTTTATACCAACAATATGCATTTAATTATTAACCTTGAATTTGGTGATAGTAGATTGTTTTTAGGATAGCATATATATAATTGTATGAGATAAAAAGTATATTTTACTATCCATAAAATTCAATAGAAAATGCAAAATTAAACCTGATGAACAAAATAATACGTACAAATGTATTTTGCAAACAGGAGTCTATCTCTACTATATTATAACAATACTACGATAAGCAGAAATAAACAAAATAACAACAAAGCTTAAAGTTACAATAGCGCAACGTATGTATAAATCAAGTGCACGCTTTTATTTTCTGCATTTATAATATAATCTAAATCAGTACCTATATATAAAAGAAAAAAATACGTATTACGCTTAAAACAATAAAAGAAAGGTTAAACATTGGTTAAATATTATGATATGTTTTATAAATAATAATTAAGCTGCCATGTAACTACTTCAATGACCGGCTTTAAAACGCTGTTTTAATTATTTTTTTTGTTTAACTTTTCCTTTAGCTGTGGTATCCTAATTTAAGTGACAAAGTTAAACTTACTAAACCGCATTATAAAAAAGGTTACTGAAAAAATTACAAGCTGTCAGGTGCTTACTTTTTCTTTCAAATTCTATAGTAGTTCTTAAGATTGCCTCACAATGTAACGAACCCTATTACTTCATTTTAAAAAAACAAATATTATGGCATTGGTTAAGTGTTTCGACGCCGTCAATATTGTGAAATTAACATGTACTTAAAAATACAAGTATAGTTTTTTGTGCTAAAGCACAGAACAAACTTCCTTTGAATTTGTAAAGATACAACATCATAACTTTAAAAAGAGCAGTATTTAATTTGGCGTTTTTAAAACACCGAAATGTAAAAACAAAAGCAACCATCCGGCTTCAGCCTCCGTAATCTAATCCCGAAGGCTAAGCTAACCACATCAAGGAGGTTAAACACGTTAGGTTCACCGCTTAACTCTGATAATCCGGACGAATTCGAAAGTCCTATCTCTCCCCGACACTGCCTCTGGCAGAAATTTTTATTTGCCCTAACTTTGTTTTATGAGTTGGCCAAATTGGATTCAGTGGTGAAACGGCGGCGGTGTATTAATACTGTTATTGTAATACAGTAAGCAGGTAGACTAAATATAAATAAATGCCGGAAGTGGATTTGGTCTCTTTATTACCTACACTTTTACCATGCTTGTTTCAACATGTTCAAAAATACCTAAAGAGGGGTGGGGGAAGAAATAAATTAATTAACCTTATTACTATGCAAAAGGATCCCTTAACTCGCAACCAAAAAAATATTTACACATACCCGCAATATTTTCAAAGGACCTACCCAAAGATACCCCACACTATGAGGTTAACGTGTAAAAATACATTCCTTCTGTTTCAATGTATATAAGTTACATTACGAAATATATTTTTTAAGATGTTATATCTTATTATTTTTTCGCTTTTTCGGTATTCCTGACATATATGTATATTAAAGTCAAATAAACTACAGTTTTGTTGAACAAAAAGTCACAAAGTAACTATGACATGACATTAACTATAACAATTTCTTATTGCCATTTCAATATAGTTTTATATTTATCATATTAATTAGTATATATGCCCTTATATATAAGAATTACATGTCACGGTGTGTACCCGGGATCAACCTCTAAAGTACCGAACTCATTTAAATAATTTTTGCTTAAGGAGTATAATTTTATCCAGCTTCAGAAATAGGAAAGTTTTATGTCAATTTATACTAGCAATCTTTTTTTCATAATAAACAGATATTCAGTCAAACAGAACAGGTATATATTGTTATTTATATATTCTCAGTCTGTATGTGTAGTTTCACGTGCTACTGTAGTATTCTTACATAAGTACACCTCGAAACACCTAACATTTCTTTTTAGCACCAAAGGATGCTTAGAAAAGATCGCTCTATGAGCAAGGACTGCCAATGGCGGATTATTGCAAACGGACATTATATCCCAGTCAACTACACTCATTTGCAAAAAAAACGGGTGATTTTGATTTTAATTCTTCTTTAAAAAAATACGGTACCAAAATGGTTTCAATCATTTGTACATGTTACTGGCCGGGTTTAAAAATGCCTTGGTGTTTAAAAAAGTTCGTTCGTTCTAAATTAAAATTTTCGTTTGATGCTCGTTTTTACAGAAAACCACTTTTTATCCTACATTTTTAGTGCGAAATTCCAACAGATAATATCGGTTTTCATAACTTTTAGTCATTTTTTATGAATTTATTTCATATTCTTAATTGTTAAAGTTTCATTTATTGCTGTTTCGCTGTCTCAATATGTTAGAGAAAGTGGTAAAAGCTACCAAAATTATTTGAGCGCTGCTCGAAGAGGGTTGCAGCCAATGCTACGTGGCTCAGAAGCTAATTGTGAGTCGCTCGACGGTTCAAAGGACCTGGCAGCGGTATCAAGACACCGGTTCCGTCGAGAGAAGGTCTGGTTCTGGAAGAAAACCTTGTACCCAACCACGGGATGATCGTTTGCTTATGAGTCGCGCATTGAGAAATCGCAAGTCTTCGTATGTGGACCTTAAGGACAACCTCTTGACTTAACTTAACTTAACTTTTACTTCACGAGCATATGCACTACTAGCGAGCATGCACTACTAATAATACTAACGAAAACGATTATTAGCTTATTAATTTACAAAATAGTGAAAGTAAAACTACCTATAATTATCAAACAAACCAGGTGACCAGTATACTTAACACAGGGCAATACTACTTTACTTACATATTAATACAAAAAAAACTTAGTTCTATATTACCAGCAATGCCATAAAAATAATCTAATATATAACTTTAATGTATCCATATTATCCTTATCCTTTCCATTTTGTTATCCTTATAAAGACTAAAATATAATAGATAAAAAATAATTCACACAAAATCTCGTTCATTAACCTCAGTCCAACGTACATTGCTGCATAGAGGAATATCAAATATAATACTTAAGTTGATATAATTAACACCCAGATACAGAACAAACACAAATATCATCATATAAATATTTTTCTGATCTGATAGAATCACTACTATCTACACCATCAGGTCCGTCACCATAATATCTTTGATGCTACTCACAGTGAGACTTACGAAAGTTCTATAAGGAAAGATAGAATGAGGATGGAATTCGCAAACATGTTCTAATAAATATCACGAATAAATCAAATGTTAATTAAACGTAACCTGAAATAAATCGTACATAAATATTTTAAAGCTTAACCGACCGTAGTTAAAGTAAGCCCGACGATGGGACCCCCACAATAAGGGGCTTTGCCGGTGGTCGCGCAGATTACTTAAATTACTACACATAAGCTTACGTAACAAAATTATATTTAACTAACTTCTTACCGTAGTTTTGTTTGTGAGTACTCCACGTTAATTCGCAATCCACAGAAACGTTTCTAGATTAAAAGTAACCTATCCCAGGATCAAAATATTCACATACCAAATTTAATTAAAATTCGATTAGCGGTGAAAACAGTAAATGGGTAGACATTCTTTTACATTTATAACTAGCGGCGCTCCGCGGTTTCTCCCACGTAATTCATATTTCCTTGATTTATAATCAATGACAAAGTATTCTAGAGATATATTTACTTATGTAATATATACATAAATACTATTATTCATTCACACCTACATGCACATTTTAGAGCATAAGTGCCTTTAAGAAAAGGCTAGACCTAGTTTAGGTACTTTAGCATCAAATTTTTTTCGTTTAAGTTTCCTTTTGTTGAATAAAGTTATTATTATTATCATTAAGTTCGGTCGATTCGTTTCGGAATTTACCTTAAACAGAAACCGAAATAATAAAAGGTTAAAGCTTCTACTTTCATATGCCTATTTTAAATAGTTTTTATTGGGATATTACAAACAGACACTAAAAATGTTATTTGTATTTATAAATATCACTATGAATCATGGACTTATTTACGTATGAAATTTATTACGACGAGATTTTGTACGCATTTAATGCTGAAGTCCTTACAACATACTCGGGCGATATATAAAATGACTCAAAGCTAGTCTCTTAGAGACATATTTAAAAACTCTATTAGAAAATTATTTCTTGTGCTGTTATATTTTCTCATAAAATTTTACAAGTTTTAATGGAGATACATAAGATTTTAAAATATGTAGTAACTGGGTACAGACCAAATGTGTATTTTTTTTATTCTGTTTAAGGCAACAATCACGAAAAGAAAATTGTTTCCACGAAAAGAGAGTTGTTTAAATTCGTCTTCCTACATGATTGTTTGTTGCTTTAAATAAAAAATAAACATTATAACTGTACACAATCACTATTTATATAATCATCCTATGTATTCATTAAGACCCATCAGATTTTAAACTTTAAAAGAGACTATGATATTACACTCGATATATGTGGGCTCTATAAAATAAATAAATAATTTAAGGGCAACATTCTAAAAGTATCACAAATATTACCCAAGATAAACTCAAGACTTCGTGAAACGTAAACTAATTTATATACCTTACTATTGTATTAAAGATTATATTAATGATAAAACTGCTTGGGATTGACATGAATTGCTTGAACTGATATTTTAAGACAATGGTTCGTTAGAGCCCGCGCTGGTAAATGTTCCATTGACACTAAGTGGTAATAGAATCTTCATCTGTTCTGCTGGCTCGTGTAATAAACCTGCAGTAAACGTCTGGTATCGGCAGACTAGTTTAAAGAAGGCGACTGAATGACCTATTTATTTCAATAATTCTTGTCCTATCAGGTCATTGGTCATTTGCATTGTATAATCTATTTGTATAGACAAAATACGATTAAATTTAAAAATGCTTGTGATGGGCCAATTTAAATACAGATAAGTTTGAGTTTTGTGTTGAACTTCTAGCCGGGATGATATTAGGAAATTGTTGCGCTGTTTGCGACCAAGCAGTTATGACCCGTATAGCGAGGCAGTTAGGAATTGTTATCGCTAGTTGACACGCAATATCAGAGGTTTGCCTCCCGAATTATTATTTGTATTGAGCTTAAAGGAGAGGTCAATGCACGAGGTGTCCTTCTGCAATCGAATCAGGGATGAGAAAATCCCTAAAAGAACCAAAGTGGGTAACATAGGCTTGAAGATTAGCAAGTTGTCGTGGCAACCGGTCCTATCGAAAATCATTTGAGGAGACCTATGTCCAGCAGTCAACGTCCTACAGCTGATATGACGATAATGATCATGATTGAAATAATGATTTGATTTGAGAGCATTAAAAATTCTCTTTTCTTGTGATGTCTTTATTTAATTTACCTCGTTTTCTTGCCTATCCGTATCTATTCAAGTACAATAATAATACTATATATGTATTTGTGAATGTATAGTTATAAAATATGTATGTGTGTAATTTATATTAATAATTTTGTATTTTTGATTTTATATTCGTAATAATTACTAACCGCTGCGGTTTCTTCGTGTTAAGTCGTAGAAGGATGATTCTGTATTAAATAGTTTACACGTGGTTCATGTCTTTCAATAAATAACCTTTATAATACATTTCATTATGAGTTAAAACTCATAACTTAGTATGAATAGTAAGTGTTTACCCATTAAGGATAAAAAAACCCCATAAATTTTCAAAAATAGTGCTCTCCAACATAATAAAAGGCAAAAATTAAATTTCTATCCCTGTGCAAAATATCAAATTTTAAACTCCTAGATTTTATGGAATAGCCTATGTTACTCGGTGAATATGATTTTCTTACTATAAGTGAAAAAACTATTTGAATTAGTCGAATAGATTTTGATTTAAAACATATTAAACAAACAAATATATTAGTTGAGATGAAACTATATATATTTTTCTTTATTTGGACCAACAAACAGTTGCGCAATACAGTTTATTAAGATAAAAATGTTTGTTAAATCATTTATTAACTGTGAAACGAGCACTGTTGACCACCGATAGATAAGTAAAAAAAAATAGATAATAAAAAAAGTAAAAAAAGTTGTCGAGTTTGTACACAAGGCACGTGGAATGTGACATGTTGAAATCAACAAATTTTCTGTCTTTAAAAATTGAGTCGTATTATCCTTACTCAAAATTGTGTGCTAGCTTTCGAACGTATTACGAATTACGAATTAAGCGAATATAGATTCTAATACTAACTAGCTATAATTGTTAGTTAGCTAGGATTAGAATTTAAAATCGCTGACGGACAATTAGTAAATTTTCTTGTACATTCATTTTAATTACAGTCGTCATAAACAAAAATTTTTTCAACGATA
This sequence comes from Heortia vitessoides, assembly GCA_020976665.1. Classification (NCBI taxonomy): domain Eukaryota; kingdom Metazoa; phylum Arthropoda; class Insecta; order Lepidoptera; family Crambidae; genus Heortia; species Heortia vitessoides. The sequence continues at coordinate 4,780,718 of JACJUM010002809.1, forward strand.
AAAGAGAATCCTCCATTTTTTGCGTAATTTACGCGTTCAACAAATTATCTCAAACTCCCGAATACCCAACAAACTTAACACATTCAAGTAAATTAAAATACAAAAAAGTTTCTCGGATTATTCTTTGCACAACTTTAACTTCATTAGCAGTTTCCCCTTCAGTTCATCTTGTCTTCTATTTTTAACCTTCGCCAGATTTTATTTTCAACAGTGCTTAAATTCTGTGTAAATTACATCGAATGCAGGTTTTGACGTGAAATAAGACCTCCGCATATTTATTGGCGGTTACATAATTATTTTACGGTACAGTATATGAATATATAGCTGTGTGGTACCAACTTAGTAGAATAGTACCTCCCCATGTACCAGGTGTGGTAAGAAGCGTATAATGTTACAGTACGGTACCGGACAGACGGCGGTATATCCACCCTTCACAGTGTAGCCCAAATGAAACATGGCGGGGATAGCCTGCAGCATTCTCGTCGCAAAGCTACGTTCTACGATTGATATTATGCCTGCGCGCAGCAATTATGGGATGGGGATGCTGCTACCCATTCCCACCATGTGCATTTGAGCTACACTGTTTTGGATGGATATACCCCCATTTATCGGTTCTGGTACTTTACTTGCCTCCTTACATTACACCTGGTATAGGGGGAGGTACTATTCTACTCTGCCGGTACCGCACGGTTATGCCGGTAACTCAAGGCTATGCCGGTACCTCACGGCTATACCGGTACTTTACGGCTTCTCCTAACGTTACCTGTAAGAAATAGCTGTTAGTGATAAAAACCGCTTCTTGGACTATTCCATTTTGTTTTGATGTTCTTGTTTCGTTTAATTGGTCTACAATGAAGAGTAAACTATTATTATCATTATAGTAAATTGTATTGTGAAAATGTGTATCCGCTGTAGGACATCTACAGCTAGACATTGACTTACCTAAAATATTTTCAATAGGTCCCGTTGTAATTGGCCTGCATCCACAGCAATCCTGCGTCACTAACCAGATCGTACTAATTAATGGATGTCGTACACCGTATTTGGGTAGTCTCTTAGTTTTTGTTACCAGACCTATATTATGCTTAATGTTGCTATTTTATCCTTAATTATCCTTCATTATACCTTACGAATCCACCGGAAGGTATAAGAAACTGACGCCTTCCAAAAAATATATATAGTTTTTTTTTGTAAATTTGTCATTTGTTTAAGTTATATAAACCAATAATAAATTTACAAAAACATTTTGGGCACGTCTTCGACTCTTACAACATTTCAGAGTATTCTATTTTGCCAGTACAAATATGTAGTTCGGCTTAGGCTCTGCAAACTGTTATAACATAAACATAAACAATAATAGTAACAATAAATATAGCCCAGTCTAGCATAATATTGTTAGCAATTCCTCTGTCTTGTGTCTCTGGGAATGACTTTTGACTTAGGACTACATCCTAGGTCAAAAGCCATTCCCTTACTGTTGTTTCGCAAGTGTATTTATTCATATCATGAATATCTATTTTATGATTAATTTTATTATCAATAAATGGTCCTGTAAAACTTAGAAATCGCTGTGCGAACCGTGTACGACATGGCTAATGTATATTTTGGAAATCCACATACCTTCGTCTACTATGAGTTAGTTTATTTTCAGGTTTACATAGTTTATGCTGTTTGAGAATAATTTCTTGGTAGTAGATTTGTCTCTCTATTAAAACTTTGCTATGGATATAGAGTTTTAAGGTAGGGTATTTAAAGGGTAAAATGTACATAATTTTGAGCACAGATCTCTGTGCCCTTTCTAGGGGTAACATATTCGGTTTAGTAGCACCCCTCCAAATAGTAATACAGTACGACACGAGAAACTGACATAGAGTTACGTATAATGTATTTTTTTATAATACCTCTATTCTCTGATATCCGAAATATTTACCTGAGGTAGACCTCATACAAAAGATCGTCTTTAATGGTACCTCACTCTCACCTATTTAGGATGCGGTAACGCTTACCAACAAGGGGTCTGTGTGCTTGTTCGTCGACTTAGTCTTATAAAGAAAAATGTTAGTGCTTTAAAATATTTACCACTGAGTCAGGTCAAAACATGAGAAGTTACGTGAATATATTTATTTATGAAAAAAATATACGTTAATTTACAACAAATAAATAAATACGATGTTCTCACATGAATAAAGTGCACAAGCACTGCGAATAACAGTCCACTTTGCCCCAAAAACTTGACCCATTGACCGCCCAGGGCCAGTAATCCGCAGCGCCTCGTTAACACAGGATCGTTCCTTTTTATTGTGCACCCATAAAGACTACTAATTGCATTCCACTAATTACGAGGACGTTCGTCTTCGGGATTTCTGGACGGCATTTATTGGACGCTTTTTTCTTCTGCGGAGACTGGAAGACAAAGCGACTGAGTTATTTGTATTCATTTATGATTATATTTTATATTTTAGTTGAATTCAGAAGTAATGAATGTCCTTTTACGGACACAATTTTGTCACTGACTAACTGGTGATCATCAAAACTCTTAGGGTACTTTCTAATGGGTTAGAAACATTCACATGTGCGTAAGGGTAAACAAAATATCTATCGCTCATTATTTTTCTATTATACAAAAGTTCTTGTAGAACAGAAAAGGCCAGGCCCCCTATTTTTACTAATGTGTAAAGTTTGAAGTTAGGACTTGTAGAGTCAAAAGCTTGGCTCTACATGGGATCTGATAAGTGTTAGCCAGTCCGAGACTCTATATCTCGTCTTTGCATAATTCAACATGAATATGGTTTGGTGGGATTTCTTTAACTGAAATTGTTGTTATTTTCTTTTCTTCGACAATAGAAGTTTTATAAATAAGTTGAATACAAGTAAATACTCTTATGAATTCTTTGAAAACAACCCGAAGGTTGGATGGATGTAATATCATCCGAGGAAAGTAATAAGTTAACAGGAGTAACTCCTAACTCACTGTAAGTTGATGAGGGCTCGGACCGCGGCCCCAGGGATCCGGCGTGCTTCCTTCATAGATATTAGTTGATAACTACTTTTATTGGATGACGATGCCACTGCAATTCGTAATATCATATAGGGCGGCGATCCGCGAATATCTTTTGCCCGTTGAAATTAAAAATACGTATTACCTTCAAGAATTATATTAACATTATTTTTGTACATGAGGCACTTGCATAGAAATATGGACAAATTTTTGAGTTAACAATAAGGATAATATTTTTTTATTCATTAAATTTTTGACGATTCATAGTCCTTGTAACGGGCTAACTTGATTAAAGAACATCTTGAGATCGGGATTGAGTTTTGTTCTGTTTGTGGGTATTGAAAATATGTATTTAAAACATATATTTGTGATTTCTCTGTTATCGGATGTTCGTAACACGAGTGTTTTAAGCGACTTATTTCGGAGCCAGGCCATTGTATGAGATGTTATGTGATATTTTTATTATTACATTCATTTTAAATATTAAAATTATATTTATATAAAAAAAATGTTTGTTGAATTGTTTATAAGTGCTTATTATATAGGAATGTCTTAATTAAATAACTGTATAGTTTACCTTGACTTTAGGTCTAATAATAAACGATAAAAGGTAAAAAATGAACATGGCACATCAAGCTTGAAAAATAAACATGCTAAAATAAATATAAATATCATTGAAACTTTTGTCTTGATGTTGAAACAATCGGAAATAACAATTAAATCTCCAACATTTAATGAAATTTGTGAATTTATATAGAGACTTTGAAATAATTTTATCTGAACTGATTATGAAAATTTCTATGTTACGGAAGTTATGTTATAAAACATTGACAATGTTCCTAATAAATCTCTAGACTTATTCCGCTCCTTTCAGATTAATAAAACAGAAAATATATATAATCAGATTATATTATGTAAAAATATAACAATAAGATTTAAAAAATATATTTATTCTGCTGTTTCCAATAGACATACCACTATCTGTCAATTCCGGTACCTCAACTCTGATTCTTAGATACTCTACCGGTAACCTACGGCTTTTTAATAATATATTACATTGTCTTCCACGATACAGAACCATGTATATATGTATATGTTAAGCTGTTATACATATATGTCACGTGACCCTTATAAACCTGATGACTAAGGGTTCGTCTGTATAAGATGTAGTATTTAGTAGTAGAAATATTATACTAGTTTTAATATATAAGAGATTTTTTAAATTGACTTAGTTAAATAAAGCAGCAGTTTTGTTGTTTCTTACTTTCATATAGAATTAAATCATTACTTAATTTATATTAAATCATTACTTAATATATATTAGATCATTACTTAATTTGTGATCAAATTCTTCTGACATATGAAAACATATTAGCGACATCTTTTATAAATGTAGTTTTGTTTAAAACTGTTTTTACATAATGGTTGCACAGTTCCACTTTGTATTATTCAGAAGTGGGTTGAAAAAGTCTGAGACTCTGAAGTTAGCTAGTTTGCTCAAAAGACTTTCGTTGCGTTTACTCCTTGATTTCACTTTTGTCGTTTATACAGAAATAAAGACTACTTGAAGAATTAATTTACTTTGTCTCTTTTAGCCGTGAGGCACCGACAGAGTAGAATAGTACCTTCCCCGGTACCAGATGTCGTATGAGGCGACTATTGTACCAGAATCGATAGATGGTATATCTATCCAAAACAGTATAGCCCAAATATACGGGTGGTCAGCAGCATCCCCGTCGTGAAAGCTGCGCTCGTCGATCGCCAAAATTATGGGCGAAATTTCTTAGAGAGGCCTATGTCCAGCAGTGGACTTCCACAGGCTGATATCATGATATGATGATTATCGACCTCTTGTGAATTACTTATAACACTTCATAAAGTAAATTTTGGTTATTATGACCCTAAGGCCTTCTTTCCTAGAGTTTAAATTACCTGGGCAACATCTAACCGAAAGAGAAGCCCTATCATCAGTTCGACGGGGCGATTAATCATGCTAACTCTAATTAATAGTTCAGACAGCCAAGGATACGTCTCAGTCTGTTATCGGTCATGACATGTTCTCGACGACTCACCCAAAAGCATCACTTCTATAAATGCCTCCCTCGGTCGCCCTCTCACTGTCACTCCTCAATCACAAAACCTACATATGCAGTCTATTTGTAGAGAACCGCGCTCGAGCGAATGCCGACTGCACCAATGCGGCAGGGCTCACTCAGCCCCCGTCTTTTGTTTTTCACTATCAAAAGTCGTCTTTTGTTTTTCACAACGACAGCCACTCAAACCTAGGCCCGGCCTCATGGACGCCCTAAGTAATCGACTTTCTCCTCGGAGTATACAGGAATGCATAGAGATCATCAATACGGTAGCCAAAAAAATCAGCTTATCCATTAAATCATGAGGGCATACTCTTGCATTTATAATATTGTGGGATGTGTGCGTAAACGCCTTAAGCAATTATCGAAAACATTGATTAAATGATGATAATTTTTCAGCACTGAAAATAAACTAGAAACAATTTCACGTGTCTGCTAAAATCTCGGTAGCACAATGGTAGTTCAGTTTTCCGGCTTAAATATGTCTTAGCAATATAGCAAACAAACATTTCTAATGAGCAAATGTATGTTTTACACCATGTTATGTTTATTAACACAAATATTGTAAATCACGAACGATTGTTTGTGTTGAGTTTAATGAAAACCTCTCGCACCCTCGAAACTTCCTCAATTACCCTAATCGAGATGTAAACTAACTATACTAATGAAGTGTCCTGTCTGCACGACAAAGGCCGAGTTCAGATTTAACGCAGAAATAAAATAACTTAACTAGAAAACTACTTAGCTCCATAATACATATTTTCGTGTTAGAGCGACCAGATTGTATACAATAGCAACCCTCGCAAATTTTTATTTTTTCAGGTACTCGTATTTAATTCTGAATATTCACCAGGGGGGGGGGGGGACAAGAACGGAGTGCACTCGGTCGCACTAGTACGGTCAGTGTGTGCTCGAAACACGCACTGGCTCTGACTGACTCGAATCTCTATAGTGCTCTAGTGTTTGAGATTGTGGATTAAAAATGAGATCAAACTACGTACCCAATAACATCAATTTTATAATTTTCTCCCGTATTTAAATATGGAAAGCAGGATAATAATAAATTCACACAACATCCCATATATTGACCTGATACCGAGGTAATTCACTTAAAGCAAAACATTAAACAAAAGAAGAATCATAAATACAATAGACTAAAAACAAATATACATCATAAAAGCTTGACCTGGGTGGGGATCGTAACCACGACCTTTGGCACTAGTGTGCTAACATGAAACATAGAACACTACCGAATTCTTTACCGGTTCGTCAAACAAGGATAAACATAAACTTCCAAATTATGACCCTTGGCGCACAAGATAGGAACGCTACCGACAGCGCCATCCGGTCCGACAAACAAGAATAAACATATGTTCAGCTTCCAAATGATGAGACACAAATTTTAATGTGTGTCAACACAGTGTAAGTACGAAGTGACTGTAGAGAGCGTAATCGTAAATGAAATACAACTAGTTCGTGTTGTTTATGTTTGTTAAATGAATCCCGCGCTCCAGCCTTGAACAAAACGTAATTGCGGAGGTTGTCAATTACCTCAAGCTTCACTATAGCTGTTTGTAAATAAATTAACTAATAGAAAGACATCAAACAACATCTGTTCACTCCAGTAAAAACAACTTTAAAATACCAAGTTCTTTGCGTAATATTCGGACTTGTATAATCAATAAATATAAATCAAATCTAAGTGTCTGTTTGTAATTCCAAATTAATAATAGCTTTCATTAAATATTTATGAAAATATATACGGTCAAATATTTTATTGATTTTTTTTTATTATATCTGTTTGTTCGGGCTAATTTCCGAAACGGTGGAAGCTATTTTAACGGGACTTATAAAGGCTGATGTTCTAAGAAGTAACTCAGGTTACTTTTATCCAGATAAAAATAATTCTCTTCCTCTTTGGATGCTACTATGAGTGGATGTGTTTTAGAGAGCTTATATTTGAATAATAAATAGTTAACCAAATTAAAACAATCAGGGTCACAAGATTATCGAATTATTTATTGTTAAAGGCAAGGTAATAATATCGGTGTGGTACACTAAACCACTTACGTTTTTACGAATTAATGTGTTTAAATAAAGTGTGTACCAGTAATAGGGCTATACCTATAAATAGGGTTGTCACCAAAACCGTACCAAGTAACTGATTAAAGATAATATTGATTTTTGATTTCGAAAAGGATAGACCATAAGCTGATTTAAGCTCAGAAACATCATAAACGTTTACATTTTCTCCCGTGATCTATTGGTAAGAACTCAAAATCAACGACAGCCAAGTGTGTAATGATGTTTGTGAAGTTTTGTTAGTAGTCTATATGATATTTTAAGTGTATTGTAGAGTGAAAGGTGCTTATATAATAATAACTTAAAACATGCAAAGTGGAATAGCAAATCACACGTCGTCAATCTTTAGGTAATTTCTTTTAATCCTCTTCATTTTCAGTTCGCACTTAAGGTATGTATTCTTTTTTCCTCAAAATATTTTTTCTTAGTTAGTCCAGCAGAAGACGTAGTTGTAGGTTCTTGCAAAGCCTCTTGAAAGTGCATAAAGCTTTCTACAATAAAAAGTGAGAGACTCGGTGACAATAATTGGTACTGCGGGACCATCGGCGTTCAAACTCTTGTAGTTTAATTTATGGCCTTTGTGAGTCGTAGTACATTTTCTTATTCATCGGATGATGTTATCACGAACCAAAACACTGGGAAGTACAGAAATAAATAGTTGTCTATAGTTTTTGTTTTAACCCGATAAATACCTAGTATATTAGCGGTATGGATATGGACTTTCACTGATGAAATTAGATCTTCTCTCGTTTCATTCGATTTTTGTTAGAACATTTCGCAGTTTGAAGCTCGAGGAACGCATTTTACAATCAAACTGTTCAATTTTATCTTACATACGTTGTATGTATTTATGAGTACATTTCCGCTCAGATGCCAGTTCTTTAATTCTCTTTATATCTTAATAATAATCTTTTAATTATTCTTTTAATATCTTAATAATTATCCTTAGAAATAAAAAGGAGTTTTATAAAATCTTGATTTTATGGAAGGTCGATGAAGACTTGTTCTCAAATTCTAGGCTTATTTCTTATTTCTAGGCTCGTTTGGTTTTGATTCCCTAAGATGTTATAGCGATGCGCCACCGAATGCATCTAGTGCTTTCAGTGGCGTACATTTAAGCGGTATTGTAAGTAAAATATAGTTAAGGTCTCGTCTAACGCGTACAGGATCACAATAGACAATGGTAGTATTCGTATAGTTTGTAGCGCAGTAATAGTTCCGTAGCTGTCTCGTAACACTCGCAGGCTATACACAGCAAGGTATTGCAACTGAATCGATATCTATTTTGTTTTCGTTGTAAAAGAGTTCATTTCTTTCGTTGTAATTGTTCTAATATAGTTTTGGCTGTGGTGGCCGAGACGAGCAAGTATGGGGTCACAGGTTCAAATCTCACAAGTTCAGTTTATTTTCCACATTTAATTTAGTTAACTATTTATTATTTAAATATATAAGAACAGGCTAGAATTATTATTATTATAAGCACTCTAGTACACATCCACTCACAGTAGCATACGAAGAGGAAGATAATTATTTTTATCTAAATAAAAGTAACCTGAGTTACTTCTTAGAACATCAGCTATCCGTTATTTTCGATATATTAGAACATCTCACATATTAGAACATTATTTTTAGTTACATTAGAACATCAGCCTTTATAATTCCCGTTAAAGTAGCTTCCACCATTTCGGAGATTAGCCCGAACAAACAGAGAGAATGAAAAAAAAAAAATAATATTAACCCTATATACTTTCATATGTATTTAATGAGTAGCTATTAATATGGTATGAAAAACCAACATTTCAATTTGATTTATATTTATTGATTATACAAGTCCGAATATTACGCAAAGAACTTGGTACTTCAAAGCTGTTTTTACTGGAGTAAACAGATGTTATTTGATGTTTTTCTATTAGTTAATATAGTGAAGCTTGAGGTAATTAACAACGCCCGGAGCCAAAGACCAAACCGGAGCGCGGGTTTCATTCCACAAACACAAACAAGACGAACTAGTTTTATTTTATTTACGATTACGCTCTTTACAGTCACCTTAGACTTACACTGTGTTGACACATTAAAATTTGTGGCTCATCATTTGGAAACTGAACATATATGTTTGTTTTTGTTTGACGGACCAGATAGCGCTTTCGGCAGCGTGCCTATCTAGGGGGCCAAAGGTCGTGGGTTCAATCTCACTATATAAATATTTTTATAATGAATATTTTGTTTTTTCTATGTCATTAATAAACAATCCTACCTCTAAACTTTTTCTCGAGACCCGCGAGAGCTGCACTTCGGTGCGGATCTGACAGCGTTCACTTTACAGTCGCTGGGGACATATATTTGAGAAAAAGGACTGAGTTACCTCGGCCACAAGTAGTGCGGGTCGGTATTTGCTCTGGGAACAAATTTTATTAAAATCGCTTCACTGGTTAGCCGTGATAGCAAGCGTAACTATCAGCCAGATTTTTGACCTTCCAAAAATATCAAACACAAAGTGCGTATTGCCCGACGACGTTTCTATTATTTTTATATTTCAGACGATACGAACTGTAACCCTGTTATTGACTCAACATTATGTACTATTAGGAGATCGCTTAACACACATAACCTTGACATAAACAATAGCACTTAAAAAACTCACCTTATTTAGATCCATTCATATCAAAAACAACCGGTATATATCTAAATAATGTAAAAATTATTCAAAATATACATCAAAATATATATATCTAATGTACAATTGCTAAGGCTAACGATTAACTCACATTTAAACTGGATATCTCATATTGCAAATACTATAATAAAAATATCATAATTCAATTAGCTCTAGGTGTGTTAAAAACGTATGCGTACGCGTATGCATGGTTACGCTACCGCATTATTCGTTGGGGCCAAAGTCGATTGAACTGACGCGCACGATTTGTTGAAAAAATGCCTTCGTATTATTATAAATGTCCGACAACGGGAAAGTTGTAGACCGCATTTTATTAAACTGAAACTATTAACCCTTCCATCCATTTTTATATCAGAAGTAACATCAGCTGTCCGTAAACAGCCAACATATTTTAAAAAATAATGAAAATACCCGCCGCCAATATATTTAGATTTTGCCCCACTGAGAATTAGAAATTTATGGAAATCTTATAATATTATATTAAGATATAATATTATAAGATTCAAACATTGAATCAAATTTAAAGCTATATCAATGTATTCAAATGTAATTTAAAGGAATACCTCATCAAAAAATCGTATTCGGAAAAATTCGTACACTATACATAAATAAAATGACTCACGGAAATCTCGTGTAGGTCGAATGCATGTTTTAAGTTTAATATTATTAGTTTTAAATATGTTTTGCGACACCCTGACAGGGTCATGTACCACATTACTATTATATACTGTAACATCTTAAAATGTATATGTGCCATATTGAAATAAATTAAAATAAAATAATTTTATCTGCATAGTATAAATAAATGTATCAAATCTATACAACTAATATCTCGTTATAGAAATCCGATTATGGTTCCTAAACACGACCCTATTTCTGATATAGCAACTCCATTAACACGGCACTCCTTTCATCAGGTATTGATGCTCGCCTCATTGTTTATGTTTGTGTACCCATAACAATAGACATTGAATATCCACGCATAACTATGATCTTAATCTCAGAACACAGCCACCATAGCTACCAGCACACCCGAGATTCGCATGCGTATTCCTCATCATCATGTTAGACGTAGGACATTCACTGCTGGACATAGGCGAACCCAACTGATTTCCAATAGGTCTGGCTTTGCGTCTTACAGCCATCGCAGTTCTAGTTAGATCTGTCTACCTACAATACTTAAACTCCTTATGTAATAATGTTTGACAATTAAAAAAGTCAGCTCGCGCCTCCTAGTGAAGGTATAATATTTTTCGACTCATCTTCATACTTCAGCTTTCTAGACAATCATTCGAAAATAAAAAGGGAATTTTATCAAGGTCCGCGCAAAGTTCAGACCTGAAAGCGTAACTGTTACATTCGGTTTTATAAAATGATTAGATGAAGGTTATAAGTATTTAATTCCAAATGGTATAATTAATAAATCAATATATGCATTTTGGCCTGATGCATCAGTTTTTAACGATATTTGAAACGCGCATTCTGTCTTTCGTGCCAACTTTCAAACGATTGACAGATGGGCCTGATGGCGCAGATGGTAGTGATCCTATCTTCATCGCCAAATTTCGTGGGTTCGATCACCACCCAGTACTAATATTTATATGATGTATGTTTGTATTAATCTGTGTCTGGGTGTTATTTATACCTATGATTTAAGTATCATGTTTGTAATTCTCTCTGACTACAGGTCAACGTGTGCGACGTGCTGAGAATTTATATAAAAAAAGAAAAAGAAAGAAACTCGTGGCGTTAATAAACGGTACCGGTACCCCATTACCATGCCGGTACCCTATAGCATAACATATTCAGACTCATTATTAAATGTGGTATCACAAAATCTAACCTGATGTATCTTAAACCTTGAGATCAGAAGTGATTCGAAACTACGTAGACAGAGGTCAAAGCATACCGACGATTTTTTTTTAATAACCATAACTACTTCTTCTTGATCAGAAATCAAAACCAGACCCTCTTCTGAGACCTTTGTGCCGATATACCAACGAATCAGCTTTACCGGAGTATTAATAAATATTGATTACCTTCTTAGAGTATCAGCAATCCTATTATTATGAAAGGCGAATATACTGCCCAATCTACATAGGTGACCTTGTTTACGCTCGTTAATCATATTTATGAATGGCCATAGCTTTAAGCTGTCTCGGTAATCTCACAAATAGATATCAATAATTTTTTGAAAGACATCTTATGCGCCAATGTTCATAGGATCGAATTCAACCCAGGGCAAATATTTATGTGAAACTTTATAATAATACAGCTAATACATCAGAGTAACACATAATAAATAAATATAGGTACAAATAAATTTAAACATTACTTTAAGAGTAGACTTATTTCTAAAGTGTCATATCAGTCATTAGAAATCCACTGCTGGACATAGGACTCCCCTAGGAGTCTTTTACGACACTGTACCACAGAAGGAGGTATTATTCTACTCTGCCGGTACCTTACGGCAAGCATTACCCCATAGTAATATACTATAAGACATAACACTAAAAATAACTAAAATAAACTGGGCGAGCTGTGTTTTCATCTGTTAATTGACGTACCTTATACATTACATAGGCTTCAGAAGTCAGTCTATCAGAGAAATTAACTATATGAGGGTTCCATTGCATCTAATTGTCGAATATGATACCCAAATCTAATTAGTACTGCAGTATTGACTAGATCCATTCCTACTAAAAGGAACTTAATAGAATTTTTTTCACAATAAAATAAGTGATAAGAGATGTGTGAAAATGACAAAAGAAACGTCGCGTATCGACTGACCACGCTGCAAGAAAGACTGGGTATATACAATAAAAACATATTTTTTTTTAATACGCTCTGATCGCAAGTAAAAGGCTACAGGCCTGTTGGGATCGTGAACTACCTGAGAAGTACCCAGGCACTAATTGAACAAGCCCAACCTTTTACGACGGGTGCCCTGAGTCGTAAAGCTGTGACAGCGAACGGCAGGCCTTTTGGACCTCTGTGGTACTCGTATCACGGTTTCACTGACATGTAACTTAGTCGGGCTTGGAAGTGAAACCTTTAACGTACGGTAATGGTATATTTGAGAAAAGGTATCAGCATAATTTTATCTATCTTACCAAAAAAAGGTAGCACTTATATACTAAGTTTGCACCTCTCTTTTACCACTTGAGAGATGATGTTCGAAAAAATATTTTACACATGTTTTATGACTTTCCTTGGAAACTCTTTACACTGAATTTCATTCGAATAACTACAAAGACAGCAAAGTTTCATACTAACTTTGCACCCTGGCAAAACCCTTAGGGGGTATATATATATTATAAATGCGAAAGTAAGTTTGTTTCTTTGTTTGTTCACGCTTTATCTACTCAACCAATATCATTGAAATATGCATAGGCTACCTTTTATCTTGAAAGAACGTATTATTTCCGTGGGAAATACGATAAACAACAATTTTAGTACTACCAAAAATCAATGGATGGCGCTGAGCAATTTCAACACTGGGGGTCAACTCCCACTCAGGACTAAAATTTATACGGCAAGTATTTTTGTTTCTTCTGTTTCTGAATGTTAAAGTTAATTAAATTTAAGTATTATATTTGTGACAGCTGCGTGGTACCGGCAGAGTAAAATAGTACCTCCCTACATACCAGGTATCGTAAGAGGTGACTAACGTACCAGAACCGATAGATCGCGGTTTATCCATCCGAAAGTTTACCTCAAATGCACAGGGCGGGAGTGGGCAGTGGCATCCTCGTCGCGAAAATTACGCTCTGAGATTACCAACACGCATATCCAGCGTGGTTGTTATGAGCAACTTTCCCCTGTCTTGGGGAGGCATATGTTCAGCAGTGGACTTCCAATGGCTGTAATTATGGTGATGATATTTATGATTCCTCTGTTGTTTGCAGTTCGTAACACAAATCGGTTCAAGCAATTTATCACGCAGTCGGACATTGAGAGGTTGTGTGGATTTAATATTATTATTATTTTAAGTACATTTGATATCAAATAATAAATGTATCATAAAATCAATTTTCCTCTTACACAGGTGAGAGAGGCAGTGAAATACTAATGTGACATAATATCTTCTAGTAACAAGGTTGGCAACGCGCTAGTGATTGGTTACAATGACCTTTACTATCACGCGGACCGTATGCATGTTTGTCGACCTGGTGTAATAAAATAAAAATCTGTTTTTAATCTCCCTGATAGTATAATTCGAGTAGTTTTATAACAACTCTAATTAAGTTGTTGGATCCGAAGCGCTTATTTACTATATTTCAGGAAAATTGCACAATTTCTATTAATTAATTGAAACCAAAGTTTTTCCGTTATTTTCTATATGTTCACTACTTATAATAGAAGTAATTTCTACCGGCTTTAAAAGGGTTGTATAACTGCGCGCGCACTGAAACGACAGTAAAAAATACTATTTACATAAACAGTACGTTTTGTTAGCTATAAAAGTAGTTTATAATAAGGTTTTTCCACTTAAGGGTATTCCCGGACACAAAAAACCTACCCAGCATATTTGTTTTTTGTGTGTTTAAGTCATTAATCTCAAGCGCTCGAGAGAGGGGCTTCGACTGCTTGTTTTTGCCCTGAATTGGAAAAATCGTAGGGCTGTACCAACGTCTTGAGAACTATCTTTATATAAGCACGTGTTTTATTGATTTTGTCAGAGATATTCGCGCCTTGTCAGAATCAATGGGCTAGTATAACTATACTATACATAGATAGAGGTAGCTAAGTTTCTACAACCTATCTTGAGTTTATGTGGACTGTTGAACATACTCATGCCAGCCCAGTTCCTCTAAGAAGCGCCAGAAGTATGAAGCATGAAGTATTGTCAGAATAATAGTGTACCTCCCCCAGTACCAGATGTTGTTAGAGGCGACTGAAGTTAAAAAATCAACAATATAATAGTACGCCCATCTGAAAAAGCATAGATCAGGTGCAGTATGGTAGCATCACAACGACGCCGACACAGAGTTGTAATTATGAACAAAAAAAGGAAAATAGATCCCCAAATATTTTGATCTCTTTGAATGTCGGGCGTCCAGCAGTGGTCGGCCTTGCTAGATATAATAGAAAATTATCTATTTGTACACTTAAATTTTCCCGTTCCCGTTTATTATGCCTAAAACCTCATATTCAGACATAGGATGAGGTGCGGTCAACCAGTCTCATGCCGTTTAATTATTTATTGATGTGGTCCTATTCACTATTGATAGCCGTTTCATGCCTGCTTTAACATCTGCTGATAAAATGTCTTATACTCGTATTGTATAGACAATACGTATATTGTAAAGACCAGTGGATAGCCACTGGTCCAAAGTTGACATTTCTGTTTCGGAAATGTCAATAAGGTACCTTATTGAGGCTGCATAGTCAATTAGTACAACGAATATAATGTCGCGATAAATTGGACAGATATATAAGGCAGATTTTTTATCTGTTAGATATAGATCTTTATCGGCAGGCTTGGTAATAAAATTTAATATGTGTTGAAATATAAAGTAATTAGATAAAGGTAAAGAAGAGCAAATTTTCTTATATATTTTTTTTCTGTACGAACGTCAATGTTAATAATAAAAGTTTGAATTAATAAATGACTAATTATATTATTAATTAATGTGAGCCGGAGAAACACTCTGCCTATTTATTATTCAGTATCACGTAATAAAAAACTAGATTTAGCCGGAGACCGAACAATCAATAAGTTGTGAAGCCCATTTAATATTCTAATTTATGATTGTCTATTTTTAGACCTCGCAATGTTTCATGGAAATACAGTGCCAGCTGTAACCAGTATTTATGGTCATGGCAATATGACCTATTTAAACCTGTAATGATAAATTAGATCAACTAATATATTTCAATGGTTCACCCCAAGTTATATTTATAGTAATAGGACCCATATCATTATACCAAAACCACTTATTCGTACTGTTTTCTTAAAAAAACCACTACACTGTAAGGTCGCATCACACGAAAAATATTTTTCTCTGTCTTCGGTATACTTCCACTTCGGTATCCATTAGTTTTTTCATTTGCTTCGATCGCTTGGCCATGGCTCGCGTTATTTTTAAAGTCATCCTCTTTAGAGTCGAAAAAAATCAAATAATAACACTCTTTATTGTACTTAAAATAAATAAAGAATAAACATTATGAGAAATATTAACTTATAAATTATAATACAATTACGAATAAAAGAGCGATCTCCTCGATAAAATATGAAATAAGTTAATGCAGATTAAGAATTACTGCGGCCAGAACATAGAATTTTTATTTCAAAATATGAGTTTTGTAGCCAATAACCGTAAGTCTGTTTCCGTAATTGAAGGAGATGTTTGTTTGTATAATGCATCTTCGAAACAAATGCAATTGAATTTACAATTGAAATTGAATTCCTTTGTTTTCCTGAAAATACCGTAAAGCGACGTCACTCAACGAACAAAAGGCATTTTTAAGCTGGCTATAAAGCTTAAAAATACTATTATTGTTGGGAACACCAAGAAATAAAACGAATCCAAACATTTGAGGGAAATCGCTGAGTATATATTTAATTTATTAACGTATATATAATATGTTATAATCTTATGGAATTAATTAATTAAGTAAATGAAATACGGGATAAACCGTATTTCATTTACTTAATTAATTAATTGGATCAATCAGCTTAGGAACGTATTTTAATACAAAGCTTATTCAAATAATACTATTAAAATATCTCTATATATATAATCAATAAGTTAAAAATTTTAGTTAAAACATTTTATTAAGCGAACATCAGCTAATTCCATGACCATTTACGCTTCTTTACCATTATGAAAAGAAACGTAAACACATCAGCATTTAAAATTAACCTTAACGCGGTCTTTTAAAGTTAAAAGTACGTACGTTTATATTTTTTTTTCTATTGAAGGCGTGAAAGTTCTCGACCTCTCCATTATGCGTTCCTCAAAGGCTGGAGAGCCCTTCACTTGTGATACTGCCAGGTTCAGGCCAATTAACGTAATGATGGGGACGGCATATGAAGCAAATGTACGAACGTAGATCTTATACGTGCTGCAAAGAAATTAAACATAAGATTCAATGTGACGTAAATGGTTCTAAATTTCCTTCAGGAATCTTTGTTTCATCGTAAGGGATTCTCTTGAGAGTTGAGTTACGAACAGGTAAGTATATTCTATGAGTGATGGACCACCTTCCTAATGGATGTAGCACCTTCCTCTGTTTCAAGAATCATAAGAGACAACAGATTATTAATAGAGATTAATAGACATCCATCGAAAAGAGCGCGGCTCAAATCAACAGGGCAGGGATGGGCAACGGTCAGATATGATGCCGTGGAATTTGATAATAATAGACTCCGTTTTTAGAAAGTTAATTGCTTATTTTATTTAAATTTGGACAATTCGGAAGTTGTTGTAATGGGCCTACTTGAATAAAGTATATTCTAAGTTTGAGTTTATTATTCTACTCTGTCGGTACTTCACGGCAACACAGTTTATTCAAGGTACTAAATATTATATACTAAATAAGGTACTAAATACTAAACTATCTGGTTGATAAATAACTTAAATTAACTTCGGTCAAGTTCTTGGTTGATAAATAAGGTAATTGAAACAAAAAATACAATTCATGTATCAATATCCAAATGAAAATATAAATTAACTATACGATATTTATTTCACTAGCGCACCCTTGAATGAGAGAAGAGTCAAATGCACCAACACAATGCTGACAATAGATTTAGGGCTAGGCATAATACAAAAATGCCACAAGTGGGATCAAAAATTCACCAATTAGCCCTTGAAAGGAACTGCGCCAATACGGCATGACACGAACCCTAATTGATCATTGATTGATGACTTTTGAACTCTCATTTAACACCAAAAAAACATAAAGACAGGTTAGGAGTCATAAGTAGTGATTAGTTGTTCAAAAACCTTACTTGTAATACAACTGTAAATTTAGCAACTTCAGATGCTTAATACGACGGAACACATCAGAGAGAATTAAATCTTTAATACTGATAGTTTCCTCTCGAAACATTCATCACATCAGCTATTGGAAGTCCACTGCTGGACAAAGACCTCTCTAAAAAAGGTTTTTTGCCCATAATTGCCGTACTGAACAAGCGTGTTGGCAATAGCAGAGCGCAGCTTTCACGACAGGGATGCTGCTGCCCATTCCCGCCCTGTACATTTGAGGTACACACAGCACAGTTCAAATACAATAGGATGGACAGCAGCAACCTTGCAAGCTAGCTGTCAGATTTCCAGCACGTCTGCCCAGTACAGAAATTATGGGCAAAATCCACCTTTCTTGTGGAGGCCTATGTCCAATTTTCGACTTTCTACGGCTGAAATGATAAGTCTTGAGATAATTTTGCTGACGATAGCTGGGCATACGTGGTGGCAATCTCAAAAGATAGATTTGCGACGAGGATACTTTTGCCAATCCTTGCTTTATACATCTAAGGCTTAGATGTAAAAAAAACGGAGCTTAGATTCTAAGCTACGTTTTTTTTGCTGGAAGCCAACTCTCTTTTCTAGCATAAACCATTATATTATATAACAGTTGTTAATAACAGTATCAATAACTATGATATTAAGATGGTTTGATAATAACTTAGGTTTGAAGTCTTTGAAAACGTAAAGCTTAAATTATTTATCGATTTCGTTTAATAAATTTCAGAGTAATGGCCTCTAATATTTATTCGCCTGGAATCACTGTAATAATATTTTTTTTATTTGCGATAAACAATGATTTACAAAGTTCTTAAGTTCTAGGCAAATCACAGTACAAAAAAATACAGCTCCGAACACAGATTGAAAATTAAATTGAAAAAATCATTATGACAATAAAAACTAAATACAATAAATAGTATTTAGTCAATTATATAGTTTTTTTAGAAAATAAACGGGTATTGATGATGAGCAGTGAAGTACCAGCAGAGTAGAATAGTACCTTTTTCTGTACCAGGTGTCGTAAGAGGCGACTAAGGTACCAGAACCAACAGATGGCGGTATATTCATCCAAAACATTGCAGCTCAAATGCACATGGTGGGAAAGATGGGCAGCAGCATCTCAGTTCCAAAAGCTGTGCTCTGTGCCAACACGCTTGCCCAGCACGGCAATTATGGGCAACATTCCCCCTTTCTTGGAAAAGCCTTGTCCAGTAGTGAACTTTCAATGGCAGGTATGATTAATGATGAGATGGATATTTAATTATTTAATATCATTGCATTTTTTATTATATACTCTAATCTACCGTCACAGTTCTATTCCAGCAGCACTATTCGTAATTTGAAGATTTTGGAATGTCAAAACAAGCCTATTAGGGTTCCTCTTAACTCTAAGATTGACATCGATAGCTTTATTAAACAGATTTTTAACTCTACTTTATTTTTGCACCGTTTCCTAAATAAAATTAAGCCCTAACGTAATGTACTCTTTATATATGCGTGGAAGGTCATTATTACAGTTTTATTTATGAAGGGCATATATAAATCATTTAATTTTATTCTTTAGGATGTTGACATGGTTCTTCCAGTGCAAATATTGATCAATAGTCAACACCTATGAGTTTAGTTTCCTGTTTAATTTAATTTCGGTATATTAAGTTTAAAATTGTGCTTAGCACGCACCATAGAACGACTTAAATTTTTAATAACCTTGAGCCGTAATGTTTTGGAATGGAGCCAGGCGCCGGCAAGCGCAGCGTAGTCAACACAAGGTGTACCGACGATCTGACTAAGACCGCAGGATCGCGATGGACACAGGCTCTATACAACCGAAGAGTTGGGGAGTTGTACGTGCAGCGGTAGTCTCCCAGCGACTGATATGACGATACATTAAAGATTTGTTTTTACGAAATTGAATATTTATTTTACGAAATTAAAGACTTAGCTTCATGCCCACATCATCACCCTCATTGTATTAGCTTCCCCAAGAAAGGGGGAATTTTGCCCATAATTGCCGCGCTGGGCTAACGTGAGCAATCGCAGAGGGCAACTTTTATGACGGGGATGCTGCTGCCCATCACTGCTCTGTACATTTGAGCTACACTATTGCGGACGGATATAACGCCATCTGTCGGTGCTGGTGGTCTGTGGTACTTTAGTCGCCTCTTACGACACTGGTACAGGGGGAGGAACTATTATACTCACAAACGTTCCATTAATTCGTTACATTAGGGTTAGCTAAACTACATACTGACGGCCAAGTGCTAATAAACTTTCTTAATGTCAATAACATTAACGTCGATTCCCACATGTTGAGTTAAAATCTGAAATGATGACAACAATTGATGGCTTTTTTAATGTTATTTTATGTTTTTTTGTACTTTTTATTACAAACATCTGAAGTATGGAATAAAGAAGGTACCTTCTTTATCAAAAAGTTAGGAATGCGTTTTGTGGGCCGGGGTTGGACCTCTGCTCCGAGGCTTTTCTGATGCAGAGGATCTCGTTTGCTGCGCAGCGTGGAAATGCATTCTGGGGCCTTTGGGCCGGACATGTCTCTTTTATGAAATACATAATTTTTTTTTAAATATAATAAATTGTAGTATTTAATATTTCGTAAACTAATTCATTTCAGCATAAAAATTGTATATCTTATAACAATTAAAAAAAGCTATAAAATTATAAAACAAAAACATTTTAAAACCGTTAAGAAGTAGTTTTACTATGAGTAATGAACGCATAAAAACAACACAGGTGTCGCTATCTGGCGACTTTTTAATTTAAAGATTTCTGTTATATTCTCTGTCGATAAGGATCCACTGATGGTATGAGTTGTTAGTCAAATCAGTCGATAGCCTTTCTAATTATTTCATATGTCACCGCTACATTAATTGGCTCAGAAATCTAAGCATAACAGGTTAAGAGCCACTTTGAGGAACGGGAAGGGAAGAGGGTCGATGAGGACTTTCACGGCTAAACAAAAAATCTGAAGAGCCCTTGGCGAGCTGCAGGATCCTCTAAGGTTTCACGTTACATTTGCGCCTGTTTTCCTTTGTCATCACTTTTTTACTAAGTTTTAGAATTAAAAATTAATATCCTTAGTGATAATAAGTAATATCGTAACAAAATATTCCTCGAATCAAGAAATTGAAAAAGAAGCGTAGTTGGACTTATGCTATTGAACTATGCTCTAAAGGTCAGCGACATCTGGCTCAATATCAGATTGACGAATTTCGAGAAAGTTTTTTTATTTTGTTTTGCATCTGGGTGTTGCTCATAGACTGTTAGTTCTAATGGATCCCAATACCCATACCATAAGAGTTTTGTTCAAAATCATCATCATCACCATCCATTCTAGCACCGTCAATTGCTATAAATAGGCATTTCCAAAAAGACGGTATTTGCCCATAATTGCCACATTGGGTCGGCGTGGCGGAAGTTGCAGAACGCCTCTTCGTAACGAAAATGCTTCTGCCCATCCCTGCCTTATCTGGTAGGGTAATACTTTTCTCTGCCGGTACCACACGGCCACAAAATTAACTCATGGATAAGTTTAAGGTCATTACAATTTTTTTAAAGACTTACTTATTTCTTAAGGACCTTTGTTAACGGAGAAATACCCTTTTAGGCTTCAAAATGTCTATGCCAGGAAACAATCCTCTGCTTATCTTAAAATAAAAATTACTCGCTCGAGCTCGACGGCTCAAATAGTAGTGATAATATCTTGTGCACTAAAATTGTCGTGGGTTTGATCCCAATCCAGGACAAATAATTAAATGATAAATATTTATGTTCTTGTTTAAGCATCTTTCACCATTTGTGATTCCTCTATTGTCTAATATCAGTAATACAAGTGCTTTAAGCTACTAATCTCGGATTTAGGTCAACGTTTGAGATATCGTGTAAATTTGATTTATTATTATTATTCAAGTCAACACGCTTGCCCCTTCCTTGTGGAGGCCTAAATCCAGCAGTGGACTTCCAATGGCTTTTATGATAATGATGATGATGAGAGAATCTAAAGATTACCTGAAAATTAATTCAAAATTAGTTTAACCGTTTTGGAGTATATAAGAAACATACATATACACATTATATACCTATATAGCTTTAAGAACTCTCATTATGTAAACGAGGTTGCTCGTATTATTAAATATTTGGACTTTGATCCTACTTATTTGAGAGCGATAGTGAAATTACTAGATAAACGTGACATAATAATAATATCCCTAAGTTACAAAGTTGATGATGCGCTATTGATATCCTTGTGATATATACTAATACTCTCGATGTTTAATAGGTATACCAGATCTAATATACACTGCACTAGTGACGCCCCGCATTTTTACTTGCCTAGTTCTCGTTCCGGTAATATTAATAAATAATAAAAGTATCTAAAGTTACTGCTTTTAATATCAGCTGCGGTTTCGGAGTTCACTACAAACAAGCTGATAAATAAAACATATAAAAGCCTATTTCGATATCAAAATAGTGACAGCTTATTTAAATAGGCTTTAATTATATAAATCTGTACATAGAAGAGTCTGTTTGTAATATTACACTCTGCAATGTATATCCTTTCTGTGCGTGAATTTATCGAATGAGTATAGGTGTGTGAAAGTGAGGTATTGAATGAAGTATTTTAAGTAGATTGTCGTATAGATTAGAAGCCTAATAAAAAGCAGTTAAGGTCATAGGCGTCAACAACAAAAATCTGTACATATCCATTCCCTAAGAAATCTCACACGCCACTTAAAAATATATGCCAGGTCAAGTACGGGTACCATTCTTTATGTCCTCAATCATCGGCGCTTTCCTAAGCTTTTTCATACCTAACCTTATCACAAGGATAAAGATGATCTGAGCGAAGTTTCAAAGTCTTAACTTTTTTCAATTTGAAAGTTCAAGCTGCGTTCATACTAGAATAAATGCAAGGAAGTAATGCCTTCGTACAATCTCATTTAATAGAACTTTTGAACTAGAAAGGTCTCGATTGACTTCACAAGAAGTGTTGAATAAAACCTAAACCAAAAAGGTTATAAAGGATATCGTAGTTTTTTCATAGGACTAGCTAACCCAACAGACTCAGTTCTACTGCTATTTAGATATCAATAAAGTAACAGCTTTTTTAAATAGGCTTTTTGTAATATTACAAACAGACTCTTCAATATATATATATAGATTTATGCTCACTGTGCGTGAATTTGCTAGTGAATGAGTAAAGGTGTGTGAGAGTGAGATTTTGTAAAAGGTATTTCAAGTAGTTCATCGTATGGATTAAAAGCAGTTACGGTCAGAGGCGTATATAGTGAGAAAGAGGGGGAGGGCCGGAGGAAGAGAGCCATTCCCACCGCAATATGGTGTGCCCATCCCAGGGTGTTAGGCTAGCGATTTATAATTCTATAGTACTAATAGTCATCTTCACACAATTGTTCAAATTTATAGATATATTTTAAAGCTCGCACTTGCGACTTCGTCCTTTCTTATGTTTGAATATTGATTTTAAATAAGTATTAAATGGAAAATAAAACATGACTTCGAACGACATATGTTCTAAATGATATTTGCAGCGCGCATTCTGTCAATTGCGCCAACTGTCAACTCATATGACATTACGGCGATACGATTGCGTCAAAGATTCCTTTTAAAAGTATTGTATGTTTATGTTCTATATATATGTTTAATGTTCGTATTTTTTTTATCTGTATGCACAACTTACACATTATTACACACAAAGGTAGAGCTTTATTTTTTATATATTATATTTATATATATATATATATATATATATATATATATATAT
>JACJUM010002809.1:4804743-4862054 GCA_020976665.1 Heortia vitessoides
TATATATATATATATATATATATATATATATATTTATATATATAATGTGATGATATTGAACGGTTTTAATGTGTCAAAAATAAATTTCGTATATAGTCCGCTATAGTACAAAGGTAATTCTAAAACTTATCACTGCTCGTTGAATACTTGTGAATATCTAGAGGATTCTGCTCAGGACTTTGTCCCCATGGACATAATTTTATATTTTATATCGCTTTCAAGGGTACTTCCTGGAATCAAAGTTAGGATTCATGCTATCTACATGCCAAATTTCATCATGAACGGTCCACCGGTTAGTAATGGCCTAATCGGTGGACCGATCATGATTAATTGACAGACATACTTTCTCATTATTATGGATTGTTAATAATAATAAAATTCATTAAAAGTATATCAGAAAAGTTCGATTCATTAGGACACAATACACGCTAACCAATTTTTGTTAGTGTTATCAACCTCGACTGAATCATTCTTCTTGGGACTTTGTCTGGATAAATGTATAGTGTGTTTACTATACATGTGAAAAGTCCTACATATTCAAATTAAAGATAAGTGTAACACCCAAAGGGATCAATCTGCGGTAGGCAGTCCAGCACTTCCTTGATGATGAGTTCAGTTGTGACTGCATACAAAAATAAAAAGACGGACTCCTACATAAAATAAACGTCATATCTATTGTTAAATTCCTTAAATAATATCTCAACGGGTATACAGGACGAATTGTTTCTCGAGGTTTCAATCAAATCACCTCAGTTCTTGAGCATTGCGTAACGAAATGATGTCGCCTTATAAAAATCACGTATTTTTCATCATGTTTTTCTTTTGTTTTAATTAAATACTCTGAAATATTCTCTAATCATTTTGCGCTCAATCTTTTTTTTTTAATCTATATTCAAATACTACTTTTAAAGTATTTAAACTCAATCGACTCGTACTTGCTATCTTTATAAAAAATCTCTATTACTTTAACCAGTTAAATTACTTAATCTTGATTATAATTACCTAATTATAGTAAAAAATTAAGGAATGAGAACACAAAAAGTTTTAAGAAGTAATACAACTGCGTAATATAAAGTTAAAACTTTATAAATATTCGATGTTGCAAGGTAGACATTAAAATGTAAAATTATAAATAATACTAGACTTACCTTTTAGAAAATCTCCATGAAAATCTCGCACTTGAGTTTTTTCCAAACACTCACATTTTCCACAGTTTTAAACGTTTAAAAACTCGCACATCCCGATTTCCACATAAATCTATTTTATCTATGCACAATTTACTAAAGTTTATTTTCTATTCTGCCCTAAAATAAATACTTTTAACACTTTTTTATTTTTTTAATCTGGCATTTATGATTCCAAATTTGAATTTCCCGATGGCGGGCTTAGAGCGCGATGTCGCGCGCTTCCCACCGTTTGTCTCGAACATTTTATCACACTGAATGGTGGCGAAATCTGCCATTAGGGACGTGCTGCACGTCGACTTTTATTGTTTGTAATAATTTTATTGTCATCTTTTCATGCTTGTTTCATAAATCTATGAGCAATAAAATAGCTTCCTTTATGTATTACTAAGAAGTTCTAGCGCCTATATAACACTAACACGAAAACTATATATTTTTAGTTTTTTGAGCAAGGTTTTTTTGATTGAATAATGTAAATAATAATTAAACCAAATAAAAATAAACAAAAGATAACTTTAAATATTATAATTTGTTATTCTATATATTTAATTATACCTACTGCTAAAAAATACACAAACCTGTTAAAAGTTGCAAATATACCTGTACATTCATTAGTTCAGTTCTTGGTTTCATAGGCTAGGCTATGGCTTAAACTAGCAATACATATATCATATATATATCAAATCATAACATATCATAAGTTAATTTCACAGCCTCGATACAAAATATCGACTAATCTCATCCCTTTACCACGCAAAGTCCGCCCGAGAAACACATTGGTGGAGCTCGCGCATGCGCCTGGCATGTTTTTCACGTTCCTAAGTTGAAATCTTTCGTAGGCTCTATAAATCTTGGAGAAGGCCTTCGAATCGTCACAGGTTCGACAATAGAGGAATAGATTGGACACAAGGTGACTTTGAAAACGATCGGCATTCAGGCACTCGGGAAGTTAAGATGACAAATATCGGTACCCCGCTAAGCTGATTCGATAGTGTTGGCACCAGCAGACTTTAAAAAGAAAGTTTTTTTTTAAATGATAGGTTGACAGTCAAGTATACCTACGGTCTGCGTAATGGTAAACGTTATCTCAGCTTATATACGCTCGTGACCATCATAAAAATATCACTAGCACATCGCCGACTTTGTCACTTATAAATATTATGTCTCACAGACAGCAGAATAGAATAGTACCTCCCACTGGACCAGGTGTTGTAAGAAGTGACAAAGGTACCAGAACCGACAGATGGTGGTATATCCATTCGAAACAGTGCAGAAATGCACAGGGCGGGGATAGACAGCAGCATCCCCATCGCGCAAGCCGTAATCTACGACTGCTAACATGCTTTCCTAGCGCGGTTATTTTCGGCAAAAGTCTTGAAGAGGCCTCTTCTTGAAGAGGTCTATGTCCAGCAGTGGACTTCCAATGGCTTATATGATGATTATGATGAATTCTACTGTACGTCTAAATGTCACTGAACTGCTTCTAAACGGCTGGACCGTTTTGAATGATTTTTTTGGTTGCGTTTGGGTGGCGCCCTGGGTGGTTTAGATTCACAAATTAGCCCGGGAGATGGAGCTGCAGTCGGTATAGGTCTAGGTTATTTATCAACATCTATCGGGACCGCTAGTATATATATATAAATATTATATTTGTAATACGTCTTTTGTTTGTCTCTACTTTATACTTAAGTACTAGCTACTTATATCGGAGTCAGGTCAACGTATAAGATGTTGTGTGACATTATAATTTAGACAACATCACATAATTTCGTATGGGCCATTGCGTAAGGATAATATATTCTTTATTATACACATACATTTACACAAGACATTATTGGTTAAAATCGTACAACTGGCGGTCTTATCGGTCTGAGCGATCTCTTCCAGGCAATCTTTGGATGGATATATGAAAGAGATAGAGATAATGGGCAGTGAAGTGTGTACATACACAGTTACATAAAATAAACAAATTCACATACTAATATTTAGGTATATACGTGCACAAACATAAAATATATAAACATATTAAAATTATATTGCATTTTGTAGCGTTAAATAATGAGCCTTAATCGTACGTTTAAAGACTATTACAGACCGAACCTGTCTGATTAAGAGAAGGAGCGAGTTTCTTAGCCGAATAGCTAGTACAGTAAAAGATTGACTATAGAAGCTCGTTGAATGTGCAGGCATATTGCACGTTAGATTTTCCGATGATCTCAGGGAACTCTGGTGACTGTCACCAAGAAAAACAAAACCTTTCTGAAGATAAAATGGAGGAGAAGGATTGTCGAGTATTTAAATAAGCGAAAACATATGAGTATTCCGGCGAAATCGGATTGCGAGCCATTTGAGCTTTGTGCAAAATTCTGAAACACGGTCATATTTTAAGTAATACGAATATGAATCAACAAAAAATTTGAGAGCAGTCAAGCTTCATTAAGATCAAGGCAGCTGGCATCCGCCTATTCAAGACTAGAGAATAGGAGAATTGTGCTAGCGCAATCTCGATAGAGAAAGGCAAAAAGTTACGAAGTCTCTTTAAAGAGGCAGCTGCAGCAAATAACTTACGACCGACCTCCTGGATTTGAGTACGCCAGAATAAGTTGCCATTAAAATACTCGTAAATACCCAAGTTTTGTACCGTAATTACTAAATGAAACTTTGGTACCATTAAAATTGATCGACGGAATTGCAATAATTTTTTGGGATTGCATTACTTTTTATAAATTACAATAGTTCAAGCCAGTTAATCATCGATGGAGATATGTTAAGAGAGCACAGTACACCAAGCAAAATACTAACATCCACTGTATTAAAAGCATTACTGAAATCAAGCAATACTTATACAGTAAGTATACCGACTTCTATGACCTGACCTTATATCATCCGTAATATTTATGAGAGCCGTCGTGGTAGTGTGTCCCAGACTGGAAAGAACTAAGGAGGTTATTGTTATGAAGGAATGGACTAATTTGGATAAGGATTATGGATAAGGTCCTCGAGGACTTTGGAAAGGATTGGTAGAATAAATATGAGACGAAAATCAGAAAATAGAAGGGGATTTGATTTTTTGGTAAAGGTGTTATTCAAGTATCTTTCTATGCAGAATGAAACACTGCTAGAAATGGAAAATAAATGTATGATACTAATAACAAATCAATTACCAATAACAACCAGAGCCGACATTTTTTTTATTTGTTCCAAATAGGTATCGGGATTCCTTGTAACCCCGTGATTCAATCTGTCGACTACAGTAATATAATTTATTTTTATTTACATATTTAGAAATTATTTAATAGTAGGTCTCGTGAGATGTATCCTCATTGTATTAAAGATTAACCTTCAGACCTCAATATATACTTAATTCAAAACCTACTCGACTAATAGTAAGATTTCTTTTACCATTACAAAGCTTCATCCAGATACAGGCTATATTATGTTATCTAAAAATAGAACTTAAAAAGGCACAATGTAAACAAAATTAGTATTTTTGTACGTTACAAACGTTCGTTACTCAAAAATTACAAGTTCAATTTCAAAAATGACATGGTCAATGATAAAAATTATATGATTAATTTCAGAAATTACATCATTAATTAAAAAAAAACATAATGAATTGAAATAAAATACTACATGATCAATTACACTAATTACATGATCAATTACAATAATTACATGGTCAATTTATATAATTACATGACTTACAATTTATTCCCGTATATTAATGGGAATGAGTACTAAGCGGCGGGTAAAATCCAGAGCACGCCTGTAAGTAGTAGTACTATACAATTATACAATAAGTACAGTTGACTATCAACTGAGACATTTCGACAGATTTGCATCGGTTCATCTGTTCTGACTTACTTTTCTTTGCATATACTGTACCTGTGTCAGTTACCTAAACTTATCATTACCATAAAATGCTCAAGGTTGCCAGAGTCTCGGGCGCTTTTCTCGTCGTCCGATACATCTTCTTAAGTCTTCGTGCTTCTGAACTGCATTGGTTGCCAACTCATCTGTAGCCAAAGTCAGCAAACTGTTTAATAACAGTTGCCATCATTTTGACGTTGGCTTTGGTTACATATCGTTGAATTGATTTGGTTGTACCATACGCTTAGTCTCAAAAACCTCTTTTTTTAATAATAAGCTCGCTAATATAATTAGTATAATTTTCTTTGTTTTTCTGTGCATTCTGTGTTCATTAATAAATTTAATACACCTGGTAGAAGGAGGTAATAGTTTGCTTTGCCAGTCTCTCACAATAATGGTTAATTAAAAAGGTTTGTGAAACGAGCGTAAGAAAGGGACCAAAAATTGGTCAAAGTAGTGTCAAATTACATCATCGCTATAAATTACTCCCACAGCCTTTCACTGTTACACCCCAATCACGAACACTACTCGAAAAGCTACCAGACAGATCAAATATGGTGTGCTTCACCAGTGGCTCTGCTCATAACGTCGTAGTCCAGCAATAGCTTTGCCGAAAAAATCAAATACGGTGTAGATAAAATCACAGAATAATTTGGTCTGATTCTATAAACAAAACAAAGTTTTCTTATAAAAGCAATCATAGACCGATTGTACGCGACCAACCTCCAGCGTACAAGAATTGAAGTATTATAATTAATTCATACACACACACATCTCCTACATTAACGTGATTCCAAGATAAGTCGTTTAGAGGAATTGTGTTATGGACAACAGCGGAAACAAATGCATATTTAAGACTCAGGCTTAGCACAAACTCAAATATGAATCATATAAATGTTTGTCCGGGGTGGGGATCGAACCAGCGACCCCTTCAAATGAACTAATAGGCGAATAAAGGTAACTTTAATGGAAATTTCTTGGTGACAACAAATACATAAGATTATATAAATGGGGTATTTGTGGTGAACAGGTCGACGAGTTTTGCGCAAGCACGCCGATTGAAGTATATTAAGATAAGTTAAGATATCTGTGCTTAAAGATGATCCTTAGATGTGTCTAGAGGAAAACTAAGAAAGAATTAGAGGAGATTTTTATGTTTAATTTATTTTTATTTAAAAATCTATAAAAACTAAATGAACCTTCTTACAACATTCAATCAACAACAAAATATACAACTTTTAAAGAGAATCCCACATTAGGTAGACCTTATATAAAGGTAGCCCGCATTAGAACCTCACTCTCATCTAAACTCAAAATTTAATATACTTTATTCAAGTAGGCTCATTACAAGCACTTTTAAATCGCCATTTAAATAATAATAAAATAAGAAAAATAATAACACTAGTATTTCCTATGATGAAGTGATTTTATGCATGCTTATATATAATACAGACGTCCCTGATGACCCAAGGGGTCATAAAAGTCATCTTACACAGATCATTTCATTAGGCCTACATTAAACTAGTCTGCCGGCACTAGACGAGTCTTAAAACTAACGTTTACTGCCGATTTATTACGCGACCCTCTAGAAAGGAACCTGTAAGAAAAACTGGTGTTGCTAAAGGTTCTACCAAAACCATCTATGTAGTACTTGGCGCTAATTAAACCCACACAGGCTTCGGCGCTAACAAACCATTCTCTTTGCAACGTAAAAAAGTGGTTGAAGCAGTCTTTTGGCGAGATCCCCTATGTAAGGTCCCCATTACAACTTATAGTCTAGTATTATACCTAGAAATACAGTTTAACCATATCTAGATCCTTATTCTTTATAACTTTAGTAGAATTGGTTTGCATGACATCACAAATTTTATATATTTATTCTTATTTTCATTAATTAGCAAGTGTAAGTCATTTATTGAACTTTATAATTAATACATATTATTTCTTATTTAAACAAAAAAAATACGCATTCGATAAAAGGGGCATATCCGACCCAAAGGTCCCCAGAATGCTTGCAGCATTTCCACGCTGCACAGCAAGCGAGATCCTCTGCATCAGAAAAGCTCCGGAGCGGTCCAAACCCCGGTCCACTAAACGCTTTCCTAATTCTTTAATGATGCAGTTTCATTCTTTATTCCATACACCAGATGTTTCAACAGCAACTAGTACAAAAGAATAATTAGCTGCCAATAAACTGTAGGTATCAGTTACAAGTTATTTACGTTAAACCAATTCACTACATTCGATATGGCATTGTTTACATCGTTATAGGAAATTTGTCGACTTTTAACTTTGAATAAAAGTGAGCAAGTGTATAATCTGCAAATAATACTATATCGCCGCGGTCTGCAAGATGGGGTAAATCTTTTATATATAAAGAACAAGAATGGTCCTAATATTGAGCCTAGCGGTACACCCATTGTGGTAACCACTGACCCAGGGGAACGTTGGCCAATCACATCCAACTTTTGCATTTTATCTTTGAGATATGATTCTTAAGCTGGATCCTTTTAGTCCATAATGGTGTAATTTTCAATATTTCGTGGTGCACCACGCAATCAAATGCCTTGGACAAATCGCAAAAAATACCTAAAGCATCATGCGAAACCCCCCAAACATCAAAATTAAATATTTTACCGGCATAGGTTTTCGAGCGACCCCGAGTAATACCAAATTGTTTACCGTGCAATAAATTGTTCTTATAAAAGTGTTTTATTAGTTGTTTTCGAAAATTTTACTAAATGTCGGTAGTACAGAAATCAGTCTAAAATTTCTGGTGCTTGATGTACTACAAGCTTACAAAGAGGAGTTGTTTTACTTTGTTTCATTAAATCAGGAAACACTCCACTGTTAATACAGATAAATAAGCACCTAAGTCGGGCGCTATAATTTGCACAAGGGATTTTAGAATATGAACAGAAACTTATGGGGGGTTTCTGTCATCAGTGGCTTTCTTAACATTAATTGAATCAAATACTACTTGATTCTATTAAAAAGTGTAACATGCTGAAATTTTTATTTAATACTACATTTATGCACGTTTTCTTCAAGCTAAGCGATGGCTCTCTCTAATCTCAAATTCGGCAGCAATTTCTTAACTAGATTCTATCAATTTATTACCGAGTATTTCGATCTAACAGTCTCTTCATTAATAACAGCGTTTTACTTACATTATTGATATTTCATATTTTCGTTTTCAAAAATTTGATTTTGCTTTAAGTCAATTTGCTTTGATTATTTATTAATAATCTCTGATATGTCTCTGTTTAAACTCATCACTTCCGTCATGTCGCCACAATACATACAAAATTTTCCTTTGTTTATATGTCCGCATCGGCCCATGCGCTGAATACCTACTGATTCATTCGTAACTGCAACTGATTTTTGTAATTGTAATATTATTTTACATTGTATAATGAAACTATGAAAAAATAATCTTACATCTCATTAGGGTCAAAAAAGGCAGTTTTTGAAGCAAATTATACCTCATTCTCTTTAAGCGAAATCTAAATCTTTTCAGTTACAGGCACAAAAGTAATAATAGTCTTTTTAAATAAAATTTTACTGTCTATTTCTAGTGTTCGCATTGTTGTCCCGGTTTGAAGGGTAAGGGGCAGTCAAATTACTGGATAATGTTACATAATATCTCCAATTCACAAGGTTGGCAACACGCTGGTGATATCCTTTTGATATTACAAGCGCCCATAGACTGCGGTGACGCCTACTATCTCGCGGAGTGTATGCTTGTTTGTCGACCTAGTCTAACAAAAAAAAATCCATCTCTACTGCTGTTACTTTCGGTCACTATATATGTAAGTACGTAATATACGTATCTTATAAAAGCAAGTCTTGACTTATTAACTATCAAATATCTGGAAATGGGTAATTTATAGGGCCTAATAGCTTGGAAGCGGGTAGTGGATAGCTGATGCCGTTAATGGGAACATTACTCTAATTCGGACCAAAAATAAATTTTATTCAAATAATCATCATCGTTTCAGCCATAAGACGTCCACTGGTGGACATAGGTCTCCCCAAGTAATCTCCAATAGGACCGGTTGAGTGCGGCCTGTGTCCAGCGTAATCCTGCGGTTTTAATTAGGTCGTCTGTCCAACTTGCGGGTGGACCCTCTACGCTGCGCTTGCCGGTGCGTGGCCACCATTCCTTACGATTCCATCGGTCATTGGTTCTGCGTACCAAATGCCCTGTCCACTGCCACTTCAATTTACTAATCCATATCCTAAAATTAGTATGTTATTCATACTAAATAAAAATATATTTTGGTAATTAAAAGCATGGTAAACTCAACATAAAAGCAATAATATTTCCAAATAGCCAAGTCCAAGTCACCTAGCACATGAGACACAAGTGTGCCGGCATCCGACGAGTCTAAGTTTACCCCTGCTATGCACGAGTCAACAGATAGTTTATATAAGTACAATTAGAAATTGCTTGCCGCGTCATACATCAACTTCCGATGCCTCCAAAGGCGTGCGAGAAGGAATGGCGGCGTTTTAGTTCGTGCGAGCAAAACATGTGCATTTGTCCAGAATTGATGAGTTACTGGACGACTCTCTCTAGACACAGTTAGTATAATCAACGTATGACAGGTGGTAGTGATCCTATCTTGTGCGCCAAAGGTCTTGAATTCAATCCCCGCCCAAGACAAATATTTATATGATGATATTTGTGTTTGTTTTGTGTCAGCGTAGTGAATATATGTATTGAAGTATTATTTTTGTGATTCCTCTGTTGTCTGATGTCCGTAACACAGGTGCTTTCAACGACTTATTCCGGGTCAGATCAAATAATAAGTGGTGTAAATTTATTAATATTATTGAAGTAACGCTAATACACTAATAATTACTTTAGAGTTTAAATTCACTTTATATCTAGAATTTGAGCTGGACCGTATCAGTCCAGCTCATATTCACGTAACCATAGAGCAGAGAAGGGAGTACAGATTGGATCTTTCACGATGGTTTCTCCCTGGAACCTCACAAAAAATACCAAAGTTTGGCTGCTTTTCCAGAGATGTGGTATGCAGCGCTGCTACGGATGCATTGGATGTCCACCAATCATATTCATTGTTCCATATAGGATAAAAGGAAATGTACTCTTATTCCTTAAACCAGAAGTAGGTTTTAATTATACAAGTACTAATTTAATGAAACAGCATTTTACCACTATGTATTTTATTAGGACCATTAATGCACATCTATATTTGAAGCAATGCAATTATGTAACGACACTCATTGTTCATCTTCTAAAGATCTTCGCCAACATCTTTTAGATATCGTACGGATAGGCGAATATAAGAGATAAAAATAATACAACAACTAAATCTTCATGAGAAATAGATATGAGATTCAATTTTTGAAATACTATTTTACAGTAGTGCAGTTGTTCTAGATTAATACCAGATCATTATAAACCTAGCCTCGTATACGACATTGAATGTTTCAAAGAAGTAAAAATAATAGAACAACCACGTAAAATTATAATTATTTCATTAAACATCACAGAACGTTACCGTCTCTAAAGTATTACTAAAAAAAACCATAAAGATATATGAGATACATAAGCTATGGCATTATGATCACAAACTAAATAAACATTTTACGCGTAACTAATAATACCTAATGCATATGGAAGTTTCTACTCAGCAACACTGAAAACTTTAGGCCTCCTAACATACATTTTTTCACAACCGCGTCGCATTTGAAAATGTTCTCAGATGTTAAATCTATCAAACTGTCTTTGATACAAAATGTTAACATAAATGCTACAAATTGGAATGTCGAAGGTGAAAAATACTAAGGCAAGTGACATCGTATAATAGTATTTTTCAAATATCTAGTGCACTAAACTGTTTACTAATTAAATCTATGCGATAAGGATATGTAATATCAGTTAGAAGCATATGAGAATAAAGATTACAAAGACAGTAACTAATTTTTATTCGTATAAAAATTAAATAATAAGACTTTCTTTACTCCTCTAAAAATACGTAGTTAACTGCAATAAAAATGTATGTAACTAATATTAAAGAACTTACAGTAGGATAGAGATTTTTTTAAAAGGTAAATTGTAATGCTATGGATCTGGTTTCGGGTATATGTAGTTCACGTTGGGTGATTAAATTTTTTTCCTTCTCTTTTCTGGCGTGGTTTGGAAGATAGCTTCGTCCGCGCGGATCAGCCGGTTCACAGCGCGACTCAACGACACATCTGTTACCAACAAAACAGAAATATCAACTTTGACCGAAACTTTTCTACTTCCATAGTTTATTTAGTCGACGTTATAATTGGCATCGCAGATATGCAGTTACATTTTCCAATATTTGAACGTAACTAACACGGTTGACACCAATTATAAAAAGAAATGATACTAAACGATGGAAATGGTAAGCAGATTGCGTAAATTTAATCACCCATTGTAAGCCAAATGCAAATGTTAGTTGATGATTGGTTACCAAAATGAAACAATATGTCAAATTTTGGAAAAATCCTCTTTAATGTGATAGAATTTTAACAGTCCACTTACTTTTATTACATTGCTCTCAACAGTAAAATGTGCATGAGAAAATTTAATATCTATCAGTTGACAGTTATCAAATGACAGTAGAACAATAATAAAAACAAGTATTCAGTGCCTGGACCAATTGAAATTCTACATATAGAATTAAATATGACTCATGGACACTTCATACAATACAATTTCGTGCACATTTTACTTTATTACTGTGTACTTTAACCAAATTTAATGATATAATTGTACTCATTAAAAGTCTTTGCTCACACCCTTATCATTAAATGTATATATTGTCGTAATTTTAAATTATTAACTCGGTTTATGCAAAATAAATTACCCGTTACACAAAATCAATTCCTATTAAGCCGTTTGGATCAATTTCATGGAGGAATATAATACTTAAAACTTATTACTATTATTTTAAGTACTTGGAAGCTGTTTATTGTGACATGCCTGGGATTTATTAAAGCTAATTAACTACATATATAAAGTTATTTTGATTCTTCTCAAAGAAGATATTAAGAATGGAATAAATTCATACTAACTGTTAGTTCTTTAACGTCAAGATATAGGGGCTCCATGGCGCAGATTTTAGTGTTCCCACCGTGTGCGCCAAGGGTCATGGGTTGGATCTCCATCCAGGACAAAGATTTATATGACGTATTTAAGTTTTTGTTTGGGCGTCAAATATATATTTTAGTATTACATTTGTTTTTTATATTTGTTGATTATTCTGTTCTCGAAGTCAGGTCAATGTGAGATTTTGTGTAAATTTATTCCATTCATGCTAACCTTCACGAGTCAACCTATAAAATTACCAAACCCCATTTAGACTTAAATAAATAAATATAATGCATCATGCATAATTATTATTAGGTGGTGAAATACTTATTATTAAAAATTTGTTTAAAATTTCTTCAAGCTATATTACGTCGACATAGTAACTGCTTGTTTTAACGATTTTGTGGTAGCTATAATTTAAATTGAACACCTAACTTTTTTTGTTAATTGATTGATCGTTATAATATTAAAATTAAAAAGTGTATATTATAAAATAAAGCATGCTAACATGTGACGGACATTAAAAAGTAAATTACAGACTAGAATAAAAGCTATAAATTATTTTAGATTTAAGTGTAGATCAAGTCAATGATCAAGTGCGTCATCATCTTCACAGTTCGAAAAAAATGCAAGTTAATATCATACTTTATTGTACTTCAAAAGATAAAGAAACATCTATAACATATTTATTAAAAACTATGTTTAAGATCTCTATGACTTCATAAAGCACACATTGTAGAACAGCGTTATTAAACGTACCTTTTATGGAGCGAACAGGCGTATTGTCGTTTTCAAAATCTAACCACATTTTATTAACCTTGTCATAGCTAAATAACAGTCTTTTCGTTCTTTGACTACTAAAGATGTAACTATGACAAGGTACTAAGAGTGTATATGTTACAGTTAAAACTAAACGCGTTCTTCCTAGTTAGAACTAGTTGTTAATGTATGTCTTTGTTCCTCGCGAAATCCTTGGCGTTCTTTTTTCGCTTTCAATTCACCAAAATATTCCAATTCGATTAACAGTTATTAAGTAGACAAATATATTCTTATTTTAGTAGAAAAAAAGTTTAGGTTAGGTTTAGTTACTAAAAAAAATATAATAATATCAATATAATTGTCTAAAACCAACGGAAGTTGCCATAGTTCTATTTTCTGAGCAACCAATAAGAGATTTTACTAAGTATATATAGTTGTGAACACATTCTTCATTACCATCTCTATTCTACTAAGGATCAACATTTGATAGCTACTAAAAGAGAATTCTAATTTTAGAACCAAGTACGATGAAATTATAATTTTATTAATAAACATAATTATAAAAATCATATTAGATTTTAAATATTTCTTCGTTTTGTTAGTAATTGAGCAATACCTTCCAAATATATGCTTACACATTCTTTTATTATTATATTTTCCCATTTCTTTATTAACTACACCAATAGTTATGTTGACAAATTTTTATTTTGATCCCAAAATATCAATAACAACTAATTCGTCAGTATGATGATTACACATGAGATGAAATGAGACGTCATTTGTGGGTAATTAGTGTGTGTAAAGCAATATCACACCCACATATTACATAGTGTGACGACACTATGTAATATGTATGTGATATTTTGAATGCTCAGCATTGGATTGGTTCCAAAACTATATTTACTGATGCGAATATAAAAACTAATGTTATAAAACAAATTGATTATTATTAATGTGAAATTTCATAAGTTTTTAATTGCGATTTCGTCTGAAATTGCACAGTATTTGTCAACATACCTATATATATATATATATATATATGTACTAGTATTATCGATCATAAAATATTGATTCCTGGTCAACCTTCCCCTTCCTCTCCTTCTCCCATACTTTTCATCCCGTGCTATTAAATACCTACTTATTTAATAATAAAGCATGCTATATAGAAGTATTGCAACAATCGATAATTCACCTATTGAAATTCCTTAATATCTTGTGATGTAGGGGAATTAACTATGCTTTAATTTATAGGAACCATCAATGATGTTTTGCAGTTGACATACCAATCAACCATTATTTTAATAATTAATTAACAAGAAGTGTCAAATAGCTTAAATCATGAAAAAGAACGTTAGAGATTATCTTCTAGAGAAATTCTTTCCCATATACAAATTAAATAAAATTGAGAATATTTTGTCATAATAATCAAATAAGATTAGCGTTGCCAGTTATTAAAAATGGGAGAAAAAGCGATTTTTAATATTGCAACCCAGTATCCATGTAGCTACTTTAAATTAATTGTTTATAAACGATAAAAATCATGCCTGAAACGAATGTTAATAAAAAACGCATTAACTTCATACCTTTGATGTCTGGTGAACATATACTTACTCTCATTTTCTTAATACTATCGCAAAACAAGAAAAAGTCTAATTTTTATAACGTGACTATCTCATTTGACCATTCACCATCTTATTTAGTATGAAAACAACTGATACTTATTTGTAGAAAAAGTTATTGTTTAAAAATTCAAATAAGGAATTTGGACGCGCCTGCGTGTTGTAGTGTTGTACGCCTAACAAACTTTTACAATAATAATAGATTTCTTGTTTGGTTCCACAACCCCAACAGTGTTGGCAAGTATTATATACATAGTATATTTAACAATTACTACACCACTTTTGGGATATTCCATTGTAAAACAATGTGAATTTAAAACTCCTAATTGAATATCCTTGACTTGTGATTTTGTAATCCAATATTAATATAATCTGTTATTATCAATAGATTGTCCATTTATTAAACGGTGTTTCCAGTAATTTCACACCTTTGATGAAAAATGTAAGGCTTTCACGGCTTTTTATAATATATTTTTTGCAGTATGAATTTAAGGTGAAATTATTATTTTGAATTGAGTCTCTTGACAATCATATCCAATTATGAAAAGCTTAAAATCGAGACATTTTCAAGAGTGTTAAAATAACAAAGTGTTTCATAAAGGAAGTATATAAAAAGTTTACTCTGAAATAGATCAACGAAACAACTCGATTTAGTCTACCG
This sequence comes from Heortia vitessoides, assembly GCA_020976665.1. Lineage (NCBI taxonomy): Eukaryota > Metazoa > Arthropoda > Insecta > Lepidoptera > Crambidae > Heortia > Heortia vitessoides. The sequence goes on from JACJUM010002809.1 coordinate 4,819,933, forward strand.
GCCGGGCGCAGTATCGGACCGATCGCCCGACCTATATTCAAACTAGTCTCGCGATCAGTCTACCAACCAGGCGTGGTGTTGGCGAGGCGGCGCATGCGGCGTGTGTTGCGGTCCTGGTCGCGAATCTTCTTCTCCATCTCCGCGTTGGTCAGCGTCTCCAGGTGCGGCGCCCACTGCTCCGCCTCAGACGGCTGCCGGTACGGCGTCTAGGGAACGATCGACAGCATATATCTAACACTCGGTAAACATATGTTGGAAGCATTTTCTTTAATTTGTGCTGCGAGATCATTCATATTTTATCGATAGACTAGCAGAGCCCCGCGGTTTTACCGGCGCAGTTTTCCCTTTACCATCAGAATTTAATATCATCATCTCCATCATCATGACAGTAATTAAAAGTCCACTGCTGGACTTGGCACCCCCTTAAAAAAAGGAGAACTTTACCCACAATTGCAGTGCTGGGCAAGCGGCAATCGCAGATCGCAACTTTCGCGACGGGGATGCTGCTGCCCATCCCCACCCTGTGCATTTGAGCTACACTGTCTCGGATAGATATGCCGCCATCTGTCCGTTCTGGTACCTTAGTCGCCTCTCACGACACCTGGTATAGAGGGTTGTGCTATTCTACTCTGCCCATATATAAAAAAGGGCGTGTAATTAATAGTGTTTATGTTTGAGATGTGAGAGGAAACACTTAAAGGATATGCGGGAACAAAACTCGTGATCTGGTCCCGCATATCCTTTAATTTATGGCATTCTCAAACCAACGGGCTTCACTCATGTGCCACCCTTGGTCATTCTGCAGGATTTGTCCGAGATTGGTAATAGATCTATCTTGGGTAAACTACCTCTTACCAAGGTCTCTTAAAAAATCTTATTTGGACATACTTAGCTTAGCACTTAGCTTGCTACGGCTATATGCTTAAAAAATTAGAAACATCATGTCTCTGGCTACTTATTTCTCTGTTCTATTACATGACCTGTGATTTTCCCTAAGTAATTACCTCAATAACAGGCAGGGGTGCTTCACTGAAGGCGTAAGTCCGCTGGTGCCAGCCCAGCTGCCCCCGTACGCTGTAGGCTATGCCTGTCACAAATTCTCCCCCTAACCCTAACTCAGCACATAGCTTCATCGCAAACTGTTCTGGATTGTTCTCTTTCTCAGACATGTCCCATTCCACCTACAAAAGGAGTTTGTATTAATAAATCCACTTTATTAAAAACAACAAGGTGCAAGAAAGATTTTAATTTGAGATATATCTTTTGGTTATAAACCTTGTGACTCCAAGACAAGTAGCTCATAGCACTTGTGTTACAGATGGATGACAAATAAAGTACTTTAACAAATATTTAATAGCTAGCCAGAACAACCACAAAGATTAGACAATTATCAATTTTTCAATAATTCAAAAATATCGAAAAGAGATGATGAACTAGGACATTAATATAGTAATATGTAAATAACTTACTTGGTCTACTAAAGATGTGTTTCCAACATGAATATTTAGTTTAATAACCACTCTCTGGTCCATTTGCTCCTCTAATATTGCAGGTGGTTCACTTGGAAATGCTTCAATTTGTTGCCGGATTGAAGTGGCAATCGCTGGGATGAATGTAGAAGTGTTTAACTCGAGATCATCACAAAGCACTTCGGCAAATTGCTCCGGTGTTATTATTGATTCTGAAAAAGTGGTTATGTTCGGTGAAAGAATTACAAATTTATTAAAGACTAGCGGCCCGTCGCGGCTTCGCACGGGTAAACATAAATAGGTAAGATATTTAAGTTATAAGCATGCTAATCAAAACGACCATGAATCCCTATATTAGAAAAATAAATTATGCTTATCTTAAAGCCTCCCTGTACACTACATTAACTGTGGTATTTGTAGGTGACAACGAAGCGTATTGATTTTCAGGAGATCCTACTCGAGAAAGTGCCACATTCAATTACTGTCGTCGAGTTAGTTACTCGATGCGCTGCGTGGCGGCCGCCAGCGGCATGTATTTTCATTTAAATTACATGATATCTTTCGAATGGAATGTCCGATTTCAATAATTCAAAAAATAATCATTAGGTATTCTTTAATATTTAATTATTTATTTGGATAAAAATTATAAATGGTATGGATAACACGGTATGATTTTGATCGGAATTTCTATCAATTTGTTAAATTTAAAAAAGTAGTTAGCGACGTAACTACAATATTTAAACATATGGTCTCGCAAAGTTTTTTGTAGATATTGATATATTATATAATATTGTCAAACAATTTTTGTCCTATCATTAATATTCTTCGCAGCATATGCAATGAAAGACATTTTATGGTTAATTTTTTTACACCTTTGGTTGGTTTTAATAGGATTTTCTAAAGTATTCTAGTACTTTATATAGCCTTACTTAACTTATTGATAATGTAGCTTTCTATGAAAAAAGAAAAAATTATTTAAATCAGTCTAGTACTTAATGAGATTATTCGCTACATACAAAAATACAAATCTTTCCTCTTTATAATATTAGTGTAGAAAAGCTTGTCATAGTTATTTTAAAACTAGTCTATGTTTAATCTGTTTCAGCTATAGTTTAGACAACTATTATTAGAACTTACCATTTTTATTCCAAGTAAATGTATCTCTTAGTTTCTGTCCCTCAATCTCCATATCTAGTCTAATTGGGACAAGCACTTGCTTCTGAGATGAGTTTTCTAGCATGGCTGTCATATCTGTATCATCAAAACAAAGAGGGAATGTCCTCACCTGAAAATAAAATTCCAAAAGCTGATATTCAATAAAGACAATACTGGTATGAGATACATTTTGTAATGTTATAGTAGTATTTTTAGATATGACCAGTTAGTTTTCTCAAATAATATAATAATAATATCTTGCTTTCATTAATATTACCTTTTTGTTATGCACCCTAGTTCTGCTGATAGGTGTAGCCTGTGGAACAGCATCTAAGTGTGAGGAATTTGGCATTACAGGCAACCATGCTGGGTTATGTGGCTTTTTACTCTTACTCTCTCTTGGTGTTGCTAGTTCTTGGCTCACCGATACTGCTTTATATCTTAAAAACATAAACAGTTTTATTTTTTGGGAACATCACAAATCATCATTATTGTAGTAGCAATGAAATGTCCACTGAAAGACATAGATCTCCCAAATAAAAACCTTACTTGAACCTTAATTGATCAAGACTGGTGGCATTTGCTTAATACAGTTGGATCTCATACTTTCAACTTCAAGGGCCTGGTGGCCTAGATGGCAGTGATTCTGTCTTTTACACCAAGGGTTGTTGGTTTGGAGTCCACCTAGGACATGTATTTATATGATGATACTTGTGTTTACCCTGACTCTGGGTATTTAAGAATTGTATTTGTGATTCCTCTGTTGTCTGATGTCCATAACACAAGTGCTTAAAGAGACTTACCACATAGTCAGGTTAATGTATGAGATGTTGATTTAATTTAATTTTTAATATCTATAGTATTTTAGTTATAAAAACTCTTAATTGCATTCCTGCCCATAGTAAAATTTAGGACATGTACTTACTTGTCATCGTTTCCTTCAATTATATCCTCAACTTCTGAAGCCTTGAGCAAAGATACTGAACTAGACAGAACATGAGGACCAAGACCATTATCAACTAAGCGTTTTCTCTCATCATTGGTTAGGGTCCTCCTGGCCATGCCAGGGTACTTCTTATAAAGAGACCCACGGAATAACCGTAGGTAGTTGCCGACCTGAAGTAATTCATTTGAAGATTAATACCCCAAAAAATACTAGATTCTGTAGACAAGACTATAGAAAAGATACAATAATGAAAACGTTGTCCACATGGAAAATATAAAAATGCCACAAATAAACATTACACGAATCTTGAAATATCAAGCAATTACCTCGGAACCAACGCAATAAAATTCACCACCTTCTTCTATCTGAAAACTGATCGGCTTATCGCCGTAAGTTCTTAAAGCCATTTTTGGTTGATTTATTTAATTATCTGTACTATATGAATGCAATTTATAAACAAATAAGTTTCATTTCAAGACAAATTCGCCTCGGTTTGTGAGGTGCTTATTGGTGTTTGAAGGATATGTCAAAATGGCGTCTCGTTATTTTTTTTATTGACACTTTACAATGCTGCATGGCATTGACTTCGTAGTATTTGATCCATTCCATTGGTGAATAGTAGCATTGTGTTGCCACTAGTCTAAACTACTGACAACGTTATGGCAATCATTCGTCGTTCCTTATCCACCAAGATTATGGAGAGTGCTTTCATTCATTCTCTCTTCAGTCAGTCGAAATATTGTTGTTGAAGAGGTAAGTCGCAGTCGTTGTGATCGGAGTTGGACCTGATAAATACAATGGCATCAAATCCAAGAAATTTTAAAAATCCTTTTTCGAGACCATGGATGACAGAAACTGGTGCAGCGGCTGCGGCTGGAGGCGGAGGATCTAAAGGTTTAAAAGGAGTCGTTGCCGGCGGCATAACTGGTGGCATTGAAATTTGTATTACATTCCCCACCGAATACGTAAAAACACAGCTTCAATTAGACGAAAAAGGTTAGTAAATATACATTACAATTAATGTTGAATAAGTTTTCATTCAACAGTCAGACTATACCGCTTCCGTACACCGAAAACATCAGGCCTATTTTTGTAGGCCTAAAATAAAAATAACTTTATACGTCATACTCGTATTTTATAAGAATCTACTAATTGATTTAGATTTTGTAATGTATGCCTGTTAAACATAACAAGATCTGATTGGATGTTTACTTATAAGAACGATCTCGCTGAATAGGCTCCGAGGTTGGATGATGTTTGTTTCGAACAGAAAAAAACTATTATTTAGACGTACTCGATGGACTTTGCTCTTCTAATGTTATGTGAACAGGCAAATGTGTAAGTATAATTTCAAGGTCTGTTAAAATATTTCATAAAAAATAATTGCATTAGTTTTCTTTAATACTTTAAAAAAAATGTATGTGATTGTAGGTTTTGGTAATATTTTAGGTATATTAAAACTAATTTACCTAAATCGACAAGTTATTCTTGTAGGAATCTTGGTCTTAATTGATTATAGGGTACCCTGACCTGACCACTTACTATTATTAGTCTTTTTACTTTTTCAATATAAGTTCCCTACCCTTCTTAGTTAAGATTCTTCTTCCCCAGTAACAGATTTGTTTTTAGTTAATATCACATGTTAGATGTCAGTTATTATAAAACCGTAATGCTAGATGGCATCTTGTCTGATAAAACATCAAGATGTTTACAGTGGTGTAACTGGTGTTAACTAGACAGGACATCACTTGAAACACGTAAAAAACAAGCAAACAATTCTTATCTATTAATTGTAACAATAGTACTTGTATAGTTCAATTCCTATTTATTAAGTATAATTGTAGTGTATATATACATTTTTTAATTACCGGATTTGATTAAAAAAAAATCTGTTTTATAAATGCTACTTTAAGTACTATTTATGGTTTCCATTATCCAATAAGACTTCATTAAAAGATTCTTTCAGAGATAAATTATCATTTTATTCCATTACTTTTTGAGATAAATACAAATTATTAAAGAAAAATTAATTAATTAAAAGCTACTTAAGATACAATTACTATTTATAATAACTTCAATTTGACTTCATCTAAGGATTCTTTCAGTCTTCAATTACATTGTTTTTGTAAGTTTTACTATCCATGAATCTTATTGTGATTGTTATGAACTCTGGAACTCACTTGTCTGTATATGATGATGATAATATGTTTTGATAGATTCTACACTGGCAATATCTCAAAGACGAAGCTTGTATTGCAAACTTGATAACACTGACTTGATAAGGAATATCAAACTGTTATCAAAATCAATAGTTTTTGTAACTTGCTTGACAACAGTAAATTTATTATAAATAGAAACTGAAATGTAAAAATAAGATTCTAATAAGATTTAACAATTCAACAAGTGGTTGGAAATACCAAACCTTGGCTTTACATTGGCTATTTGCCAAGTTTTTTTTTGGTAAATGTTCTTTCTTGTAGATAAACTTCTGCACATCTCTGATGTAATATAAAAAAATTGTACTTTTAAATAGATTGAATTGAATATCTATGTACAGTACACATCATTTACAATTTTATTTTCATGTAATTTGATCTATTTCTGATGGTAGTTGCATTAATGTTTCATAAAATCAGTTTTTGATGCTTTACTAATAAACAGTCAATCTACAATTCTCTGTATAAGGTCATATTGATAAAGATAGATCACCAACTGATATAGATAGATCACCAACTGATATAGATAGATCACCTATCTATATTAGTTGGTTCCTAAGTCAATGTTTACTGCATGTTCAATGCTTGATTGAGTTTCATAGTATCAGGTTCTAACTAGAAAGAGAATAATTTGTATGTAGGTATTATGTATTAGTATCATTCACTATATGGAAGATATCAACATTTTTAGTTAAAATTCCTCCTGTAATAAATTAAAATTAAATATTACACACAATTAAACACATTTTTATTATTAATTGGGAGTAGTACTACATACTCATATCGATTTATTAAAATTTGATATTTTGTTACTATAGTACCTAATATAATCATGGGCTAATAGTCTACAAAATAAAAAACAAATAGTTAAAAAATATATATTGCGATCTCTATTTGCAACTGTAAGACACAAAGTACAAAACTTGTCTACATTTTTTTTTCGAATGCTCTATACTCATACATGCAGTTACTTTCACGACCTTGTATTTTACAAACCAACCACCAATAAGCTGTATTAATTCTTATAATATTTTGCTTCGTATCGAATTTTCCATCAAATCGGAAAGTTTTAATATAAAATTTACATATGTTGTTACAATTTATGATCAGACGCGTGATCTTGTCGTGTCCGTGATACGTAATTACTGATATCATATTAATTAAAGCGTACTTTAAATACTTATTAATAATAAATAACAAAATGCTATAAAAATATCATAACATTGACAAAAGATAGTATTTGGCGCTCTAAAGTAATGAAATCCAGGTATTCCATTTTTTTAATACAAAACATATAAGTCTACAAAAAGTATGTTTATATTTATTCGCGGCGGGAATATTATATTCAATCTGAATCGCAAAAGTAAACCTCTTCAATCTCACATATAATAAATTCGGGTAACATTGAACTATTAGGGAATCTTTGAATTATCCTTTTTGTACACTATTGAAACGAAGTCAGCCGAGATTGAGGTTTTAATCGATTACAAGAACGGAATCTGAACCGATATTCTGAAGAGTAATATATTTATTGTATAAAAAGGACAATTTAATGTTACCCGGATTGACTATATACAAATTACGTTTATTGTTTATACCTACTCTAATATTTTACATTATGATCTTGAAAAGTCCCTCATTTAGTTTTTCCTGGCTTTTGAGCTAGTATAGGTAAATCCTTATAGACAAACCTAGACAAAAGCGTTATTAAATTGTAAAACTAAAGAGACGTTTTTTTAACTTTTAATTAAATTATTTTATCCATTCATACTAACATTTTAAAGAAGTAAGTCTGTTTGAATCGTACGAAAGAACATTCTGTGGGACGCAATATAAAGAGGTAGAAAGTTAGTTTACCACCTTGACTGGCAATGGCGTCAATACAATTAAAACAATGGAATGGATTACATGTAATAACAAAGGGTTAATAATCGGCTATCCTAAATACGTGAGATGCCGAACAAAAACCAAACATTACAACAAATAGAGAAAGGAACTAAATAAAGATATTGACTGGGGTGACCCAAATACACTGTATTGTGTGGTGTGTGGAACATGTAACATCATTGTAGGATGGCCCAGTTTTTATTAACCTATATTCTATTTTGTTTTTGACAGTTTTCCCTTATACTTCGTTAATAGTACAGAGTTTGTTGCCTTGAATCGTATCCTCCGCGTTGTTTTCCTTATATACGTTTTACTTGTATGTATTTATATATGTATATATATATCTAGTATTTTGTCCTCTCATATATGCATATATATATAAAATAACAAGCGTCCATGTGGACTTTACTATAGTTCGCGTCTTTAAGGATCTCTTTCTTTTTCCGAGATATAAAGAGTAGGTAGACTATGTCAATCTCTGCACGCTAAACCATGGTAATACAAAATAAACAATATTTTCTAACAACTGAAGAGTGTGTTTGTTGAAAGGCGCTAATGAATCGCAGATCCGATTTGAAAATTTATTTCAGTGTTGTATAATCCATTCACCGAAGGAGGCTATAAGCTGTATAACATCGCGCTAGGACTAATAACAGCGTAGCATAAATGATATTAGGTTTGTTCTACAACTTACCGCGGGTGTAATCGCGGGTAGCTGCTAGTAATACCTACTATATAAAAAAACTACTCTTTTAAAAACTTTAAACGTGGTTATTTAACTTTTTACATTTTTGTTGTACGTGTGTTAAAGCCGTTAAAATAATAGTTTTGTTAAAAAATATATGTCAATGTTTTGGGGGAAAAGCAACTTATTCCACAGGAACTATTCCTTTTTTTGGAGAAATTATGAGCATTTTTGCCTATAATTGGCACTCAGGGCAGACGTGGTGGCAATAGTGAAGCGGGACGAACATGCCCAACCTTGTAGCATTTACCATGTAACGCCATCTATCGGTGCCGGTACTCTGCGGTTCTACAATTAGTATGCTAGAACGTATGAAAATAAACCCAATTCGCCTATTCCTCGTGATAAGGTTAATGTATGTATCTCTAAGCAACATGACGTTTAGCACAATTCAGAATCGTGCTGATTGTACAAACGATTTTAGCGCATTGTTGGAAAATTTCGCATACCTGTCTGTTTGGATTTCGTATCCTAAATAATAATGATTATAGCGTATGTGTTAACAAGCGACTAAGAGGAAAGTCCACAATCGCATACAGGCAACCTGGTCTCCAAATTAATTTGCTTTATTATTGTTCTATCTGTATAGATTAAATTACACTAATTTTATTGATATGCATAGATAATACGATCAATGCATATAAATAAAGTCTCTGTTTGTTATTGTAAATTCACAGATTTTTACTACATACATACAAAAGCACTACTAAAGTGCTAACATAATAAGAATAATCGTTAATAGAAAATCTGTCTGTATGTTTGTTTTGGGCTAACTTTAAAATGACTGGGCTTATTTTAACGGAACTTGCACGATCGCATATTTGGTGTTATATAGAGTAACTTGGCTACTTTTACTTTCGAACTACGTAGATGAATCTGTGTGAAGCTGCTAGTTTTACTTTGGAAAATAAGTACAATTTGGGGAGAATTGGAGGCCAATCATAAATTACGTAACAACAGGGGTTCAACGAAATGTCCCTTATCACATTCACGGGGTTCAATAAACGTGATGTCACATGTATTTTTATATACGTACCTACCTACCTAGGTATCTTATTGATATGATGCTGAAGAAATTTTATTCAGTAGAAATAATCTAATTGTAATATGTGATACCACATCAGGGAGGGACTCCCTCTTCTCACAGCATAAGTTCCTAAATGCCTCTCTTAGCCATCGTCTCTATTGCTAACTGCACATACTCTAGTCGTAGAAGAGTACACTGCACTTACCGCCGAGTGCGTGCAGACGTATGTATAGCCCTGCCTTAGTCTCCAAGCGCATACCGGCGATGTGCTTATTAGTAACGCATCGAAGCGCTTTACTACCGATACGATGTCGGTAATTATAACAGTGCAGACTTAAAAATGTGTGAAACTGGCGCTTTATGATATAAAGTATAAGTGAACTTGTATTTTTTTTAAATAGTGTAATTAAGTAGTGTAATTTTTTTAAAGAGATTCTCTAAGAAATAGCATACATACCATCGCTGACTTTTTTGTAGACCTTTTTTAAGGTGAACAATACTATAGTACAATATTTTGATTTATTTCGTCGAATTCTGCCATGTATGCTATGTAATCGAAATAAAAGGTGTTTATTAACAACATCACATTGGGAACCTCTTAAATAATCAGTATTTCCCTACTAATATTATAAATGCGAAAGTAACCCTGTCTGTCTGTTACGCTTTCCCGCTTAAACTTTTCAACCAATTTTGATGAAATTTGACACGGATAATCTTTAGACCCTGAGAAAGGGCATAGGCTTTTTTTAACTTGAAATAAGGGTTGTAAGTAAGGAGTCAAAAAGGGGGCCTGAAAAGTTGTATGGAAGTATCGCTATTTTCAGAGCTAGAAACTTGAAACTTAATTAAAAATTTTCAAGCCATTTATTGGATATTAATAAACATGACATTCAAGGTTTATATAAGTTAAGGTAAAGAGGTATAGTACCAAAAAAAACTATTTCACGCGGATGAAGTCGCGGGCACAGATAGTGTTATATAATGTATGTATTATACATATAAACATTTCTCTTGAATCACTGTATCTATTAAAAAACCGCGTAAATATCCCCTGGGTAATTTTAACGATCTAATCGTACATAGGGACTGACAGACAGACAGCGAAAAAGCCATTGTGTTTTATACTATGTAGTGATGTCAACTATGTATACAATAGAATAACAAATATTATATTTTCATAATTCAGGCTAATGATGAAGTAAAATAATCAACACCACGATTAATATTAAATTAGTCATTCCTGTTCAATCAGGTCATTTTTGACAACGGTTGACGCAAAGTAACTGAAACATCGAACAAAAAGTATAACAACTTAAATGAACCGCATTTTAAAGCAGGTTTAAGAGTAGTTTTATTAAAATTTTATCAAGATAAAGCCTTAGCCGTTTAGTACCACCAGAATAGTATCTCCCCCCGGTTATAGGCGCTATAATAGGCGATTGAGGTACCAGCGCTGGCAGACGGCGGTAGGTATATCTATCCGAATGGCGTAGCTCAAATGCTCAGGTGGGGCTAAGCAGCACCATTCCCGTCGCGAAGCTACATTCTGCGATTGCCACAGCCTTCGCCCATCTCAGCAATTAAGAAAAATACCCTCTTTCTTAAAGAGGCCTATGTCCAACAGTGGAAATTCAACGGCTGATTTAATGATGATGAAATCAAGCCACGTACGCTAGAGATTGATATAAAAAACTTGGTTTTCATAACTTGATGTAATTATAATTAAACTTATTTTTATCGTCTTTAAAAATGTAAAAATTTGTTAAATAAACTAGTTAGCTACTACTTTTTGTTAAATAAGTGAGTTTTATTGTAAGTAGAGAACGCGTAAATTTTAGAAAACATTGATAATAAATGAATCTTTTATTTGCAATAATGCAATTATTAATATTATTATACCTTCTTGGTTTATTAAATTGACCGTCACTTTTTCAGGTGGAACTAGGAAATATACGGGTATATTCGACTGCGTCAAGAAGACCGTTAAATCCCACGGCGTTTTCGGCCTTTACAGAGGGCTCAGTGTGTTAATCTATGGATCCATACCCAAATCCGCTGTCAGGTAAATACTATGTGTAAATAAGAATTATTTCAGAGTTGTAAATCTTGGGTATGGTAAACGCAAAATGAATAAAAATGTTTTACGTGAGTGGGGTTCGAACACACTCCCCTTGATATACAAGATAGTGGCACTATTAAATGCGCATGCAAATATGTTTGATTTACTTCGTAATTGAATTTTGAGTTATCTCACATTAAGACTAAAATATCAGCGTATTGCACCCACGAAAAAAAATGAAAAATGTATTCAGTCAAATTGAATACCTGTTCCTTTTCTTGACGTCGGTTACAAACTAGGGTCGCTCATTAATGAGTGGCCATGCCCCTTCCCCTCTACCCCCTCCTTGGCGCTTCAATTGACATCTGAGTAGTTCAGCATCGAGTTCTACAAAAAAAATATGTGCATACTGCGTGTGCACAACTAAAGCGGAGGGAAATAATAAAGTGGAATCCTAGATCCATCTGTACATCTCCGATTACCGTAAAGTAACACAGTGATAACAAAAGTTCATTATGTCACTAAGGAGGCCAATGCAAATTAGTGATGCAAATAGCCACTAGCGGCTGTATGTTGTGGGTTGTAAAGATCAAAATTCCATGAGCAAAATGTCTAGTTATGATAACCAATGATATTGAGGACGTTTGTTGCGTTGCATAAGAGTTAGTACTTCGTTATGTTGATTTGTGACATTTGTTCGTGATAAAACTAATCTAATAATCTATTACCAGATATGGCAGAATGTATTTGGTAATAGACATTCGACTGTTATAACAATTTAAACGTATAATTTCATCTCCATTTCACAATGTTATTTGTTTGTAAACATATATTCTTAAAGACCTTGTGCCTTGTCCCCTTTATTAATTGATAAATTTTCGTAATTTTTTTTATTTGTAATTTATTATATTGTATAAAATATATTATGCAAATAAACTAAAAAAATTAAATGATACAGGTATATTCGACTACTACTAACCCATTCCATGCTTACAAGTACCTACTACCCTGATATAGTCTGGAAGTGATTGTAATTGTGATAAGGCCGTATTATTCGTATTACTCGTATTGTACCTACATAAATCTGTTTTTAAAAGTGTATCGCCGCTCAACTTAGTTTACAAAGAAGAGTAAGCAAGTAAGAAAGATCTTTATACACGTCCTTAAGATAAGATTAAGGTTAGAGTAAAATTGTTTAAATGACTTAAATTATCACGCTGATTTACATAATCCTGAAGTGATCTCATAGTTCGGTTAGGCGCATATTTGTTTGAGACCGTGCACAAATTATGCTTGTTTCGGCATTACCGCTATAGCACCCCTGAAAACTCTCGTTGTTTTGAAAAAAAATCCTATATCGCCTCCTGAAAGCTAAACTATGCATACTGTGTCAATTCCATAGGGGAAAATATAAAGCCAGATCTATCCCTCGGGAACATATTTTCGTCATAAAAGTAGCCTATGTGTTACCAGACTATCGATACTATCTGGAGAATTTTTCATGCCAATCTGTTCAGCTGTTCTGGCGTGAGAGTCACAAACATACATAAATCAATCAAGTCTTTATTATCAATACAGGCTATAAGGTTATCAAGAAAGTGTTAGACATCCGTACTCACAAACTTAATCAAATTAATACCTAAACGTCCATACTCACAAACTTTGGCATTTACATACAATATTAGTAAGGAAGTAAAGATTTGATTGATCTTCATAAGCTGCTTGAAGTAGGTTTTCTTAGATGCTTTAATACATCTCTGTGAAGGTCCATAACTCCAACTTCTTTGATATCCTGCAGTCTATAAAACAGTCATGACCCTGGCTATACTTCTGAGATTGTTGGTGCAATTCAATATTTAATTTACACTTGTATTACCTTTGTTGTCTGTTACGTAACAAGTGCTTCAAGCTACTTGTCACGGAGTCAAGTCAATGTATGAGATGGTGTGTTAACTTTTTTTAACATAGTTTTATCAAAATAAGTTTAACGGTTTTACGCTGAAAGTCGATCTGTAGACAGCACATACATACGACTTTTTTGGGGTTTCTGTAAAATACCAGACAGATAATAAAACTTTTTTATAAGCATCAACAATATTGGCTTAAAAAAAGCTGTTTATCAAACTTTTTTGATCGACTTTTCACGGCTAACGTTCTTAAGATAACTGAAAACGATGTAAATAAATAGCATTTAAAAGCAAAAAAATATTATTATTATGAGAAATGAACATGTACACGTTCGAAAATGATAGATGGCGTTATATCTAACTTAAATGTAACATGAGAAAATCTGCCTGCTCTTAATATGAATCAAAAAACAGATTTAATTACTCCGTTTTTTTCAATTTCATGTATAAAATACTTACTTCCTAGGCGAAGGAAGCAGACTATTTTTTAAATCACCATTATAGCCATTGGAAGTCCATTGCTAGACATAGGCCTCCCTCAAGAAAGGATGCATTTTGCCCATAATTACCGCAATAGGCAGGCGTGTTGGCAATCGCAAAGTGCAGCTTTCACGACGGGGATGCTGTAGCCCATCCCCACCCTGTTACTTGTTGTGTATTTAAGCTACACTGTCTCGGTTGGATATACCGCCGTCTGTCGGTTCTGGCATCTTTGTCGCCTCTTATGACACATGGTACACAGGGAAGTACTATTCTACTCTACCTTACGGCAATATTAATTAGTATTTTTTAAATAATATAATGTTTAGCAGCTCATTCGGCGTGCACGATGGCGCATCCGTTGAATGTCTAATCTTGTGCGCCGTAGGTCCGCCTATCCCCAGAAAGAATATCTTTCATATCATTATACGATTGATAGGCTTAGTAAATATCTTATAATAAAAAAAAATAGATACTAGAGTAACACCGCTTTGCACCCACCTTTTTTTACCCTCTGAAGGGTTGTTTTTCGTAAAAATATTTTATAAGTGTTTGATAACAGTCAATAAAAACACCTTTATACTAAATTTCATTCAAATAACTTAGAAAACAGCTAAATTTTATAGTAATTTTTCACGTTTTATTCCTTTAAAAGATCAATTTTTCAAAATCCTTTCTTACTTACTTTTATAACGAAGGGGAGCAAAATTTCAAGTTTCTAACCCTTACAGTATGGGCCTAGCCTTGATATTTCAGTCATTTGTTTATAAGCTTTCTCATCTCTTCAGTACTTGATTCAAAATTGCGTGCGTCCTTAGAAATTATTTCCTGCAATCCAGAGTAGCCTATGTCATCCTCTGTCTTCTAGACCGCTCTGCACTATGATATAGATTATGTCAATCCCTTTGTAAAATAACCAAATACATCCCACACTATAGATTTTTTTCTAAGCAAGAAGTAGGCTTTTTCGTTATCTTCCATTATGCGATAAATTTCATATCGATCCGTTAGTGAAACAAATAACAATCACGTATATCCCACGGTATCTGTATTTTTTTTTTCCGGGATAAAAAAGGACCTTACATCGTTTACATACGTTTCTGGCGTGAAAGAGGTACAAACATCCACACGTTCATCTATACAAAATGTCTTGCTTCTAATATCAACATGATATATATTATCGTGAATATACGCTACGTTGCTATAAGGTAAATGACCGTCATCGAACCCAATACCCTATACAACAGTTACACTCACCCGATTCCAAGAACTTAATCTTCCCTTTGCCCTTAGATTCGGCGTATTCGAACAAGCCAAGCTATACATGCTCACAGAGGATGGCACTCTCACGACAGCTGGCAAGTTGACCTGCGGTCTAGCGGCTGGCGTCGCTGAAGCGGTCTTTGCCGTCACACCCATGGAGACTGTAAAGGTCAAGTTCATCAACGACATGAGGCTCGAGAAGCCGAGGTTCAAGGGATTCTTCCACGGAGTCGGTACCATTGTAAGGGAAGAAGGTATGTTTGTTTATTTCCACTACGTTAGATTAAAAAATAATCCTGTCGCGTCTTGTCTATGTGTATGTACGGTCGCCTCTCGGAGATTTACTAGGGATCTTTATGTAGATATCTATAATATAAATACTAAAGATGACATCACTAACATCAGATACATCAATGTCCCATTTATCGGTTCTGGTACCTCAGCCGCCTCTTACGGCACCCGGTACAGACAGAGGTACTAATCTGCACTGCCGGTACCTCACGGCGCGAAACTGTATAGATAGCACAAATGTATGTAGATACTTCACTTTTTAAACGGTTTTATTTAGCTCACCCTGTTTGTTTTATTCTTGGGTCAAATTTAGTAATTCAAATTTCACCCTCTTCCTGTCAACCGATTAATCTGAAATTTTGTATACACTTTGGATTTTGGTGACAATACAATTATGTTTATTCATTATCATTATAAATTCAAAATGGCCGCCGCTACAAAATGGCGGATAATTTATGTTTTATTAATCCCATCAATATGGGTATCAAATGAAAGGGCTCAACAAGCAAAATACAATATACTATAAAAAATTGAAATCCAAGATGGCGGCCGCTACAAAATGGCGGATAACGTAGGTTTTATCAATCCCATCAATATGGGTATCAAATAAAAGTGCTCAACAAGTAGAATACAATTTACTATGCAAAATTGAAATCTAAGATGGCCGCCGCTACCAAATGGCTGATAACAATATTTTATCAATCCAATATCAAATAGAATGCGAAATAAAAACTAAAAACTAGAAAATAAAAATAGGTAAAAAACTTTTTAAGTTAAACGGTTTTATGTTAAACATACATTGCAATGTTTAAGATAAATGTACTAAAAACCAAAAAATAATAAAATAGATACAGTCGTGGGAATTATAAACATATGCATAGACTAGACTAAAATAAAAACCGTGGGGCACGTCAATTGTCTACAATCGTTGATTAAAATGTTTGTTTTGTAATGTTACACTATAATTAGGCAGTTGTTTAACCGACAACGATGGACAAGTGAGCAAGAAAAAAGTAAGTAATTTCCTCACCGTCTGCGGACCAACTGCCTAACGACGAATTAAACGATTCTTCTATAGCACATTAAGTCGATAATTTGTAGACAATTGACGTGCCCCACGGTTTTTATTTTAGTCTAGTCTATGCATATGTTTATAATTCCCACGACTGTATCTATTTTATTATTTTTTGGTTTTTAGTACATTTATCTTAAACATTGCAATGTATGTTTAACATAAAACCGTTTAACTTAAAAAGTTTTTTACCTATTTTTTTATATCTACGCTCAGTGCTAGCACGGTCATATTTCCGTTGTATACAAAAAAAACTATCATGGTATTGGCACGCGTACCTAGATGTTTGATTTATTGTTGATAATAAAATAGGAAGAACGGAAATATAAACCAATAATAAATAAAATATTTAAATGTTATTGTTAAATTATATAGTATGAATTCCATCTTGTTAGACATGGATAAGTAGGGGATTTTCCAGTTGATTCTAGATATATTTCACAGGCTTTAGGAGACCTGTAACATAGATTCCAAACTGCAAATGAATTTTTTTGTATGAATTACTTTGGGATCTAGCCTTATCCATATCTTGTGAAGCTATTAAATGTAATGTGTGTGTGGCACACCTTTCATGATTAGGCAGTTGCAACTCTTCAAATTCTTCAAATGACTCCGAAAATTGTCTTAGGGTTAAATTATTATCATCAACATCTCCATCGTCAATATTATCCTGCATTACATCAATATTTTGGATAAGAGTTCCTTTACTTATTCCTGTATCTGAATCTTGTTCATATATTCTAAAAGCTTTGACCATATTTGATCCATTGTCCGTAATAGACCTTATTATTTTTGACAGTTTCAAATTAAATTCAGAATGAATCTCTGCAATCAGCTCAGCTACTTTATCATAACTATGTGTTCCCTTGAATCTTCTGCAAGCCAAAGTTACACTTTTCCGATTAAATTTATCACAATCAATCCAATGAGCAGTTACGCCTAGATAGCTTCTCTTAGATGATGACCATATATCAGCTGTGGTGCATATAAAATCAACCGTTCTCAATTGTTCTTTTGTATTTTCTATATATTTTGTGTATTGTTCTGCAATTTTTTTATTACATGTTTGCCTGCACATTATTTTCGGTGGAACACGTAATTGCTGTGCACCTTCAATTAGAGCCTTAAAGGATTCATGTTCTACAATTGATATAGGTGACATGGTCTCGACTAAAAAATCCACAAGTAACTTGTCGAAATTAACTGACTTTGGTAAGATGGCTGGAAGAGTGGATTGTTTCAATATTTTAGATGAACTGCATTCCTCACCAGTATCACCAACATTTTTTCTCCTTCTATTATGTTGTATTTTGAGTTTCTCGTACTCAGCTAATATATCAGCATGTCCTTTTCTCTGCAAAAGTATGATTAATAGTTTAAAGCAGTGATTCCCAAAGTGGTCCAGGTGGACCCCCAGGGGTCCACGGGAGACTTGCTGGGGGTCTACGTAGGCGTGAACAAAAATGGGGGTCCATAAGATGCTAATGGGGGTCCACGAAAATTTATCTGCTTTTCTTGGACATTATTCACACATAGCCACTAGTCCCAAACTAAGCAGAGCTTGTGTACTATGGGTACTAGACAACCAATAAACATACTTAAATACTTTTTTTTTTGTAAATACATACTTATTATACAGGGTGTATCGTAAATCGTTTAAAACCTCGGCCACGTGGTCTATAGGTCACCCTGAACAATGTTTGTTCTACGACTTATCCAATCTAGACATTAAATTTTTCGACTTCCCATACAAAATGACCAAACAGCTGATCGAGGTTTGTATGGGAAGTCGAAATATTTAATGTCTGTATTGGATAAGTCGTAGAACAAACATTGTTCCGGGTGACCTATAGACCACGTGGCCAAGAGGTTTTAAACGATTTACGATACACCCTGTATATAGAAAACACCTGGACAGATACAAACAAACATGTTCATGCACACAAATGTTTGTACCCCGCGGGATTCGAACCCGCGACCTCTTGGTTCAGATGCAGCGTCCACTACCACTGAACCAAAGTGGCCGTCAATAGTAAAGAGCAAGCATAGTTTTTATAAGGGCCTACCTACATTATTTTAAGTACCTAACTAAGCAGATAATATTTTAATAAGGCAAGCGACTGTTACTTGTCTAAACTTGCGTATGATATTACGTACAATTTCGTGTACAGACTTGCAAAGCGCTATCCGCCCGACAATGCTTAAACTTGTTCAGACATGAATTTGATCACCACTATAAATACTTGATGCCAAAGGCAAACTCATTCATTTGTTTCCGGAATTTCGAAAAAAAGGTGTGAGAAAATTTATATCAGTGATTGCTAGTGCCGAAGAAAAGTAAGTACTTACCTTTTTTTTTTGTTATAGTAATTAAGTATTTTGTTTACGTGTACTAGTCAGTTGATCACAACTGCTTGTATAGATAGGTGACTTAGTAACTTACGGATATTTTAATTGTCCTCTTTCGATTTGAAGACAAACACAGCACGTTTTATTCAATTGTTTTTTCACGAGAGAAGCACTACCTCTAAAAAGGCCGAATAAGCAATATTAAGGCAAGAAGGCAGAAATACCCGAAAAATATCCTGGACTGTGGGAAATCGCAAGGAAATTTTTAATAGCTTTTCCCTCGTCATACCTTGTAGAAAGGAGTTTTAGTGCCGTTACAAATCTCTTAACAAAAAAAGGAGCAAATTAAACATCACAGAGCGGGGGCGACACGTTTTCATTTTTTGGCGACTTTAAGAATGTGGTAGAAATGTAGCAGCAGGGGGTCCATCGAAACTAGTAACATTTTGAAAGTGGTCCTCGAGAAAAATAAGTTTGGGAACTACTGGTTTAAAGCATAGAATATCTGCGATTATATTATTTCATATTAAATAAAATCCTATTTATTAGCTTATCAGTTTTGAAGTGAAAATAATTTGTTTAACAAAATAAAATACAATTGAAATTTTTAGCTTTACTTACTTTTAAATGGTTCAGAAAGTTGGATGTAGAATTCAAACTTCCTTTTAGTGTTTTCGAACACTTTTTGCAAGTTCCAGATACGTTTACGTCACTTCCAGGATCATTTGTAATGTCTTTGAAGAAGTGTTTTAATATGAATGGAATGTTCTTGTCCCTGAAAAATAAGAGGCTATATATCACTTACTTATGTACTGTACCTACAATATACATATAAAAATGAATCCCTTGGACACGGCATCAACACGCGTAAACGGCTGGCATAGACAGACGAACAAAGTGATCCTATAAGGGTTCTGTTTTTATTTTCTTTCGAGGTACGGTAAAAATTAAGAATGGTGCTTGATAAAATAAAGAAATCGAGTAAACTCAACGGCCACATTAACTTTTTTTACGACAGGACAACGTCTGTCGTAAGAAGCTAGTGTATAATAAATAATAGTTTATAGTGCGTAAATCTGTTATTTCAATAAACACGTAAAATCCATGAATTAAACAATAACATCGAATGGGCACAAATAATGCGATATTATGATCAACTAATTTTGTTCGATATCGGTTAAATTATATTTTAGGTTAGGCTAGTAAAAATAACAATAACTAGGTACTAACTAAACTACATGATGCTTAGTTACAAATTATTTATAAAAGTGATGTATTACTTACATTTTAATTACTTATATCCAAGCGAAGAAAACTGAGAAAAATCACAAACAAAACTAATAATTATTAATAATAATCAACACATGAACACGCCTTTGACCTCAAGTTTGTTTGTCGATGGTTTAACAGTTGACTGACGCGCAATGTTTTTTTTTCTGGCTCGAACGGGCCGCAATGTTGGCATTATTGTTCTAGTTGACAATGTCAACACTAAGATCACGATCAGTGCGTTCATAAATAAGTTCATAAAATCATGGATTTAAGAATGAAAAATTGGAAAAATGAATTAAAAAAGCAATAAAATTATTTTGTATTTGATAAATACTAAATATTTATATAGAGTATTTCAAATATAATACAAAATACATTTAGAAAAAAAGTTTTTCAAATATAAAATAAAAATAGGTATTTTGCATTTCAAATATATGTATTTCAAATAATTCACATCTCTGTGTGGCTCATACTGTATAACTTTAATGCTTAATTAGGAGAAACCAACTATTTTTGTTTAACTATTATACAATAAAACGGCATATAATTAAAGTTGGTTTATTTACGTCACAGTCCGATTGTGACGTTTGTCGTCAATGACGCAAATCGATTACGAGCGAAGCGTTATTAATACCGATTGTTTTGGAGTCTTCACGTAATCACTGACAACTTCAAACTGTTAAACAAGCTATTTTGAAGATATTTCCATCGAACCAAAGTACCTATTACATTCGTATGGAATGACTAGTATTCTTTTTAAGTACTTCAGTAGGAGAAACCGAACCCTTTTACTCTACCCAGTACTCTTTGTAGTCCGACGGACCTCCTTTTTAGAACGCGTGGAGGTATCATAGTACCGATGTCATTTCGCAGGGGAATAGAAACAGATAAGGTTCTTCCCATGTACCTATAAGTCTAGATTAATAAAATATGTCAAAAAGGTCTTATAGCACAAGCAAAGGAAACATTTAAAAATGGTTATTTTGTTGATTCATCACAAAAAAGCTTTTCCTACAAGTTTGTACGGAACTCTCAAAGCGAAAGTACGACACTAACTAGACCGCCTGTTTATGAACATGCTGCATGGTGGTATACTGCAAGCTGATGTTATTCTAGTAATATCATTTGTGCGTTGCTAATCTTGTTACCTGATGATATTATGTCGCATTACCTTGTAATTTCAATAACTATTTTCCTTCTACCTGGAATAAATACATCAATGGCAGCATTGCTTTTCGGCGATAATATATAATCCAAAATTACATTTCAGCCAAGGTCATTAAATGTGTAAATTAATTACGACTATCTTTAACTAATTACCCTAGTGGTGTTTGACAATAATAACTATTATACAGACTGTACTATTATACTGACTCTCTCAAGTAAAAACTCTCAAAAAAATCTGTTCAATCGTTCAGAAATTCAACCGGCAAACACATTGATTCGATATTTTTATATGTAAAGATGTTGTTCACGAATGTAATTTTATAGGCACACTATCTGTACCTACCCCTTCTTACTGTACACCTTCCAAAGTGACATTATCACCAGCTGTCAACAACATGGCTTGTCCAAAAGCTTAAAATTATTTAAATAATTTCTCTATCTCATGTTGGAATAGATAGAAAGAGTGGTTAGCAGTATATAGTATGTATATAAAGTATGGCTGATAGTATTAGAGTTCGAGTTCCCAATTTGGACTATCACTTCCCGTTCGCCTCGTTCCAATGTCATGTTAGATTCCGAAAGTCTGAATCTGTTAGTATCACTCGCAGAACACTACAGTAACATGTGAAAAATCATTGGTCTGTCAATCTTCAGAACGGCTGTCGCAAGGTTCCCAAAACGACGAACAAAAAATACAAACAGTTCAATAAACTGCGTTTTAAAGCCGTTAAAAGAGTAGTTTCATGTAAAAAAGTTAGTATCATGTGAAAAACTGATTAATATTCTGGTAAATAAATCATGATAGTATCGTATTAAATAATTAAAAACAAAGTAAGTTAATTATTATGTTACCGAAGTAATTTTTTTAGACCGTATGGGGGTAATTGTTTGAGCATTTTTTTTAATAACTAGAATATTTAAAAGGCTAATGTTGTAATAAGTAGATAAATTTTTAATGATAATAATGAGTTGCTAATTAATTGTTCGAAATTAATACGCTCTAAGTTTTACGTGTATTCGAATGCTTATTCGCAAACATAAAAATACATGTATGTACCTAAAAACATAATTTCTGAAATTTAAAAGTGTCAACAACGGTGCACAGAATGTGACATAGGCCCACTATAATTTCCTGTCGCCTCTGCAATGCACAATATCACGAGCTGTCGCTTGATATTACGTGAATTCGGGACCTTGACACGTCGTATCTCTGGCGCCCATGTGAACACACGCCTCACGATTGAAACAAAGGTCATATAGATGACGTTTGTCTTCTTACATATAACAATAGAGTTTTTAGCCATACGTCAAAAAACCCACGTTATATGTACGACTAATAAATTACTGTTGGCCGCGACTCTTATTTCTTTGATCCCGAGGTCGTTAGTTAGTGAATGGTCTTACTTATTCCTCCGGTGGCGTTGGTATTGACGTCTGAGTCTATTCATCATATCAGCCATTGGAAGTCCACTGTTGGACTTGGCCTCCACAAAATAGTAAATTTTGCCCATAATTGCCAAGCTGGGCAAGCGTGTTGGCAATCGCAGAGCATAACTTTCGCAACGGGGTTGCTGCTGCCCATCCCTACCCTGTGAATTTGAGCTACACTGTTTTGGATGGATATACCGCCATGTATCGGTTCTGGTACTTTAGTCGCCTCTTACGATACCTGGTACAGAGGGAGTTACTATTCAACTCTGCCGGTACCCGACGACTTTCTACTCTGCCGTTACCCTACGTGAGTATTGAAAATGTTGACTTTGAGAACTGATGAACAGAGCATGGCACTTGGCACTATAATTAAACGGGCGGTCTAAAACTAACATCATTAATCATTTCTATTAACATTATTCTGTCTGGCAGCAGTCCGAAACAAAAACCACTCACTTAATATGTTACAGTACATTGGTCAAGCCTTCTTGAGGAATACGCTTCGCTAAGTAGTAAGATTTATCGGGCTTCCGTTGGAAATATCGAATTTTTTATATAAGATAACGTCGTTATCCTGAGATTAGTTAAAATAAGGTTGTTAAAGTATTTTGTTGTTTGTCGTCAGGTCTCGGAGGAGTGTACAAGGGCGTCACAGCCACAATCATGAAGCAGGGCAGCAACCAGGCTATCAGATTCTTCGTGATGGAGTCACTGAGGGATTGGTACAAGGGTGGGGATAGGGACAAGCATGTGCCCAAATATATCATCGGGCTGTTCGGTGGTATAGCAGGTAATGTTACTGAACGTTTTACATAGGGAAACAAACAAAAAAATACCTGTAAAAATGAGATGCTTGTTAATGAAATTGAATCTTTTTTATCAATTCATTCTTATTATGTCTGTTAAACTGCGGAACAGTCAGTTAGTCTGCTGCTGAATACAGCCCCTTGGCTATCAATATAAAGAATCTGCCGATTATACCAGCGGACCCGTCAAGTACTTGGAACACATGTCATCGCCATCGAGTTTCTGATATGTTTACTGACACGCATTATAAAAACAACACTACTATACTCCTTTACATATAGTTTGATTAGAATGAAAAATGTCAATGTAGTAGCGTCGTACGTTATTTTTATTGGTATGGTAGTATTCTTCATCATAATTTGTTAATATTTTTTACATTACAAAAGGTTTACATAAAATCAATACCAACATATACTTTATTTAAGTAAACCCATTACTAGCTATTTCTTTTTTTTTATATTTCCATAATAGAAAGTGATAGATTCTATTACATTTAAGATACTGATTACCCTAAGAGATAATGAGATTCGTCTTACATATGTAAATTAGGCCTACTTAAACTAGTCTGCCGGCACCAGACGGGTCTTGGTCATATGAAACATCCCTACTTAATATTATAAATGCGAAAGTAACTTTGTCTGTCTGTTACGCTTTCCTGCTAAACCGATTTTGATGAAATTTGGCACAGTCAATCTTTAGACCCTGAGAAAGGACATAGGCTATTTTTTAATTCGAAAAAAGGGTTGTGAGGGTTCAAAAGAGGGATTAAAAGATTTATGGAAGTATCGCTATTTTTGGAGCTAGAAACTTGAAACTTATTTTTCAAGTCATTGATTCGATATAAATAAACATGACATTCAAAGTGTATATACGAGTAAGTTAAGGTAAAGAGGTATGGTGACCAAAAAAAAGCTTTTCCACGCGGACGAAGTCGCGGGTACAGCTAGTATAATATAAAATCAAACTAAAATTGAGACGAATAACACGTTTCTTTGACTGCTCTTATTCTAAACAAGCTATAAAGGACTAGGAATAGTTTTCAGGTAATTAAGTGTCTTATCTCGATACCATTATTTACTAGCGCATTCACCCGAAACGATTCAAGCTGGTACGAATCACGCCTGAAATTTTAGTCAAGAGAAATTGTTCTTAATGTTGTTCATTATTTTCCCAGGTGCGGCCTCTGTATTCGGCAACACGCCCATCGACGTCGTCAAAACAAGGATGCAAGGCCTCGAAGCGTCCAAGTATAAGAACACTTGGGATTGTTTCATCAAAACATGGAAGGCGGAAGGACCGCTCGCCTTCTACAAGGGCACAGTCCCGAGACTCAGCCGCGTCGTCTTCGACGTCGCTATCACGTTCACAATCTATGACAGCATTATGGACGTCTTTAATATGGTATGGAAGTAAGTAGCATTTCGATACGCGAAGACTGTGATTCTTATGCCACCAGTATACGGATCAGTTTTGCTTGGAATTGGTGGTTAGTTTAGATTTTGTCTCGTCTTCGTGAATTGAAGGTTTTAGGATAAAGTTTATACAAATAGGATGGGTACAGAAGACCCGTTTAATGCATATTCTATGTTCAATGTATTTGGACGATGTGTTGCGTCATACTTTTGAAAAACTACGCAATAGTACTAACTATTGCGTACTTATTTACATTGTATTTTTTGCAAATCTACTAAGATTTGCAAAAAATACAATGTAAATATGATAAGTGTTTTTGAGAATCTAGTAATAGGTGCTTCGAAGAAAGTATTGTCAAACGAATGAATTGATTATCCAAGATATTGAACGTGCTATTGAAGAAGTGTGATAGCATTTTATAATCAACGTGCCTTCTGTATTTATTTTATTTTTGGTACAAATAAGTGCTTCAGTCAGTAGTAAGTTATAAAGTGCGATAAACAAAAGATATATTTTTTGTATAAAATACCATAAACGAATGTGTAATTGTTTTTGTGTTGTTAAGAATGTATTTATTTACTATCAGGGTTTATAAAACGACTATTTTTTTATTATTTATTATTACAATTACGATAATTTTGAAGTTTTCTTCTATTGTTCATGTTTCAGTTCAGTTATTATTATGAATTTATTTATAGAATTTATTATTTGGACGTACATAGTACTTCATTGTTTTTTTTTTGGGATTTTTTAAAAGAATGTATACTATTTATCATAAACAAGCTGGCTCTCGCAAGGATTATTCACTTTAATATGTTTGTTAATGATTTATAATAAGAGGTCGTACATAAACTATGAATTAACAGTGGTCATAATACGAAAAGAGTCATCAAGTTCAAGCGTAATTTGAACTAAAATTTTAAAATTATTTTATGTTTAAGTAGTCTTCATACATTTTTTATTCAAATGAACAATGATAGTTGATGACTTGGGTAAAAAGGCGTTTGAGTTCAAGGCCACTTTAAATAAAATATCCTTTTGTGCCTAGTTTGTGTATGTCCACTAAAAATTTATTCAGCAAAGTACAACAATGATTGATCTGCATTTTGTTTTATTCCAGTGTAAACAATTTCAAGTAATGTAGACTGGTTAAAGATTTATGTGTTGTAACTTAGCGCAGATGTACCCATAAATGTAGAATTTAAATATATGATCTACTATGATAATGAATTTTGTATAATATACAATAGTTATTATAGTCATAAGTTATATTTTTTTACTATTCTCGGATTAAAACAAAACTGTATTAACAAGGATTTTGACAGTAAATTGACATTTACCAAAGTTGAGGCCAGTGTAATCTTACGCTTTAGCTTTGTTAAATATGTTTACTCGGGATTTAATTTGTATATCAATTAGACCCAAAATAATAAGAGTGGGGCGCCCCCCTTAAACATTAATTTGCCATAGTTTTACTTGTCCAACTCAGGAAATGGAAATGGGATTATAGAGATTTACGTTTTGGGA
Source organism: Heortia vitessoides (assembly GCA_020976665.1). Classification (NCBI taxonomy): domain Eukaryota; kingdom Metazoa; phylum Arthropoda; class Insecta; order Lepidoptera; family Crambidae; genus Heortia; species Heortia vitessoides. Next base: position 4,846,416 of record JACJUM010002809.1, read on the forward strand.
TCTAATGGTCTATGACCTTAGCTGTTTATGCAGTCTGGTTTAGTTCCGCCAGTTTAAATTTTTACGAGGAAAAACCGCGCCTTTACATTACGGTATGTATTTACTTACGACCATTCAGTTTTTAAGATGTAAACATTAATTATCGCGATATGGCCTCAATTTTTTGTACACTGATGCATTTGTTCATACATATGTATGAATTTTTTTCTACTCCACGTTTATATTTCCCAAGTTTACTCTTGATGAAGTTAACGCTTTATCACGAGTCTCATTCCATTGTTCAGATTCCATACCAAATGTTGTTTCTTATCTGTGTAATATATATTTTTGTCTATATTGTTTTTCAATGAATGTTGACATGATTCCTATTTATTGTTTTGATTTATTAAAACAGTGGTTATAAGACTTGGTGTTTGATTTCATTTTTCCTAAATTATTTTTGAAATTCACACTACACAGCTGGCACACCACTGGGATGCCAGAGTAGACATAAAAGATATATATGTTGATGATCTTACTATCCTTTGGATCATCAGAGTTGTCTGTATCATAAAGTCATCATCATAAGAATAATCTACACCTACTTAAAATATCATTGAGTTTGAGTATAAGTATAAATAAAAGTGAAGAAAGTAGTAATTATTCACTAAAGCATATTAAGGAACAAAAACAATCTTTAAAAAGAGTATATTTAAAAAAAAAACAAAATAAAATTACAATATTCAACAAAAAAAATATATATCACATCGGGCGCTTTCTTTTGTTATCCTTAATTAACTATAAATATATTATTTAAATAATATATAATTTATCAAATCCAGTTCTCATCCAAAGTTTTTTAAATTCCAAAACCTAATTTAATCATGAACTGTCAACAAACTATGACCATAGTCAAATAGTTTAAGATTCTTATTCCTAGTTTAAAAAAGAAAGTTGCTGCTACTTATGTCAAAACAAGGGATGGAGTATAATTAAAAAGACATCCTGACAAATTGGTCAGGGGCACTTGGCAAGCCTTTGTCAATTTCTTTCTATATATTCTCTATTGTCTCTTTATTCCGGCTAATTACTGATAAGGCTGGGCCGATTTTAACAGGTCCTCTGGCAGATAACTGATTATTAGGAGTAAAATAATGGGGCTCAGTGGGGCAAGTCTTAATAAATGGCTGTTGTAAAAATATGGCTTAACGTGACATACAACTTCATTAATTTTACGGTAATCAATAGCGTCATTAATCAATTGGTGATATGACGTCATTTACTCTTAAATAACTAAAAGGGGTAATATTTGTATTTAGCAAAGGCCGTCCCCGGCACGCATCTGTGGTCGAGGTTGTAACTATCCAATACGGCCACATCTGCCTCGCTCAACTCAAAATCGAAAATATTTAAATTTTCTATGATGCGGGATTTGGTGAACGATTTTGGCACTACTGGAATACCACGTTGCGTCTGTAACAAAACAAATAAAAACCTAATTCATTTTTTCCTGAACTTATACAGGACGTTAGTAGTTAGCTAAGTACTAAAACGGCATAAAGGTCAAGGAAAAATTCGAGAACTTCAAAATGACCAGGGAAAGCATGTGAATGCAAAAGAATAATATTGATTATTTTTATATGAATATGTGCACACATCTTTTTTATCAAATCGACTGTTATGTCAATCGTTGCTGGAAGACACCTACTCTGCAACTGCCGGTCACTGAACAAATTTGCTTATAATCCCAGGGCTGATTGCAGTTACCTATTTTACAAAAAAATCTACTTCGACCTGAATTCGAGATAAGCAGCTTAAAACACTTATGTTACAGATATCAGACTACAGAAGAATCAAATATAATACTTTAATAAATGTACACCGAGATAAGAACAAATACAAATGTAAGTCCCATAAATGTTTGTGTTCGGTATCGAACTCACGAGCCATGGCACATAAGATAGGGACACTGTCGAATACGCCATTGGGCCCGGCTTTCTTTTTTTATTTTTAAAATAAGTACGTACGTACGTAAAATAAGTAAGTATAAGTACGAACGTACAAACGTACCACACGTTTGAATAAGTACTAAGTAATATCTTACCAAATATCTCAACGCAACTTGCGCTCGAGTCTTCCCGTGTTTCTCCGCTATATCTCCCAACTTGGGATCCGTTTTGATGATATCCTTGCCTATGAACTCTGGCCGCGCCTCCGATATGAGGCCTAGAGGTGTGTACGCCACAGGCGCTACAGACTGAGCTTTGCAGAAATCGACTAGTTTCTTTTGCGTGAGGGTTGGATTTACCTGTAATTAAAGGGCAAATAAGCCGTGGGGCACCAGTGAACAAGAACAACACCTCCCCCTACCAAGAACACTGAGGAGACTGTTTTCTAAACCAGACTCAAGCAAATTGTTGACAACTAAAATTCTAATGACGGTTTTTGTTTGTCTAGTTTAGTACTTTATCTGCTTAATATGTTTTTAAAGAAGTATTAGACAGTAATGAAATCTTATCATGAATAGCAATAATTAAGATGAATAATTAATCATAAATGTTATGGAATTCCTGCAAAGGCAAAAAACTTTATAGCAATTATGATTAATAAATATTTTTATTAAAATTTAAAACTTTGACATACCTCAAACTGGTTAACAGCAGGTTTAATGTTGCTGCTTAGCAGTAATCTCCTTAGCTGCTCTTTATTGAAATTAGACACACCTATAGATTTTGTTAAGCCCTGCTTAACAGCTTCTTCCATTCCCTTCCATGTCTCCACAAAATCAACTGCTGTATCCTCTCCTTTACCCTAAAAAATATATTTTTTTAATTAACATAGATAAGCTAACTGTTATGCAATTACAATGAAGATTGTATTTTATGTTTGGGTTTTTTTATAATGTAGGTATAGAGATTTTTTTCAGATAATACAACCCATATTATGTATATCTAAAAGATTAATTATTCTTTGTTGTATAATCATACAATAAAGTAGACCATGTATTATATCTATATTTGTTTTGATGAAAATCACCATTAAATACTTTTCTATAGATCTTTAAATAAGCTATGCTTCCCTGCATACCATACATACTTTCTGTTACGCTAGTACCACTTCCTGTTTTAGTATTTTAGGTAAGAAAGCAATTTCTTACATTTATATTTATTAACAAACATGAAGCCAGGCATTATTTTATAATATGTAATGATACATTACATAAAATTAATCCTAACATTAAAGTAATAAAACTATTTTAAACAAACTCACATTAATTGAAACAGGCCAATGGACCAAGTATAAGTCCACATAATCTAATTTCATTTTCTTTAGTGATTCTTTTAATGCTGGCAACACATCAACTTCTGCATGACAATCATTCCAAAGCTGAAAATTATATCATGATTGAAAATAAATGGAAAAAATATGGAGTGAAGTAACCAAGTATGCTGGCTCTCATTACAATATTAATAATTTCTATGATATGTGGTTGAAAATTATTATGTATATATTATCATTCATATCAGTTTACATGATTTATTTTAATGGCACATTTTACATAAATGTTTTACGCATTTCGGAAACATGAACATAAGATGAAGTTTAAGTAATTAAAAAAAAATTTTTGGTTATATTTCTATAACAAAAAAGACAATATTTTGGTACTTAAATGAGCTATAATATATGAATACCTTAGTGGTAACAAACAAGTCTTGCCTAGTAACAAACCCTTGTTTTATCTTGTTGGCAATGCCTTCTCCCACCTCTCCTTCATTATTATAGCAAGCTGCGGTATCAATGTGCCTGTAGCCTGCCTCTATACCCCACTCCACTGCTTGTCTATACTGGCCTGAAGTTGCTTTCCGCTTTAGATGAAAAAGAATTATTTTTCTTAATATATAAAAGTCAGGGAGGATTCCCTGACTTTGCTCAAGTCTGTGATTGTAACTTTGAGTCCAAGAGACAGACAAATACCACAGCAGACTTTTTGTAATTATTTTACAATACTATAGGACATTAATTAAATATATCTCTTTGGGTTTATCTAGCATTTGCAATTTAATCACAAACAACTGTGTTTATTATGACATCATTCGAAACATTTACAATTATTAGTTTTTTTACTATGTTATGTATGTATCAATCCATCCATTTAAACCTTCCTCTTGCATTACTCTATCTAATAAAAAACATAGGAACAGATGATTAGCAGAAAACAACTTGTTTTATGCTATTTACTGACATAAAAATCACTTTAGCAAATATAAGTACGTTTTTAATTCCTTAATAAGTAAGTTATATGACCTTGAAGTCACCTAACCTATTAGAGCTAAAGTTTATTTAGACACTATTTATAGTGTTCTGTTCATGTAGACTGATTAAACTACACTTTAAGTGAAATATTGTTTATGAATACTAAATGAAAACATTAAAATAATATAGCTTACCGCGTAAGTTCCTAGACCAACCATCGGCATTTCAAAACCGCTTGAAATTTTAATATTCGGAATTTTGACAACCATTTTAATATATTCGCTGTAATAATGCTAAGTACTGTTATTTCTAAGATTTTTTAATTAATTTAAAATATAAATGTACGATAATAAAGACAACAAAAAGTTTAACAAACTCTCAACTCAACTAAATGAACTTACTAAGTTATATCAAACAACATATATAACAAAAGTTTGACATTTTAGGAACGTCACTTATTTAAACATTTGGGGAGTAAAATTTATTCTTTTTGAACGTATTCTATGTATGTACTAAGTAATAAGACCGTATGAATCTTTACGCCTTTGCTAATCAATTGAAAAACCAAGCAATTGTTTGACAAATCTGTTTGACAATTCTAAAATTTAAAAACTTTACGTTTGAAAGACGTTATGCTACAGTCGTTAATATTATTTTAATGATTTTCACCGTGAACTAGGGGGTGATTTAGATAATTTAATTTCATATAATTTCTATTAAGTGATAGTAGATAATTTATTTTGAAAGTATTACATAGATTTATCATCCCACGCGGTTGTCCACGGTTGCAGAAAAGCAGCTAGTCCGTTTTACGCGCGTTTCGTCTAAAGATAACTAATATTCCATATAACAAAATGGATGATTTTCTCAAGATTGAGAAAATTGGTGAAGGCACTTATGGTGTGGTGTACAAAGGGAAAAACAAAATTACAGGGCAATTTGTGGCTATGAAAAAAATCCGACTGGAGTCGGAAGACGAAGGCATTCCTTCTACGGCTATAAGGTTTGTTTACAGATTAAACACGTTACATTTACATTGGTTTAAATTAGCATACACCCTTCACCAATTTTTATAATAAGAATAAGTGTATCTGTTTTACGCTATTGATAAATATAACCTAAACATCAGATTGGTATCTGTGATTACAGAGAAATCTCACTGCTAAAGGAGTTAAACCATCCTAATATTGTAAAACTTGAAGATGTTCTTATGGAAGAGTCACGTCTGTACCTCATTTTCGAGTTTCTTTCAATGGACCTGAAGAAATATATGGACTCTCTGGGAACTGGAAAAGTAAGTTCATATAAAATACAGATATGTCTTCAGCATTAATGCACATTGTGTTTAACTTAGCTTTTCATTTTGTGCACTGAATTTATTACACCACTGCAATATATTTACTCAACTGAAATGTAATGTTTTTTTTACATCTTTAAGCAGTGTTCTTTATTTATTATTGTTATATTTGATAAATCTGTCATAAAATATAAGTTAATAATATTTTATGACAGATTTAACAAATATTAAAAATATTTTGTTACTACTAACACATCTTAACAGATAAAATGTAATTACAGCTAAAATGATAATTTTAACACTGCACAAGCACATTGAACTTTCACAAAATCATTTCTATTTTAATAAAAATATTCACAAAACAATTTTCTGCGACTCCTATTAATATTATTATTGCAATGTTTTAGTTCATGGACCCGGCGGTGGTGAAGAGTTACTTGTACCAGATCAATAGTGCCATCTTGTATTGTCACCAGCGCCGCATACTGCACCGAGATCTGAAACCACAGAACTTACTCATTGACAAGACTGGTATCATTAAGGTATAAACCAACTTTCTCTATAGTCTTAAGACAAAAATAAAGTTTTTACTGCATTGTTAAGTATATGGTAGTATATGCTATACACTATAACAGCAATTCACAAACTTCATAATCAAAGGAACACTCCAAAACGGTAGAGAACTTTAGTGGTTACCTATAATATAATAATGGCAAATTAAATTACTAACCTTTATCAAAATATTGTCTATATGGCATGCTTTAAGATTAGCGTGATCAATAAATGCAGATGTAATCCCATTCATGGGAAAGCACCAATCTCAACCTGTACTTCATTTGTACTCACAATTGATATAATCAAGCAATTCATTTATAAATTTTGTGGAATCCTAGATACCCTAGCGATTTATTTTCCATGGTTCAAACCAGGGAACCTTTTTCAACTACTCTAACATGTATACAATATATAAATAAATTCTTGAAAAATAACAAAGCTTGGAGAATAAAAAATTATGATAGACCTAGATCTCTTTTAGTTAGTTTGCTCTAGTAATATACAAACATAAATAATAATAACAATATTTTAGTGGATTTCCATGAATAATGTTATTTGTCAATACTGTTAGGTGAAACACTTAGACCTTAATATTTATTATGACTAGTTGTATATTAGCAATAGTATATATACTATAATATAATATACACTAGTCATATTAATTGTATTAAAAGTGATAGGTAATACATATGAACTTGTTTTTGAAATTGTAAAAAATAGTTTGCATGCAATGCATAGTTGATTATGCATAACAACTTGACTTACAAAGAACATTACAGTACAGCTTTTAAAATCTTGCATTTCATCTCGATTCTTTCAAATCATTAATATTGTAGGTAACAAGTAAACACAAAAAAAACATGCATTAATCTGTGATCCACACGATCAATGAGCACACTAAATAATTCGTGATATTTCACGAATTATTTGAAATATATACGGTCAAATGGCAAAGAGCGTGAAAAAGGTTTGGACGGGATGGAACAAAGTACGTAGCTAATCATCATCATAGCATCCGTATTACGTCCACTGCTGGACATAGACCTTTCCAAAAAACGGAGGAAATCGCCCATAATCGCCGCGCTGGGCAAGCTGGCGGCAATCGCAGAAAGTAGCTTGGCGTCGCGAAAACTGCTGCCCGTTCCCTTCCTGTTACAATTTAGCTACACACTGCTTCGCATGAATATACCGCCATCGGTCGCCTCTTACGACACCTGCATCCGCTTGCTTAATAGCACTTATAAGTCAAATATTTTTTTCAGAGTTTATATAAATTATCCTGTTGTTTCGTTGGAACAAGTAAACAGCCGATGAAACTCGATAAAGTTTCGTCGTTATAACCGTCATGTCGCTTTATCTGATGTTATTATAAAAGGTATTTTTTATTTATAAATTTTCGTTCTTCGTACTTCGCCGTTGTATGCGATACGTCGCTGTTTTTTTTCGGACGCAGCTATTGCTGGACTACTCAGACGTCAATTCCAGCGCCGCTGAAAAAAGAGCGCGGGGCCTCTCATAGATGAGAGGTCCGATGCCCGTAATTATTCTGCGCGCGCCGCGGGCGCGCGTTCAGCTACGGGCGCGGCCGCAAGGTCGCGGGACCTGAGCGGGGCGGGGGCGAGCTAGAGGCTCGAGCTCGGCGCGCGGCCCGGGTTGGGGGGGAAATTTATTTTGAAATTCAGCAAAAGAGGACGGACGGAGTGACCCCGGTCGCTCTAGGGCTGCCGGTTATCGCTCGTAGAGGCAGGGACAGCACGCCAGCGAACGCGGTGTACTGCTCTATTATACCAATGCATGTGCAGTGTCAGCGATCGAGTTGTGCCAGTGAAAGGGCGTGGAAGGTCTGCGATTTTCTCTGTAATCTTATCGGGCGGGTCGTCTAAGACATGACGCGGTCTACGATGTCGGACGTGTACGTCGCTGTATTCGATGTTCGATAAGCGGTATTTTTACTTAAAAGTTTATATAGGAATTCGGCCGGGACTTTGCCATAAGGTCGTTATAACGGATATCAATACTTATTTATCTTATGTACAACTCATACTGTCTCTTGTAGTTATGGAAGATATTGTATTTTATTTCTTTATTATTGTATTTTGTTGCATATGGTATACACAGGTTTTATATATTAATATCACTTATTAAACCAGTGCCATAATTCTCATTTAATTTGAACTCCATTTTAGGTTGCTGATTTCGGGTTAGGGCGCGCGTTCGGCGTGCCCGTCAGGGTTTACACCCACGAAGTGGTCACACTATGGTACAGAGCACCTGAAGTTCTGCTGGGAAGTCAGAGGTAAACCTTTCATATCATTCTGCCCAGTACAATGACCAAAAATCATCACGAAACCTATAGGAACAGAAAGCAATCACCTAAAGTACTTCTCTTTTCTTGGCTACGCTCGGCGGTCGTGCTAGGGCTGTCTATTTTGCTTCTGCCCTATTGGGCGCTATTGCCACTACCTATGCTACTACCATAATATCTTTTTAGCCATCGTGGTAGTGGCACGATAACTAAAAAGCTATTATGGTAGTGTAGTATCAAACTTTTATATAGTTGCTTTATTTATTGCTGGGATTGAAACAGAAGTATGTAGATCAATTCTAATTTTATGTGAACATTACAAATAAAACATTTTTAATGTTTATTGATTTATAAGAGAAGTGTCTCAGTAAGTTGGCCATCGCGCTCGCGCTGGTCCTAACTAGTCCCAGGTATGGTGTCCAGGAGCGGTGTCTATGTGTGCACTTTGTACTTGTCTGGGACTATTTATTTTGTGGACGTACTTTAAACAAACAATGCTTTTTAAGACATGGATAAAAAATAAGATTATTTAATTTCTGTCATATTATATTAATTTAGACGTGCTAGTTAATAAGTTAAAAATTATACAAATATTATTCTTAAACAGACTGACTATTCCTCTACAGATACTCATGCCCAATAGACATTTGGTCAGTGGGCTGTATATTCTCGGAAATGTCGTCCAAGAAGCCTCTATTCCAGGGGGACTCGGAGATTGACCAGCTCTTCCGCATTTTCAGGTACAATTACACAGTACAGAGTAAAATCTAATTTTTACTCTACTTGATTTTAACTTTTACTGTCCTCTTATCGCCTCTTTGGGTTATGCCAAGGTCTAGGCTTAGTAATACCTTATGTGATTTAAATATCAGCAACATGGTCTCTGATATTTTATCTGATCCAGGAGTGGAAGATTCCATTTTTCATCTCAAAATGCTTTTTAAATAAATTCACATAACATCTCAAACACTGACTCAAGAATAAGTGGCTTGAAGCACTTGTTATAACAGAAGAATTACAAATATTTAAATACATATATAATAATAATAATATATAACACCCAGACTGAACAAACACAAATATTCATGATATAAATGTTTATCCTGGGTGGGGGTCTAATCATTTGGCGCACAAGATAAGACCACTACTATTTGCACCATCGGGATCTGTAAACTTTCGAACTATATACTGGTAATTTGGTACACCTCATACAAAGGTCATGTGCATCACCTTCACCTATTTCTACCGTCATACAGCAGTTTCTATTAAAAAGGTAATAGAGTAATGTGATATAATATCTTCAAGCCACAAAATTTCCAATGTGTTTGTTTTATCCTTGTGATATTACGAGCGCCTATAGGCTACGGTGACGCTTACTATCACGCGGACTATTTGCTTGTTTGTCAACCTGGTCTCATTAAATTTATATGTAAAAATACTTAGTCACCACCTATAACAGAACAATGACTCGATTTTTTATTTATGGTTTTTTCTTGCAGAATGCTACGCACTCCTACGGAAGAGATATGGCCGGGGGTGTCTTCTCTCCCTGATTACAAACCCACATTCCCTAACTGGAACACATTCAACCTTCACAACCATGTAAGTATTGTTTACTTTCTTAATTATCAATTTACCTTGTATTCAATATAAACCCTTCTAGTAAATATCTTATGTATCCATTTCCATACTAAGGCAGACCTAGTCGAGGCGGAGCAGATCGCTCTAAATATATAAACACTAGCAGTGCCTGCGATTTAGTCCGCTTGGAATAGCGACTTTACGGGATATAGCAGCTTTCCTCGAAAAATAGACTATCCAACACAGAAAAAAAAATTCAGTCCTAGGGGTTACTGAGATTAACGTGTTTAACAAACAAAGTCTTCAGCTTCATAATTAATCAGTATGTAAATAAAATTGTAGTATCTTATATTGGCGGACTTCATTGAATAAGATCTCTTCCAGGCAAATTTTGATGAAAATCAAAGAATAAGAAGTTTGGTGTATTATGTTATTTTTTAAAAATAAAATGTAATGAAAGTAAGTTCAATAATAAAAGTATCTATATAACAATAAACTTAAGCACCTTACAATTACAATTAATACTGCTTATATTTTCATTTAATTTATATTGTATTGATGAATAAAATACTAGTTTTTTATTTATCAAGCAATCGGTATATAAGGTACTTAATAAGAAACAGTTGTTGACAGCTGAAACAGCTGCTGTCATGGGGAGTTACTTTGCCTACATTTATTACTTATTTTTCTTACGGGAACGCAAATTACGCAGGTAAAAAGGCGGGGCGCCGCCAATCGGGTATCATCACTATTATACCAGCCATTGAAAGTCCACTGTTGGATATAGGCCTCCCTAAGGGGAATTTTTTTGCAATCGCAATTCTACTCTGCCTGTATCGCACGGCTCTAATATCGGATGTACATAATATCGATTTAATTTGTCGTCTAGGTCCAAAACCTAGACGAGGTGGGCATGGACCTGCTCCAAAAGATGCTAGTGTATGACCCGGTGAAGCGCATCTCGGCCAAGGACGCGCGCCGGCACCGCTACTTCCGCGACGTTAAGCTGCCGCCCGGCCTTGCTGTACACGCCGCCTACATCCACCCCAGCGACGAGTCCAACGCACACAGCGTCTAGCGTCTCCGCCTGCCTGCCCGCCGGCCCGCAGGCCGCCTGCCCGCCTGCCCGCCTGCCCGCCTGCCCGCCTGCCCGCCTGCTCGCGGGCCGCGTGCCCGCCTGCCCGCCGACCCGCTCCCTCCCGCTCATGGCTGACTCTGGTCTGCCCGCTGTAGCTTCTCAACGAACAAGCAGCCAACAAGTTTAGTACAAAGTGCCAATGTTTTGACCCAGTATAGGTATGTGGTATGAATTCTGAGTCCGAGCAGTGAAAATAAATGTCCTGACTTGAATTGTACGATTTGGAAATATTAATTGGTTTATCTGCTGCATTCACATTAGATTTACACTTATTATGTCCTGTCAATAACTTAAACTTGTGACTATAATTTGCACAATTCTGTAATAAAAAAAACAAATTACCAAAGGATAACATCCATTATGTATGGAGATTTGCGCTTTAGCTTGCAAATTGATAATGTTTATTTAATTAGCTTTAATGAAAATCACAATATTGCTATATTTTTGTTCCAAAGTAGTTTAGATAAACTCTCAGCCATGGGACTAATAAGGGTTATTTGATTTTTCAGTGTAATTACTGATAAGAATCAAGTTTTTAAATAAAATAGTTACCTAACTACTTAAATATAGCAGCAAATGTTTAATAACCAATTTTTCTGGATATGCTGTTCACCAAAGACCAATATTGGACATTCTCCTTTGAGATTTTCCGTTATTTTATACCTAACCTTTACTGGTTATTCTTCAACACATTGGTACAGACTGCTCTTGGCTTTTCTTTTAAATCAATTCCTCTAATTCAGATATAAGTGGGCAGTACTCGCAATGGATCGACAAGACTTACTTTTTGTGTTTATAGTGTGATTCTCGTTTGTCTATTCTAGACGTTATTTATGAGGCCGACTATTACTTGACTTCGAAACACAATGATTATAATAATGTTTAATGGAGCTCGTATTCATAACTGATATTTATAAAAAGCTAATTGTTCCAATGAATAATATATTTGTGCATAAATTATAATATATTAGTTATTTATATAAATCGAACAGAGACACGGCTTCAGACAACCTTCAAATGACTGCCATTAACACACTTGTGTAAGTACACAGATGATGTACTCTCACTAACACGCATGTGTGCTCGCTCGCAATAGGTACACACGCGTACACAAGACACAGCAACCCATACAAATCTGTTAAAACTAAACTAGTCGCAGCTCATCGTGTAAACACCCACACGCAGAAATGTACATGAGAACACACACAAGCACACATTAGTAAAATCCGTGGACCTGCTCTGCCAGAGCTGTATTTCGTAAGACACAGGATGGTTTCACCGAAGCCATGCCAATGTTCGATTATCTCCTCCTACGGTGTATTAGTATGTATATTCCATAAAATATTTAAATCAAAGCCTAACGCTTTGGGTGCTGTAATACAGGTTATGAAATGCAGAATTGGATTGGACTGACATATTATTGTAATTTATGTGTTTATGATAATGAAACTCGTGGCCTTTCTAATGATTGTATTGTAAATACGTCGTGTTAAAATCTTGTGGTGAATACATTATTTCGTTTGTTATTTTAAAATACAATTTTACGAATTGATAGTAATTGTATGTTCTTTTGTTATCGAATATGACTTCGTGATATTGCTCTTTATTAATCTGGAATTAGTTTTTACCTTAGATTTGCATATGTTTGCATACAGTTCGTAAAATACGCCGGTTAAAGGTAACGATATACGATCATTGTTCGCTTTAAACAAGAAATATAGATTTTACAATTTGATTGTAAACATCTGTAGACATTATACAAAATAATTTGTTCTAAAGCATATTTAATATTGTAATTTGAAATAACGAACGGAACTGCCATAGATATCACGGTCGATTAGTCGTCTCACCGCTAGGTGTCGTCATAGTTTGTATTGAGTACACTTAATTTAATTGTAGGGTGGTTTGTGCTGCGTGCTTTCTTTACGCCCCGTGTCTGGCAAACGGCTCGTGTCGACGCAGCGGTCTATTATCACTTGTGTACTTATGTTCTGGACCTTGTAAAACATTTTTTGTGTTATCTGTGAAATTGCAATCCAAAATAAACCTATAATTATGCTTGTAATATATTTAGAAGAAATGGTGAAACTAATTTTGACAAAATTATTATTTCTTGATATAGACAATAGAATTATTCTATGATAACCCCTTAGTTGCTTCTTTTTCTTTATAAAGTTTACTTCATTATTTTTATTTAAAAATGCAACTTGAATGTGAATACTAATACTAATAAATTGATATAAAAATATAGTCAATGTGATTAAATATTCCCAGGTAAACATTTCGTACATTTACGAGCACTGACAAAACGACCGCAGCGTTTCATTTTAGTTTAATAATACAATGAATTAATAAATTTACGTTTAAATTTAGAATGATTAATTTAGGTATTTACATTTTAATTTGTAAAATATAATGATTATTTTAGTACCAATTTGTTTTATTTTATATCCGTTAATTGAAACACCGTTTACAAATAAATAATTGCTTTGTTATTTCTACACCATGAACATTTTTACAATATAACTCAAACATCACTGAGGTACATACATCTAAAAATTGCTAAGTACTAATAGAATAGCTAATACTACCTATATAAAATATCACTATTTAACTACAAGACACTTCTTGTTCAGTTCTAATAAAATTATGCATTGACAATTTGTTACATTCAATTAGTAGTACAATAATAGCTATTTAACGCATCTTTCTGGATTATAACAATTGAAGAGATTCATTTAGATTTAAATATCTCAAAGAAACACAAATGACTATAGATATATTATATAATAGAATAAAAATCTTTGGGTAATGGCAATCAAATTATATAAATAAAATACATCAGATATAATAGGTACACACCGCATTTGCAGATGAAGATTGCAACAAATCAAAACAGTAAATTTTATGTAACCTTTCATAATTCACATAAATGACGTGACGCGGTATACGATCTCGGACGTGCCCGCGAGCCTTGCGAGGGCACGCAGGACAAATACGGGCATCGGACCTCTCATCTATGAGAGGCCTCGCGCTCTTTTATCGGTGGCGCTGGAATTGACGTCTGAGTCCAGCAATAAATTCGCCGGGGGAATGAAGAGCCGGGCGGTTAGTGGCGTAACAGTACGCGGCCGCCTGTCAGAATAGCGTACCTCGCTTATGGTACGTAAGCCATTACACGGCTAATCGACAGATTATGACGTTAACCTATCCAAATGATCTTATGCAGTTGGCGCATCGTAAACTGACCGATGAAGTCTTAAGGCACAGAGGAGAACAGTGCGCCTGGCCGCACTAGTGCAGTCGATATGCATTCAGGTAGGGGGAGTGGGGGCGGAACTCGTCTCGATACATGCGTTGTGCTCTGCGATTTGAATGTAATGAATAATTGAGGAGGAACAATGAGAGGATTACTTTTAGGAGAACTTTGCTACCGGGCGAGTGTCTAATTAAAAAGAAAATTTCGACTCGAAATTGATACGGATCAATATTTGTATTAAATACAAACCCTATTGAAACATCTAGGAGGCGCAATGCTATTTGTACTTTCGAGTGATTTTGTACTGAGACGACATTTCATAAACACATAAGTGAACAAAACTCGATTACAATGAATGATGTCAATGTAGTAGTAACGCAAGAGTAGGCATTATATTATTTGGCATCACAATTTGTTATTAAAATTCTTAAATTTACAAACGGCTTCTCATGTGAAACGTTACATAAAAATCAACCTTAAATTGAGACAAAAATACCATTAACACAATTTAAAACACGTCAGTTTGACAACTGTCAACTGGTGTGCAGGCGTCGTTTATCATTCAGTGATGCAGAGTGTAGAGCGCGGGGTGATGCGCGGTCTGCGGCTGCAGGATGATGCGATGCGCCACGCCGCCCAACTCCTGCTGGCCCAGGCCCGACACCGCCACCGCCGGCTGCAGCTAAGGACAGAGACGTATACGTCTAATTCCAAACAATAATATAACAGTTTTGAATCAAACTGTCAAGAAAATACGGTAAAACTATGTTTATGTGTATTATGACTAGAGCTAATCGCTTTTTTTTCAAAATGTAAAAGAAAGTTTAGCATCAATACAGTTTTCATTTTCAAATTTACAATCGGCCGCTTGCAACCCGATCGGCTGAGGAGACTGACGGGTGGGGATATGGTCTCACCTGTAAAATGTTGGGCAACATGGTCTGACAGGACGAGGTCGCGACATGCAGCTGTTGCTGTTGAACTTGCTGGACACCGACAGCCTAAAAAATTACGATTTTGTATTTTAGAATTATTAGATACGACAAAAAAATATCACGTTAAACGCCTAACAAAAGCCAGACATTGTTTATTTTGGCCGGACACGCAATTAAAAAGCCTATGGCCGGCTTTATCCGGATGACTGGCTACGACTTATATAAAAATGATAGTAATTCCCATATAGCGTGCGAATATATTGCACTATTTATTTATTTAACTTTATTGCAGAATATATATATGTACATATGTACATATATATATATATATATATA
>JACJUM010002809.1:4862154-4954656 GCA_020976665.1 Heortia vitessoides
ACATAAAATAACGTACATCAGAAATAGGGTTATAAAGTCAGAGAAGCAGCATCAGTACATAAAGTACGGAGACAGCGTTTCAGGATAAATTTGTTTGGGGATTGCTTAATATTCAACGGAAGCTTGTTCCAGAGGCGTATAGCTGTCACTGTAAAAGAGTTTGTCAAAAAACTACAGTGATGAGGAGTTAAGAGCGAAAGAGTATTAGAAGAACGGAGATTACGTTCGTGAGAGGAAGATAGGAATTGGAATCTGTCCTTTAAGTAAATTGGTGCATACGGAACTTCTTAGGCAATTTTAAAATCAATGATTCGCGTTTATTGTTTAATAGTGCGATATTTTGACAAATTTGTATAGGTTCATTTATACCTTTGTGGTTTGTTTGTTATTTATACCTAACAGGTACTGTGAGCAACAGATAAACCTACCCAAATCTGTAAATATTTTATAGCTAATTTTTAACTCAATGGCTCACAGTTATACATTAATATCCATTGGGAAGTTTTGACAGGTTTAGGTAAGTTGATCTGTTACTGTGTGTAGGAATACGGTCGCTTATTACACTTTTAACGGCTTTAAAACGCGGTTTTTATATTTTTGGCCGACGTTTCGGTTACCTTGCAACAACCGTTCTCAAGTTTTAAAACACCGAACCGATAAAATAGTAGTTTTATGACAAGCTAGGGGATTTATATTGTAAATTAATTTGGTTCTTATAATTTTCAAATATCATCATCATAGTTACTCCCACTGCTAGACATAGGCCTTCCCAAGAAAGGGGGAATTTTACCGATAATTGCCGTGCTGAGCAAGTGCGTTGGCAACCGCAAAGCGCAGCTTTCGCGACGGGAATGCTGCTGCCTACCCCCACCCTGTGTATTTGAGCTACAATGTTTGATGGATATGCCTACCGCCATTTTATAACATCGATGACAGTATATATATCCGAAACAGAACAGCTCAATTACTGCAGGGTGGGGGTGGGCAGCAGCATTTTCGTCGTGAAGTTGCGTTTTACGACTGCCACCACACCTACCCAGTTCGGCAATTATGGACAAAAATCCTTCGGAGGCTACGTCTTTCTATAGCTGATATAATGATGATGATTTGTATAATGTAATAAAAAATGTATTACCTAATATTTGTATTCACATTACAACTGCGCCGGTAGTGTATCACGTGTTGTAATCCCAGAATGAAATGGTTTGGTTTATATATATTTACAATATTCTACGAATTGTCAGTATCTACTTACATGAATTTGTATCGGCTGGTGTTGCGGGTGGATCTGTATTGTTTGAAGTTGTAGTTGCTGTGGTTGTTGCTGGGGGGATAAAATGAAATTAAAATATCAATACTAATGATATTGTACGAGCCGTGAGGTACCGGCAGAATAGTATAGTACCTCCCACTGCACCAGATGTCGTAAGAAGCGACTAAGGTACCAGAACCGACAGATGGTGGTATATCCATCCGAAATAGTGTAGCACAAATGCACTGGGCGGGGATGCAGCAGCATCCCGATAGGTGCGCTCTGCGATTGCCAAGACGCTTGCCCAGCGCAGCAATTATGGGCAAAAAATCTCCTTTCTTGAAGTGGCTTATGTCTAGCAGTGGACTAATGTCTGGTACTAAGTAAAATTTGTTCCGAAACCGAAAGCAAAAATTCTTGCACCATTAGAGAGCTACCTCTTCGCCGACAGGCTTAGGCATAGGTATTATATTTAAAAAGAAAATAAAAAACGACATAGAGCGGAACTATGTAAACAACAATTGTATTTATGTGCGTTTGTTACAATAGAATCAAACTATAGGATCGTTTTAAAAAACTCATTCACTAATGAAAAGTTACATTATCAGCAAGTAACATAAACCACATTTTATGTCCAAATCTCACTGTCTTCTCGGCGAAGTACGCCGGCAACCGTGGTGCCGAAAAACAAATACGAACCATATATCATTGGGATAGAATTGAAAATGTATTATGTAATAAATATTTAAAAAATGATGTCTGAAATAATAGTCACCGTGTTAACTTGCTGCTGCGTTTGCTGCAGCTGTAATGACTGCACTGAAGATATCACAGGATACGAGTGAGAGGCTCCCTGAAATATAATAATTTTTAATAAATTTTAATTATTAGACAGTATTTGCAGTCCAACTTAAATATAAAGGGAAATAAACTTAATAAATTAGGATAGGTAGTCTTTCATAAGTGTGGTAATGTGCGCTCTTGACAAAATATAAAAAGCAGTGCTATACTCCTGGAGAAAGTAAAATACTGAGAGTGTGCCCTAATACTTCGCTACGACTCCCAAGGAAAAATATAATAGAATTTATTGTCAAACCCTATTGATCAAAGCCCAAAAAGTGTAAGCTGTAAATACACTGTGTTAAGTTAAGATACACAGATCCTGTATAGGCACCCCAACCATGTCCCCGGGAATGACCAAGACAAAAAAATTAAAGATCTTAATTTTGTTATAATTGGCGTTAAAAAGCTGTTATTTTATATATATTTAAATTTTATTTATATATACGTAAAGATGCATTATATGTAAAGCTTTTGTAAAGTGAACTTTATAAATAGCGGTGCTAAAATATGATGCACGTAACTCGTGCGACGTGCGATTCAGTCATTTTTAATTTGTATATCGTGTCGTTTTGTGTGTCATTTGTATGCCGTGAGGTACCGGCAGAGTATAATAATACCTCCCCCTTTACCCTGGTACAGGGGGAGGTATTACCTTAGTCGCCTTTACCGACACCTATGTCAGGAAAGGCGAGTAAGGTACCAGAATCGACAGACGGCGGTATATCCATCCGAAGCAATGCAGCTGAAGTGCACAAGGAGGGAATGGGCAGCAGCATCTCCGTCGCGAAAGCTGCGCTCTACGATTGCCAATATTTTATGGGGAGTACTATGTCCAGCAGTGGATTTTCGATGGTTGGTATGATGATGACTGTAGTCACCTCGACAGACGGCCTGGCCTGGACCAATGGTTGATCGCTGTTAGGTCACTGTTGCTGACGCTACCGCCACTGACCTGCACTAGTCCTTGCTGCACGTGCTGCGCGTGTATGGGCACCGCGAGCTGCTGCACGCTGCCCACTTGTAGGACCGCCTGCTGTTGCAGCTGCTGCTGCTGGACTTGGACTTGCTGCTGTTGGATCTGCTGTTGTTGTTGGTTTTGTTGCTGCTGCTGCTGTTGTTGCTGTTGCTGTTGTTGGTGTTGTTGTTGCTGTTGTTGTTGCTGTTGTTGTTGCTGTTGTTGCTGCTGTTGTTGATGCTGCTGTTGTTGCTGCTGCTGTTGTTGCTGATGGAAAAGTTAACGTGTTTATCCTTATAGTTTAATGGTCATACAATCGAAATAAAAAGAGATGCAAGCATTTTTTCAGTGGTAGTATATATGTAGATACACATACCTATGTATATGAACATAGAACACAGCATTTATAGTGCCTACATGTTATTTGATGATCGGTGGGATATGCCACCCTTGCAGAGGCAGGGGCAAAATCACCATAATAATATATTAAAAATAATGTTATGTCTAAAGTTCCATATTTACTAGAATAAAATTCAATTTCTCTCAAGCTTTAGGCGGGACTCGAGCCTGTATCTGTTCCGGCCCTAGGGACTGCGCTACCGAGAACTTAGTAGAAACGTCAAAAAAATATAGTAGATACTTAAATACATATATTTAACACCCAGACACAACAAATATCATCATATAAATGTTATTTCTCACCTGCACATGAGTCAGCATGTGTTTCTTCAAGCTGTGCAGGTACATATATGTCTTTACACATATTCCACACTTGTACCTCTTCTGGGCCACCGCAGGTGTCTCCGGTTGTGCTGGTGCTTCCTGGACCTGTGTTTGAGGTTCAGCCTCTTCGCTGAGAGTGATCGTCGACTGGGGCTCCGGTACCTCGCTGTCAGGTTTGGCGGTTGCCGTTTCTGAACCATTCTCCGAATTGGATGACTCCGTGTCGTTTTTGACCTCATGTGTTTTCATGTGTTTTTTATATGAACTGGATTCTATGTAACCTAAGATCAAGACGACGAAATTGTTAAACGCTTAAATATCATTATTATCGTTAAACGCTTAATTATCATTATCATCATTAATGCTTAAATATCATTACTGTCGTTAAAACCTTAAACTCAAAATTTTTTCGTAACTTTTTATGTTACTTCCATTATCGAATGTTATTAAATTTCGAACGAGCGAGTGATCCAATTTAATTCATACGAATATTGAAATTGCACGATCAATCGCAATAATATAATTATTTATTTAGCCTAATTAAAATCTGTACACATGTTTAAATATAAATCACTATGTTATTAAGGGGGTAGTCGCTTCTCCACAGTAAGCCAATATATCGGGGAGCCGGTCAGATTCCTCGGCGCCTCACATGTCTTCTAACACATTCAAGACATGTTTGCAAGAACTTTTATTTTTTAATTATGACGCTTAAAGGTTAGTTAATATCAATGTTTACTATAATGAATTAGGATGATTATCTAAATTCGCGAAATGTCAGGATGGAAGGTTACCTTTCCCGCAGACGTTGCACTGGTACTTCCTCTCGCCGGTGTGGTACCGCCGGTGCACGGCCAGGTAGGAGGCGGAGCTGAACCGCTGGTCGCAGAGCTCGCAGCCGAACAGCTTCTCGCCCGTGTGCTTGCTGGAGTGCACGCGCAGCTCCGTGCGCGACGTGCAGCCCTTGAAGCACACCGGGCACACGAACCTGCGGCGCGCCACGCGCTATACTTCGGCTGACCTAGTACCGGCGCCGAACCCTGCGGGGGTTCCCACGCGGGAATTATCGGCCACGAGGTCGTTCATTAATGAGTAGTTCTGTGTCCACTCGTTCTTGTGGTGGCGTTGGTATTTATGTTTGAACTGTCCAGTACTAGGTTAGCCCAAAAAAAAACCCCGCCAAATGGCACAAAAATATAAAAACCACCGCGTTCCATTTCGCTAAATTGCTGAAATTCCATAGATACTACGAGCTCATAAATCTCATCGATTCGTTATTGACCTTTTTGGCTTTAATACGAATGTTATATTTCATCTTTTTCTAAAGTCTTTTAAATTAGGTCTTAATAAGCTTTTTTCGGATTGATTTAGTTTTATTTGGCTATATACATATTATTCTGGCCGCAGGGCCAGATTTAATTTCTCATTTGTCAGCAGTGATAAAAGAAAAATAAAATTGCCTGGTTAATAAAAGTTTATGAACCACTGCTCGAACTAAAAGCACGCACCTCTTGTTGCCGGTGTGAGTGACCAGGTGGTTGTTCCTAGCGGAGGAGGTGGTGAACCGCGCGTTGCAGAGCTTGCAGCTGTACGGCTTCTCGCCGGTGTGCGTGCGCCGGTGGTAGATCAGTGCCGACTGCTGCGCGAACTTGCGCTCGCAGAATTGGCACTCGAATGGACGTTCACCTTGGGAGATATGTACATCGTCTAAAATTCCTAGCTCAACCTACACATGTACTGATAAGAAAGAGAAAGTTCAATTACCGTAAAATTTCTAATATAAATAATTTCGGTTTAACAAAAACAATGTAAAATAAAACAAGTTAAATGGCCCGCGTTTTGAAGCCGTAAAAGAAGTTGTTATTATGAGTATTGAAAACGTAAATGTTAGAAAATATTATCTACATACATTTCCTCTTTATAATATTATATAAAGAGGAAATGTTGTATTTATGTACTTTTAACAAAAATATATAAAAAACTACTGGTAGGTTTTCGATAATTCTTTCAGTTTAAGAATGCTACAATGTTCCTTAGTAACATATATTATTAACTAGAAAAAAATAGGGACCACTGCTAAAATTTTAATAAAGTCATCCAAGCTATACCTATCATCGCATGCGCTGCGGGTGGGTTACATAATTCTCAAGACTATGCTTAGTTTTAGCCAATCTATATATGTTTAAACTAAATATTTAAAACAATTGTCCACCCGTGGCCAGTCACTTGTGTACTATTATACATTTTCTGAAGAGTTCAATCAAAAGTGAGTTTTACTTTAGATTTGTCACATTTAATGGATCCGACAAATAATATATACGATAATTCATTAAATTAGAAGTTAACACAAAGGTATGCTATTCTCAAAATAAAAACCTGTCAAGATTTGTAGCACACATTTGATAAAAATTCAAATTCGCGAAATATCACCAGGCAATCCGATCGCCATAAATGCATGAGCCTTGTTTTATAATTTAAGAAAAATATTTCGGAGCTGTTGATTGTCTTAAATTCCTCATTGGACTACACATATATATATATTACTATTAGTATACTGTTGTATAATTGGATATGTAATTTCAATTTGCCATGCGGTACCGCCAGCACCTCCTCTTGTACCAGATGTAGAAAAGACGACTAAGGTACCAGAACCGACAGATGGCGGTATATCCATCCGAAAAGGGATGGGCAGCAGCATCCCCGACCCGAAAGCTCTGCGATTATCCATACGCTTGCCCAGCGCGGCAATCATGGATAAAATTCTCTCTTTCTTGGAGAGGCCTATGTCCAGCAGTGGATTTCCAATGGCTGATATGATGATTCTTTATTTTCCAAGACTTGGTTAATAAATAATTTTTTCAACTACTGACTACTGAAATAATAAAAGAAGTACCTAAGTGTTCAAGATAAGTTTTAGCGATCATGATATATCGGCATTGAAGTCCTTTATCCCCTCATTTTGCTGACATCGGTCTTATGATTCCATGACAATTTTTTTTATATCCAATGGCATCAAACAAAAATGATAGTTGAGTCAATGAATTGAGGATGTTATACCATCGCCATTCGAGAGCGTTGACGTCTTACCTGTATGCACTCTCATATGGGCATTCAGCTTGGAGACCTCATAGAAGCCCTTATTGCAGATGTTGCAGACGTGGTTCCTTATACCGCGGTGCTTTTTCATATGCTGGCACAACGTCGAGTGTCTCCGGAACGTTTTGTTACACTCCGAGCACTTAAGTGGCTTTTCGCCGGTGTGCAGGCGGAAGTGGACCTTGTGTATGTAGAAGACTCAAATTAGAGAAGTTGTGAACTCAAATATATTATGGATTCTTCGGCAATTGGACACGACGACATTGGGTATAAGACAGTCATAGTAGACCTTGTGTGTAGGAGAATTTTAGAATTAGCGAAGTGAGGAACTCAAGTATTTTACGAGTTCTTTAGCAATTGGCTAGCGACCTTCGCGGTTGGACATAGGTCTCCCCAAAAGGTTTACCGATTGAATACCACCTGCATTTAGCGCGATTTCAATAATTTATTTATAAAAATAGTAATCATTTCTTATCAATATAAGTTATTTAAATCGGTAAGTTTGGGTCTTTTACGGATCTCCATCTATTCGTGATTCGATCACGCAAACCGTGATCGAATCACGAATCAACGTAATCATAGCTCTCGCTATATTTCTTTGTATGTACATTGTTAATTGTCTTTTGTTTTATATAGACAAATTGTTAAGCAATTAGTGTTGAAAAATGATATGATGTTGGTTTTACATACTACTACATTGCTACTTTTACAAATTTCGTATAATCAGATTTTAACAGCGAAGTGCCAGTAAGTTTAATAAAGTTAGGGGAATTCACTAAGAAATTTTCACATAAAACCTAAGCGCCTAAAATTAATCATAACTTTTTTGTTCTTTTTTTAATTAAGAAACAATAAGCTGTCAAAATTACAGTTACCTATTTGCTAATCAGAACTAAATGTTTATTTATTTGACGTTTATCTTAGTCAATACATAAATGGGTTTTGACTACTACGGTATTTTGGGCGTGAAGCGATCATGCACACAGTACGAAATAAAGAAAGCCTATCGACGCCTTGCTCTAAAATACAACCCCGAGAAACACGACAACGATGAAAACATAAAGAAGGTATTCGCTCTTATCGCTGAAGCATATGAGGTGCTGGTCGACAACAAGCGAAGAGCAATCTTCGACCAGTACGGGGAAGAAGGCTTGAAGAGAGGAGTGCCTGGTCCATCAAACTACATTCAGCCGTATACCTATCATGGAGAACCACTAAGAACTTTTCATGATTTCTTCGGCACAGCCAACCCTTATGCCGACTTGCTTGACTATTACGAGAACCCACCACCTATGTTCGACTCGCCAATCGGAAAAGGCTATAAAGAGAAGGATACAGCGATTATTAGACCGTTATCTCTATCGCTAGAGGAAGTGTACAAAGGTGGCTTGAAGAAAATGAAGATACAACGACTTGTCTTCACTGACGAATCTTCAAACGAGCTGAAATTACGTGAAAAGGTCTTATCGATTCCCATAAACCCTGGCATATATCCCAACACAGAGGTAAGATTTAAAGAAGAAGGAGACCAAGGACCCACTAGGATTCCGGCTGACGTAATTTTCATAACAGAAGATCGTCCTCATGAAACTTATAAAAGATCAGGGTTGAGTGACTTGGAGACAGTTAGAGAAGTGAGTTTAGAAGAAGCGTTGTGTGGGATCACAATAACTTTGCAGACTTTAGACGGAAGAGTACTTAGAGTAAAAGTCACTGATGTAATAACCCCGACGTATGAGAAAGTAATAGAAGACGAGGGTCTCCCAATTCCAGTGTGTCCTAACAAGGCGAAAGGTAACCTGATCATTCGGTTTAATGTTGTGTTCCCAGATTATTTGTCAAAGAGAACCAAAAAGGCATTTAGAGAAGCATTCAAGGTGAAAGAGGAAGAGGAGGAGAAGTTCGAAAAGCTACCTTGTGGAACTCTTTCTGAATTATCAAATTTTAATTAACTTGATACATTTTAATAGAAAATATTTTATATTCAACATTAATGATTGAATAATGCAAATTTGTGCATTAAGCAAAATCTGCTGCATACGTAAGACCTTGTAGTCTCCTTTCCATTCGTATCTAAACCAATATTATAAAGCTGATGAGATTGTTTGTTTGTCTATTTAAACGCACTAATCTCAAGAACCGCTGGTACGATTAAAAAAATTCTTTCAGTATTGGCAAATCTATTTATCGAGGAGCCTTCCTATTTATACCATATACCCCAAACTTTTCCACGCAGAAGAAGTCGCGGTCACTGCTAGTGCATTGTAAGCTTGCTAAACCTGATTGCTGCAATACTTTGTTTCTAATAACATAAATGTTAAACAGCTAAGATTTTAGGACTAGTTTGGTTAATAGATCTCTAAATAACTTCTAGCAAATTATATGACACTCTTCGTGAAAACCCAGTCTTAATTTATGGAGCACAATTTGACAGGGATTAATTCATGATCAGAGTGAAAACTGCTTTAGTAGATGGCTTTTAAGTCGTTACAATATATCGTGAGTAATTTTTGTTGCTTTGAAGACTTTTAATCGTTTCAGACTTAAAATGTAAAATGCATTATGGAATACCTACAACGTCAGTAACATTATGTGGAGTGTTTCTTTAAAAAATGACGCAGCTGATTTTTAGTACCAGGATAAGGACTATATGCGGTTGTTTACTTCCAGTAGTCCACTCCATGATGGCTTATCCACAGTAGAACTTCACTTCCGATTTATATGAAAAAAAATAACGTTAGAACATATCAATCGGTCACCTTCAAGTCTGTGGGGTTGTAGAAGCTCTTGTTGCACAGCGAGCACACATAGGGCCGCTCGCCGCGGTGCCGCGCCATGTGCGACCGCAGCGCGTACCCGCTGAAGAACCGCTTCTCACACACAGTGCATTGGTGAGTCTTCTGTTCGAAGTGCGTCTGCCGGTGTCTGTGATGAAAGGAAATCAAAGAATATAGTTATGTAAATCACTATGGACCCAGGACCCAAGACTACTTAAATACATATATGTAACACCCAGACACAGAACAAACACAAATATCATCATATAAATATTTGCTCTAGATGGGAATCGAAACCCAAGACCCCTGGTGCGTAAGATCCACTACCATCTGCGCCATCGGACCCGTCAAAGTCAAATATGGTTATAGCTTAAAATATTTGGTTCAATATTATTTTTAAAAAGTGGATATTGTTCAAGGTAAGTATTGACAGAGGTAGTAAGTTATGAAGATGTCCCACTGAAAATAAGTAAATAATAAATTAACACAATATCTCATACACTGACCTGATTCGGAGATAAGTCACTTAATATACACTTATTTGCAAAAAAATACGGGCACCTAAGCAATGAACCATTTCAAATGTTACTATTGGTTTGCTTGATAGTTATAGGTAGTTTTACTTTCACAATTTTGTTAATAATAATAAGCAAATAATTGTTTTCGTCAGTATTATCATAAAATTTTGATACAATTTATGCGTTTTAATGCTAAAGTTCACTAGTAGAGTATGCTCGCTAGTAGTGCATATGCTCGTAAAGTAAAAGTTAACTAAGATATTTTTTTGTTTTTTCCTTAATAAAGAGTGTGTCCCCCTCTAGCTGAAATCACAGCTTGAATTCGTCTGGGTATGCTAGCGAGGATATCCCGGATACTTGCTTGCGGAATACGTTCCCACTCCGCGATAATCACATCCTTCAGCTCTCTGATGGTCTGCGGAGCCGGTTGTACTGATCTCACGCGTCGTTTCAGAACGTCCCAGACATGCTCTATAGAATTGAGGTCGGGATTCCGAGCTGGCCAATCTAAACGACGAATGCCGACCTCTTGCACATACGCTTCCACATCGCCAGACCTGTGGGCGCGAGCGTTGTCGTCCATAAAAATTGAGTCTTCGCCTAAAGCGGCCAATGCGGGTTGTGCATGAGGAATTAGAACTTCCGTTATGTATCAATGTCCAGTCATTGAGCCGTTTTCAATGAAGACTAACTCTGTAACATCCATTGAATTTATTCCTGCCTAAACATAACAGAGCCCCCACCATAAGGTGTGATTTCTTCAAAACAATCGGATCATCGGAGAGCAATACCCTATCCCAGTCTTCTTGAGTCCATGACTCACAATTTCGAGCAAACCTAAGCCTGGCAACTCTGTGCTCACGGAGTAACTTAGGGCCACGGGCCGGGAGATGACTGCGTATATTGGCCGCGAGAAGCCTCCTCCTGACCGTCCATAGACTAATATGCACATTTCTTACTTCTTCGAGGTTGTTCTTTAGGTCCTCATACGAAGACTTGCGATTTCTCAATGCGCGACACACAAAAAAACGATCATCCCGTGGTTGGGTACATGGTTTTCTTCAAGAACCAGGCCTTCTCTCGACGGAACCGGTGTCTTGATACCGCTGCCAGGTCCTTTGAACCGTCAAACGACTCACACTTAGCATCTGAGCCACGAAGCATTGACTACAACCCTCTTCGGGCAGCGCAATAATTTTGGTAGCTTTTACCACTTTCTATAACATTATTGAGACAGCTCAACAGCAATAAATGAAGCTTTGGCAATTAAGACTGAAATAAATTCATAAAAATTTGTCTAAAAATTATGAAAACCGATATTAACTTTTGGAACTTCGCACCAAAAATGTAGGATAAAAAGTGGTTTTCTGTAAAAACGAGCATCAAACGAAAATTTTAATTTAGAACGTACTGTTTTTAAACACCACGGCATTTTTAAAACCGACCAGTAACATGTACAAATGATTGCAATCATTTTGGTACTGTGTTTTTTTAAAGAAGAATTAAAATCAAAACCGCCCTTTATTTTGCAAATGAGTGTGACTTGTATTACAAACACCAGACAAAATATTCAGAAATATGATACTTAAATACATATTTTACACCCAGAAACAGAGTACCTAAACACAATATTCATCAAGCCGTTAGGTACCGGCAGAGTGAATTGTAAGTACCCCTCTCCCTCTGTACCGAATGTCGTAAGCGGCGACTAAGGTACCAGAACTGACAGATGGCAGTATATCCATCCGGAGAGTGTAGCTCGATAACCCAGGGCAGGGATGGGCAGCAACGTCCCCGTAGTAAATGTTACGCTTCGTGATTGCTAACACGCTTGCCCAGTGGGAGGTTTATGTTCAGCAGTAGACTTCCAATGGCTGATATGATAATTCATGATATATTTGCCCTGGGTGGGGATCGAACCCTTGGCGCATTAGATAGAGAGACATCTACGCCATCAGACTTGTATTAGTTCTTATAACTAATCATGTCCGAAAAATTGAGATCAAAACCATATATAAGTACTTCAGCTTTTAACATGTTTAAACTCGGGTATGATCTTCAACAGTAAATCTATTATCCAATCTCAAAACTGATTATGGGACACTGCCAATATTGCAACAGGATATTGCTACTGCCAATCAAATTCAGCCTGTGCACCAAGTAGCTAGTTCGGCACGCGTATTGCTACGATACGTCAAATCAGCCACAACACCGTTTCCCTCTGTAGAAGCACAGACCCGATGTCCCAACTCACCGGTAGAGAAGCGTCTTGGTGGCAAAGGTCCGTTGGCAGACAGAGCAAGTCGGCTGCTTAGGGGGCCTCTGCTCGTGCGTGCGCATGTGCATCTTCAGCATCCCTGGACCCTGGGGGAAATGTTTTGCTTTTAAATATTGTTCAGGAAAAATATACTTCTAATTTAATCGGGCCCGATGGTGCAGATGGTAGTGATCGTGTCTTGTACACCAAAAGTCGTGGGTTCGATACCCACCCAGGAAAAGTATTTATATGATGATATTTATGTTTGTTCTGTGTCTGGCTATAAAATATATGTATTTAAGCAGTATATTTGTGATTCCTCTATTGATGCTGATGTCCGAAACACAAGTGCTTTAATCGACTTATCACAGAATCAGGTCAATGTATGAGTTGATGTGGGAATTTATTTATTTATAAGATTTACGCATTCAGTACCCATAATAAAACAACTTATAACGCAACCTTAAGTCGAAAAAATGTAAATAGATAAATGAACCGCGTCCTAAAGCTGTTAAAAAAGTAATAATCCTACATATATCGGACTTATTTCAAACTAGCTGTGCCCGCGACTTCGTCCGCGTGGAATAGTTTTTTGGGTACCATACCTATTTACTTCAAATTATATAAACTTTGAATGTCACGTTTATTTATATCGAATCAATGGCCTGAAAAATAAGTTTTAAGTTTCTAGCTCTAAAAATAGCGATCCATGCAAACAACTTTTCATCCCCCCTTGCAACCCCTGACAACCCTTATTTCGAGTTCAAAAATAGCCTATGTCCTTTCTCAAGGTCTAAAGATTGTCTATGCCAGATTTCATCAAAATCGGTTGAGAGGTTTAACCGGGAAAGCGTAACAGACAGACAGACAGACAGACAGACAGAGTTACTTTCGCATTTATAATATTAGTAGGGAAGTAGGGATACAAATTCGTAGATTTATATATTTTTAGTTTGCGTTTCTAAAACGAATATTGCATGGAGAAATGAGAAATCTAATTACTAGTAATATAGGCCGTAGGGTACCGGCAGAGTAGGATACCGCTTTCTATACAATCGTATCGTAAGAGGTGACTGAATTACTGGAATAGACAAATGGCGGTATATCCAATCGGAAAACTGTAGCTCAAATGAAACAAGACGAAGATGGGCAGTAGCATGCTCGTTGCGAAGCTACACTAATTACCACTCTCATTACTAAATTATGGGCAAAATTGTCCCCTTTCTAGGGGAATCTATCCAGCAATAGACTTACTACGACTTACTACCGAAGATTAGACAAATAAGGTCCATTAGAAAACTGCTCCATTTACAACCGATATAATAGGTTAGTGCAATTTCCACATACGAACACCCAGATTTCTCACCTTAAAAGTTCTTTCACAGATCGGACACATGGGGGGTTTCTTGCAATTAGCCTTGATCCAGTTTGTATGCGACCTCATATGCTGTTTTAGCCATCGAGCATGTTTGAATTCCTTATGGCAGAGGTTGCAGACATGCCTTCCGGGCGACACCGAAGAAGTAGCTTGAAACACAACCATTTGAAGGTAGTTTTCTTCATCCGAATTCAAACCTTCATCTTCCTTCTCTGCAGATTGGGCTTGTAAAGTTGACGTAGTTTCCTATGGTAACAGAAAAGAAATAAACTTCACCAGTGATTTAAAATCTGTATGTTTTCTATCTAAAATAGTATTAAACATCCTTGGATATCAGGCGACCTATGGTGTTTTTTTCGCCTATATTTGAGACGTGTTTCTTACAGATGGATCTGTTAGTAGTTGGTATAAAACCGATTGTACTTTTTTTATATATGGGACTAGCTGACCCGACAGAGGTAGTTTAATTAAGATTGAATAATATACATTTTATTTAATAAAATAATGTTGATTTAAAAGAATGTGCATTTATGGTTTTTATGAATGGTTTTTTTCATGAGCATATATAAATAGTTTTGGACAATATAAACTTTTTTAATGTAGCATTATGACATTTGACATAGAGTTAACTTAAATTTTATAAATTATCCGCGCAATTTTTTGTTTTTTTTTCGTTCATAAGATCTATCTCCTGACAATAACAAAACAAACAACAACAAAAAAAGTAAAATCGGTCCAGCCGCCACGCGTAATAGCGTGACCAAGGGAAATAATTATTTTTTATATATAATTATTATTTTTTATATATTAGGTACATAGATTAATACCTACATTTAATATTACATCTGCAAATTAGAATACGTACCACAATGAACACTTTTTCAACTTCGAAGGATTCCTTGCTTGACTCCGGTGTCGGGGTTGGCTCGTCGAAGAAGTTGTCCAAGATCTGACTGGGGTTGGTGGCGATAGGTAGTTCCATGTACTGCATGTAAGGCTCTGTACAATTCTGTAGACTCAGCATTTTCTCTTTCTATAACAAAAATTTCCATATAAAAAGTTTTATTGACGGGCCCGTTGGCGCAGATGGTAGTGATCCTGTCTTGTGCGCCAAAGGCTGTGGGTTCGATCCTCACCTAAGACAAATTTGTATGTGATGAATATTTGTATTAGTTCTGTTGCTGGGTGTTATTTATATGTATTTAAGTACAACATTGGTTATTCCTCTGTTTTCTGATATCCTTAACACAAGCTACTTATCTCGGTTTTAGGTCAACGTATCAGATGTCGTTTGAATTATTATCATTAATGTCTCGAAATGTGTATTTATCCACATATGATATATAGTTTAAACTCCGTATGTGTTTTATTACGTCGTAAATATTTTCAAAATAATGCCTATTTAACAAATAAATTAAAACAAAAATAAATCGTCGTAATGTTATTATCAGAGCAATTATTGGATTTGTACGGGTTTAACGGTATCGGGAATTTTGTATCGAAAAATGTATTAACTTATATTAGTGTGCAGAAACATAGTTTATAGACATATGAAAGGAATAATATCATATCTTGTCAGCCAAAAGTTTGAAAGGAGCCCAATCAGGACAAATATGTATTTGATGATATCTGTGTTTGTTCTGTATTTGGGTGTTGAATGTCACACAAAAGCTTTAAGCGACTTATTTCGGAGTCAGGATATTGTGAAAATTTTATTATCATTATAATACCTGAACGAAGTCTGAGCGGTCGATAGCAATATCAAAACACCTAAGCTAATCAGCTTTAATAACCGTCGTTAAGGAATATTGGATTTGTGACAGAGTACGCTGAGATCTATGCGCGATCGTATCAAAAATGAGGATATAAAATAACCAAATGTACCGATACAGCAACGAATTATCAATTTGAAGTGGGGTCTGATACTTAGCACGCAGAACTGACGGCCTAAGAAGCCGGATTCTGGAATAGAGACCACGCATCGGCAAACGCTTCGCTGCGTCCACCAACAAGATAGAAAGACTATTTCCGAGTTATATCCCTCGATGCTGCTGATGCTCATCTAAATACCTCAATAGTGTTACTGCACTAGTTGAAAGAATCAAATTGTTAATGTAATAGTTGAAAGTCTAAGATATACCTCTTGTCTCTCCTTCTCCCTCTCTTTCTCGGCCAGCTTCTCGGCCTGTTCCCGCAGCGTGACGTCGTTGCGTTCCACACGCTCTTTGAATGCGTGGCTGCGGGATATTTGATGCACGCACTGCAAGCAAAGTTGGGATGGGAGACCATCACCAACTGCAACCTATAGATAAAAGTGGACGCTATCAAATATTTTCATATCATTTATCATTATATATATATATTTTTTTATATACAGCTTGATTAGAATGACAGATGTCAATGTAGTAGATTCGCACATCTTATTTACATAATCATTGTGTTTGGCATCGTAATTTAATATTATACTTGTTTTTTTTACAAAGGTTAAATATATAGCATGCCGTGAAGTACCAGCATAGTAGAATAGTACCTCCCCCTGTACCAGATGTCGATAGGGGTGACTGAGGTACCAAAACGTCAAGGAACAAAACATCCTTGTCGCGAAAGCTGCGCTCTACGATTGTTAACACACTTGCCCAGGCAAAGTTCTCCCGTTCTTAGGGAGACTTATATCTAGTAGTGGACTCCCAGTGACTTGTATGATAATAATGATTTGACCTCTTGACATTGAAAGTACGCCCGGATGTACGTACAATAAAATCCCTATCGTGTCTGTCATGTGTCTTTTTAGGAATTTACTGATTTTTTACTAATAAAAAAAACTAAATGAATAATAAACATACAGATCAAAATTATAAAAACATGTTAAAAGTTGATCATAAAATATATGAGTTATATTTAAGTGTATGTATTAAGGTGTATTTTACTGTAGTATTTATATTCTTGTAAATTTAAATATTCAGAGTGGGGAATTATCCGATGGAAGTGGGGATATCTTGCCATTTCATTCGCGCGCACTAAGTGTTATGGCAGAGATGTTAACTTTTCCTATGGCCATCCTTTTCTTGTTATTTGACATTTAACCCTAACTAAACTAAAAATAATTTAATTTAGTGACTTTTTGTGAATAATTTTAAAAGGATTAACAAAATTATTCTTAAATTATATATCTTTTTAACCAAATGTTTATCCAATTTATAGTTTTATCGAACTATGTTACCCATTATTGACTTGGTTCGATTATTCATGTTTTACTTTAAAATAAAACAGCTGTATGATCAAAGCTTGTTATGGTCTCTTTTCCTGTTGTTTCTTAGATGTTCATTAAAAACACACACCAGTTATAGCTGACGTGATTAATATGATTTTTAAATACAACTCAGTTTCTCGGATATTCTTGTTCTCGACAACTTTCAGCAGATGGGGCGTTTGAATTCATTCGAATCATTTCAATTAGTAAGTGCTAATCAGATATTAAGTAACACGCTTATCCAGTCCAGTACCTATACTCCAGGGGTTGTAAATATTTTAGGTATCGCGTAAAATATCACATACGACCAGTTTCAGGATACCTACATTTTTCTAAAATTGCTTAAGACACAAATTTTATCACTTTTGATAAAATTAGTGCCTTTAGACAAAATCGTAAGGTTTTCTCTTATACAAAAAGTCTAATTCTAAATTCTAAATAGGAATGTTCGCCGTGCTATGTTCCGGTTTGAAGAGGCAGTAAAGTTACTGGATTATGTTTTATAATATCTTTAAGTCATGAGGTGAAGGCAACACGCGAGTCTATAGGCGAGTTTACTATCAAGCGGTGTGTAGCAACCTAGTCTAATAAAAATAATATATTTATTTTTTCAATAATGACATTTTCTTTTTAAGAATAATGAAGCTTGAAAAATAAACGAAGGAAAAAATAAATTACGGTATGTACTCTAAACTTTGAACACGATATAAATAATAATCATCAACATAGGAAGATATACTACCTTCAACGGAGTATGAAAAGACATCGTCTAGGTAGTTTATGGTTTGGACAGCTCTTAAAATATTCCAATAATTTTAGTAGCTCAGATACTAGTAAAGAACAGCAGTGTCTTTAAACGTGGCTATCATCGAGTTAATTTCTGACTTAAAAGTAATACCAATATTTTCTATTAGGTAGGTAGGAGTTGTTTATTTAGATATGTTTTTGTAAAAAAGTCCGCGTTGACATGTGCCCCATATTAAATAATAACATTAGATAATTATTATGGACATTTAATATTAAGAAATGTACTCTTTAATGTTTATTATTGATATTTTATAAGATTTAAATAAGTGAATTCAAAATAGGGCGACACAGAACAGCTCTTTAAATTTGCATCCGGACAAAGCCAGGCGGGTATCTCTTATCGTTATAAAAACTTACTTAATTAATATTATCCGGATATATATGTGTAATATTATTGTCGAGTTAATTTTAAATCGATTCAACAGTTCGTACCTACGTAAGAGTTAATATTTGAATCAGACAAAATTGTTTTGTGAAACATTATTGGTAGATATTGGTGAAATTACACCTCTAAAATCAATATATTTTTTGTTTTAAGACAACCAAAAACTTAATCACTTCAGTTCGTTTTCCCGCCAACGTGAAATATAAAGGATAACAACAAATGTTTATCACATAATTCTAACTATCTCAGTCATCCGCTTGCCGTGTCACCTTTCGGCATCGCATTCGCACTAACTAAATAAATTCAGGTGAGACAGAGACAGCAACACTTTTCTCAATTTTGAGAATACGCAATGCGTCTAAAGAGAAATCTGGAAATCCGATGGATTCTAAACAAAGATGACGCGACGCGACAACTGTATGCTATCGACACGCATGACATGCCTACGTTATAAGTGTGAAAGAGGCAACAACATTTTACCAAAATAATATAATGAATACGATATTACAGATTCCTTACCTGCACTTTGGTTATCCCCATGAGCATTGTAGCTGTTAGTTGCTCGAACAAAGGTCTCATGTCCTTCTTTACCTCTAAACAAGCACGACATATTTTATCGAATTTTAAAGGCTGCGTCTTATTCGGAGTAGCCATATTGACCGCAGCTGTCTTGTTCTTTTTATCCTCGTTTTATGACAGATGGTACAAAAACATTTTACTGTAACGTTTCACTGCATTTTGAAAATTTATTTATTACACTTTAAGAAATATAATCCATCAAAAACGAAGATTATTGCACGAATACAGAACTAAAATACACCACTATCCACTTGCGAAACGAAAGAAAGAATGTTACGAAATGGGTGGGGTGCGGAATGCGGGGCCGAGAGCGAGCGAATACGATGATCGTCAGTGGAGAATCACATGAGTGGGAAAAGGACAGATAACAGTTGAAACTGTTCAATAATGCCCTATGACACAAATGAAAGAGTTGGCACGATGCTGTCGGAATACATACAAAATACTGAAGTATGGAGAAGTAACATAAAAACCATCTGTTGAAATTTTACCTGCATATAAAAAAAGATAAGCTTTTAAATATTTTGTGGCGATCATAATAAACTGATTGACTTCTATTTGGATTGGGATTTTACTTTTGCTAATTTATCGTTGAAAATATACGTTTCAAGAGATTAAAAAGAGACAACTGTTTTGCTACTGCTTTCTTAATACATTATTGTTGTCAAACATTTTCCGATTTTCAATTTAACAAATTATTTTATTTATTTTGTAACCTAGAGGCTAGTTATCTCTCATGTGTTAGACTCGCATTTTTTCCTGCCAGTAAGTTCATAGGAGACAATAATATTAGTAACTAACCTACACTGAAAATTAATAAGCAGTAGGTACGTTATTTATAAATCTTAACTTATAAAAATTAATTAACGCATTTATGCAACTAAAATAATATAAGCCTACTAGCTGTGCCCGCGACTTCGTCCGCGTGGATTATTTTTTAGGTACCATACCTCTTTACCTTAACTTATATAAACTATGAATGTCATATTTATTCATATCGAATCAGTGGCCTGAAAAAAAGGTTTCAAGTTTCTTGCTCTAAAAATAGCGATACTTCCACACAAATTTTCATCCCCCCTTTCAACCCCTCACAATCCTTATTTATAATTAAAAAATAACCTATGTCCTTTCTCAGGGTCTAAAGATTGTCTGTAACAAATTTCATCAAAATCGGTTGAGAGGTTTAAGCGGGAAAGCGTAACAGACAGACAGACAGACAGACTTACTTTTGCATTTATAATATTAGTAGGGAGTAGGGATGTATCGCGCTCTAAAGACAGGTTCACATTTACGCATGAACATGCACGAACAACCTATTTTACGTGCTTTCAATCCTTATAATTTGCTCGCTAATACGTTCTTAAATGCCTATAGTATGGGCGATCATATATTCGTTTTTAGATGCAAGCGAACTAGAAAATTCTTTTAAGAACAAATTTTAAGTATATAAATATAATATTTACCACATTTTTTTAAGTTTTATAAATGTTATACTAAACTTGTCTGCCTGTTTGTTATGGTATTACGGTAAATCGATTACTTTGAGTATTTGCACCTGGATAACACGAACGTTAGAAAAGGGTAATGGTAACTTTTTTTAACCACGTGAGACACGATTTACATTGTCCGGTGCTGTCCGTCCACGTGGACACAATTTCGCGGGCTGAAAGTAACTCTGTCTGTCTATTATGCTGCTACAGGTATTTTATACACACTAACTTAATTTTGACGGCTAAATCTTCCCAAGCACATAAATATAACATTTCGAACAAGTCAAATGCTATGTAAAACTATGCAAACCATTAGGTTCAAATAAACTGTGATTTTTTCTACAGATTGGTGTAGGTACCTATAAATTCTAGGCGGCAAAATCGCAGCTGGTATAGTAATCAATAATATCAGTCTTCTGGCCGGCATACAATCGAATAATACTTACTACACTAAGCTCATATAAAGTATTGTACATCATACAATAGTACATAGGTATTCTATGCTCTTAACATCTAGCCATTAAGACTAACTCAACCGATTTTGATTAGGTACATTTAGCAGAGAAAATAGATTTAAAAAATCTAACATAGAGCTCGTGTCAAAGATATCGTTATCGATAATGTCGCATTACCCAGTCAATACACTGCCTCACTCACCCTTCAAACCTGAACACAGTAAAGCAGGCACTGTTGTTTGGCGGTCAAAACAGGCGAGCTTAAGGTATCTACTAATGGTGATGACTACTACAAAAGATCTAGGTAGTTCTAGTGAAATTGTATCATCCTAGGATTGTCATCATCACCATAGCAATCATAGAAGCACTCGCAGAGCGTACATAGCTTCGCGATGAAAGTGTTGCCTAACCTCGTCCTGTTGCATTTATTGCTACATTGTATTGGATGGAAAGACGGTCAGTTCCGGTACCTAATACAACAGGGAGGAGTGCTATTCTACTCTGTACTACTAGAAACGCATTTTGATAAATACTTATAAACCTCAGAATCACTTGAACATGGCTACGAAGCAATATGTATATCTATTGATTGATAGAAAACTCTCTTTGGTGGTATAAGTTTCAAATTGACTGAAATACTCATTTTGACAGTTTTGTTGAGGTTGGTCTGTAACCGTGTATACTACTACTACATAGCAGTAAAGCCGAGTAAAGTAGTAAGTGATGCAAAACGATCGCAAATTACATTCCTCTGCGAAGTTTTAAGGATATCAAATGGAGAGATATATAGACGATGTATTGAGATGTCAATCAATGAGAGAAATAAATAGACGATTATAGCGATGTTATAAATAATGAGATATATGTGTGGAATTGTTTTATCTACAAATTTTATGTACAAATATAATATTACATAGCAACAGTTCAACTTATACATTTTATAGAGGTAGGCTTATGCTTTTTTTAGACTTTATAATATAAAATATCTGCAATAGGCATAATAATAATCTATTATTCAATAATAATCTTTGATAGTGAGATATTAAGCTAAAAATTTACTTATCTCATGAGACAGACCTCAAAAAATGTCATCTGCATTGGTACTTCACTTTCACCTATATCTATCGGCAAATAGCAATGTTCGCATTGCTGTGAAGAGTCCGGTTCAAACTGGAAACAAAGTGAATTTACTGGGTAATGTGACATAATATTGTCAAGACACAAGGTTCGCAAGATGTTATACCCTTGTGATATTACGTGATGCTTACTATCACGCGGACTATATGCTTGTTTGTTGACCTGGAATAAAAATAGTTGGCTAATTTGTGTAGGTCGATCTGTAATCTGAAAAATCACCGTCAATCCTGCCGATCACTTCTTACAGTGCGTGCGAAAGGTGATCAGGCAATGTTGCTAGTTAGCGAACAATCTGGCCTAGTTTTCCGACGGCGCTGGGCTTGACTTGAATTATTGGTGAAATATTTATTTCAATTCATACATCTTCACAATTCTTTATTTACTTTTATCTAATTATATAATAAAAAAAATTATATAATAAAAAAGTAGTTTATCATCCGTATATTGGCATTGAGATTTGTATAAGTGTTACACAAGTCGGTCGTAGAACCCATGTGGCATACATTTACTAAACAATTAACTTTCCAAAATAATCTACTCCTTCCAAATAAGATACTGGGAGATTGCTTAGCTATAAATCCATAACTACGTCAATTTTTTTTGTATAATTAATGATAGTGTAAGCTCTAGGTTTCATTCCCTTCGTTCACTGTAATTACCAAATTAAAATACATGGGGATGATTTGTTCTGTCAGTGTCAGACTGCCCGTGTGACAGTGTCACTACGATGTCAAACGAGATTGTAATTTGTGCTAATGTTGTTTTGTAAAAGAAAATTTATTAATTTCTAATACGTAAATAAACAAAACTTTACTTAAGGCCTTTAAAACTTACGTTAGAATGTCGTCCATATCGGGAACATCTTGGGAAGGTTTGTATGGCTGGTTAAATACTATAAAGAAAGGAAAATACCGGTACATTAATGTATGACGTTGCACACTGAACTATTTGTTATTTTCACATCTCGAGTAACTAACTTAAAAAAAAATTAACCAAATTGGTTTAGTATGCAACAAACGCGTTTAATAGTGCAACTTTAGGTGATAGCAGTATTTAAAACAATATGTAATCATAATGATTATTTCTCTCTACGTCTCCTATATCTTTATGCAATATCATCAAGATACAGGAGCAGATGGTAGTAATCGTATCTTGTGCGCCAAAAGTTGTAGACTCAATCTCCACCTATGAATAATACTTATATGATTAATATTTGTATTTCTTCTGTATCTGTCTGCCGACTTGGCATAGAGTGGTGATTATATTTATATGTATTCATACACAGAGTGGTGATTGTATTTATATTAATTTCGCTGTAGTCTTGTCCATAACACAGTGCTTCATGTACTTATTTGGTGTCATGAAATGATGACTGTGAATTTAGTATAATTATTTATATAAAATATACTTTCTTTTAGAACTCAGAAAACAGGCCCGTCTTCTAGAAAATGACATAGACGTGAAATTAGTTGCTTTTAGCAAACTAGGCATGAGTTCAGGGTCATCCAGTCTCAGTTCAGAAAGTGTTCCTCTGATTAGCAGTGAAGATATGTTTGATACTATGTCTATGGAGCTGCAACAATTATTAAATAAGGTACCTATTTACCTACCTATGCTACCTGATAATAAACTTAACAGCATCACTAGTGTGTTGCTAACCTTGTGAACTAAAGATAAAATGCCTCACTCTCCTTTTAAACCGGAACATAGTAATGTGAACACTGCTATTTCACAGTAGAAATAAGTGAGAGTAAAGTACCAATACAGACAACCAGTGTAGTTCAAATGCTAAGGGTGGGGATGGTTAGCAGCATCCTCTTCACTTAAGCTGTGTGATTGCGATTGTGAAGACACTTGCCCAGCGCTGCAATAATGGGCAACATACCGCCTTTCCTGGGGAAGCCTTCATCCAGTGGTGGACTTTCTATGGCTGAAATAATAAAGGTACCAAAGCAAACAACCTTTTTTAAAGATCTACCTCTAGTAAACTTATTTTAGTTCAATATGAATATTATAAACAACAATAATATGCAATTATTATCAAATATTCTTATAATTCATAGAGCTGAGCTTAAGTCCTTAAATTCTGTAAAATATTTAGATAGATACAAAATTTTAATGGCTGTTAGGTTTGGTGACACATTCCCCAGTGTCCCTATGGTTGTAGCTATGTTTCTCAGAGTAAGGTCAAAGTACAAGATAAGTGTACTGTATTTTAACATCATATCTCAATAACATTCTTACAGCTTTCCACAATGAATGACAAAATGGCTGACTTGGCACCAAGTGGTGCAGCAACAATGCACACAATAAAAAGACACAGAGAAATTCTTATGGTATGTATGAGTATAATAGTGGAGTGACTAGGAAATATGTATTATATGGGTATAACAATAAAAACTGGCTGAATTTTAAAAAGATTCTATTAAACTGTATTTTTTGACTAGCATAGATTAACATATATGCTAGTGATATTGTCTAAGATCACTGTTACTAAAAAATGTATGAGTATCATTCTTGTTGAAAAATATTCTTTGGTATAAGAGTTTGATGTTCTGCACTGTGAACCTGTAACCCTGTAGGTACATAAATCCACTTAAGAGAAACACCTTTTAAGTACATTACAGCTTTATTAGCAAGAAGACCGAACATCTTAAAGGAGTTTTAGTAGAAATCACAACTGGCCTAATACCTAAAGTTTATTATTTAACATTTAAATTAATAATTTAACTACTTATGTTTGACTTAAAAAATGTTATCATCATTTTACTGTACTTATGTACTTTACTGTATGGACAATATAGTACTGATTAGTACTGGTACAATATGATATTATAAGAGTGCTATTACTTAATAGAAAAAAAAATTACAACTTGTCACAGTTATCAGCTGTAAGGAATATGACAATGAACAATACATGTTGAGTTAGGCTGTTTCATTTATTTGAATCTGTATTTTAAGTATTAATTCTTATACCACAATGGCGGCAAACGAGCATGCGGTTGATGGTAGATGGTTACCGCAGGCTATAGACGTTCACAAACCGAGGCATTCGGTTCGCGCTTTGCCGGCGTTGTGAAAAAAAGAACCCCCTGCTATATTTAACGATGTTTACCATCGGTCTATGGTTTAACATACATGACGACACGTTGAGTGCTCCGCGACCGTTGCAGGACTATCAGCAAGAGTTCTCGAAGACGTCAGCCCGCGTAAGCGCGCGCCGCGAGCGTGAGGAGCTACTGCGTGGCAGTAGCCCCCCGCCAGGCGCCGCCGCCGGCCTCAGTCGCCGCGACCAGTACTCTAAGGAGGCTAATCACTTGCACAGGTATTAGCACAATCTAATATTGGCAAAGTTTTGAAAAAGAGCTTTCCTCTATAAAGTTCGGTATCAATACCACTCTATTCTTCGCTGTTACCTAATAGAACAGCTGTGCTCGCATTGCTGTGTTCCGGTTTGAACGGTTAGAGAGACAGTGCAATTCTACCTTTTTCCTGTGTATCATTGGTTGACTGTGGTACCGACAGATGGCGGTATGTCCACCCGAAACAGTCTTTCTCGAATGCATCAGTGCGGTCATTTCCGTCATCAAATTACGATTGCCACCACGCCTGCCTAGCGCGGCTCCTTTCGGCACCCAGCAGTGGATTTTCTGATTTTTGATGGTGGTGATTATATTGTACACATTTTAGTACCTTGCTACAGCAACATTTACTATTAATCACAGTCATTTTATTGTGACAATGTTAAGGTTTTATGGATCAATGTATGATGGCGAAGAATCTCATTGTGAATTTCCGTGTTGTTCCAGTTCGCATATCCTAGTGGACGAGCAAATTAATATAGCGATGGAAGCGCGCGAACACCTGACATCGCAACGGCAGACATTCAAGCGAATGCAAACCAGATTCAACGACATCACCAACAGGTTAATTTTTCACTCTTTACAGCTCCAGAGGCATTAGCTTAAGATCCCACAGCGTTTTTAGGGATCTGTTCTTTATTGTGAATTAATTTAAATAGCTGATAAAAAAGGACAAGTTATTAGTTCTTAAAATTATCGTATCTTTAAAAAAAACGCAACAATATTCAGTAATGATAATTATCAATAGTTAGTGTGTGATCAAAGTAATGAAAGCACCTTACCTCGCCAGTGGTCACAGTACAAAGATTGCGACAATTTATGACGTCATATATTTCCCTAGTATACTGCGGCAGTATACTGGCAGTGCACGACGGCTCGAATATCTCGCCACGAGCGCTGGACAGGGCTCGCACTGTGTATCGGAACATACCGGAGTGTTGTATATTTGTTGAAGTGAAACTTTTTCATAAGTTTGTTGAAGTGGAAACTTTTCTAAAAACTCGGGTTAGGCATTTTTTGAGTTGGGATAAACCATTGAATTTGGGTCACTGTAAGGGTCGCCGCGGTGTGCATGCGGGCGGGCGGGTCCCATGCTTGTCTATGCGCAATTGGTTCGTCAGCCGACTCTTGCTCTCTTCGTTGAGTCCTTTTGATCACGATATTTTCTTTTGGGACAAACCTATTGCTGGACTACTCAGACGTCAATTCCAGCACCATCAAAAAAAAGAGGGCGCGGTCTCTCATTACTGAGGGTCCGATGCCCGTATTTACCCTGCGTGTACCTCGCACGCCTGAGGGTGCGGGGCGCCTCTAAAGGCTCGACCTAGGCTCAGGCGGCCGTTGTTGGGGGTCAATTTAATTTGAAATTCAGCAAAAAGAGGACGGACGCAGTGAGCCCGGCCGCTCTAGGGCTGCCGGTTATCGCTCGTTGAGGGGGGCTGCACGCGTTCGCCGGCGAACGCGGTGTACTGCTCTATTGAATGAATGCATGTGAAGTGTTATTTATTGAGTTATGTTATTGAGAGGGTGGGGAAAGGCTGCGATTTTCGCGGTAATTTTGTCGGGCGGGTCATCTAGCACGTGACGCGGTCTACGATGTCAGACGTGGACGTTTTTCTTAACGGATCCCGATATAAGTTCAAGAGTTTAATAAAAGAAACCTTTCGGTAGTGCTTCTGTACAATTTAATTGTTGTAAGTAAAATACCATCTATGCATTATTTTTCACGTACAAATTGTAGTATATAGTATTTTCTAACATTTACGCGTTCATTACTTATAATAATACTACAACTTGAGAATGATTCCCGCATGGTAGCTGAATCGTCGGACAAAAAATGTAAAATAATTTGTGTTTTAAACGGTTTGAAATAGTAGATTTATTTATTGTTATATATTTTTTGTGGTATTTCATAATAATTAATATAATAACATTTAATATAAAAGTATTTTCTGCTCAATAAAACGAGGATAAAAATTGCTCAAACGGCAAAAAATGGCGGCGATAAAAAATGAGACAATAAAAAAAATGTCCTGACAAAAAAAATGTCCTGACATTAAAAAAAATCTAATATGACTTATTTACTTCTAATAACTTTTTACTTGTGCCGGCACTCCCAGAGTGCCACTGGTTTTTGTGTACAAATTTGTAACCATAAAAATGCAAGATTGAGTAACCAGTATACCCTCGCAGGTTCCCAATGCTGAACAGTTTGATGTACCGGATAAACGCGCGCAAGCGGCGCGACTCGCTCATCCTCGGCGTCGTGGTAGCCGTCTGCACATTCCTACTGCTCCTATATGCCTTCCACTGATCATTATAGAAGGTACGGGCTAAGATCGACATACACCAGTGGTAGATGATTTTAGCAAACAACGCAAACGTGTACGGTACGGTATATATTGTGATGATTGCCTGATGGAGTTATGGTTAGGTGAACTTTAGTTCGGATTATAGATTACATACGGACTTAGAGCCACACACATATTATACACTTAAGATAAATATGTCTTCGACGTTGAGTTTAATTGGACTATTTGTGTCAGTATTGAGCACGCGTTGTATCCGGTTTAAATTAAAAAGGAATAATTCCACACTATTAATATAACTTCATCTCATACATTGACCTGACTCCGAGATAAGTGGCTGCTCATAACAGCCGGCCGGCCGTAACAGAGGAACTACTAATATAATACATTAGAAATTAAAGCCAGATCTATTCTACGGGAATCTATTTTTGGAATAAAAAGTAGCTTAAGTATTAGTTATCTATGCTATCAACAATCCCTGTGCCAAATTTCATCCAGATCTGTAATCAAATACCAAATTCAAGACGCTGTTCAAAACATATATATACATATAACTTTTATAATATGATAAATATAACATTTTATATTATGAAGTTAGCGAACGATCATACGGTTCGCTTGATCATAAACGTGGCCGCAGCCTATAGTCTAAAGTCATCACAAAGATATTACTATATACGACGATACTGTTATTTGACGGTAAAAATAGGTGAGGTACCAATGCAGACGACCTTTGTCAGAGGCCTGCCTCATATACATATATCATCATCATTAAATATGTATTGATGTATCCGTGCACACAGTAGAATGAATGTTATAAATAACGTCTTACAATTTGAAGATTTTTATTTTTTGGCATAATAAATTGCCTGTAGAGTTACATAAACGTTTCTGAAACTAATCTGCTAAAAACTTTATTTTGCAAATTTTGCAGGTATACAAAGTCCTTCGATATTATTATGGCAGATTTTCCTAGCAGATATCTTGATGTCAGAGTAAAATTCTATTAGAAAGCCCTAACAAATAGATCTGGAACCAGACCTTAAGTTCCGTGCATAAACGAGTGGTATTTATACTACTGTATATATTTTATTAG
Source organism: Heortia vitessoides (assembly GCA_020976665.1). Lineage (NCBI taxonomy): Eukaryota > Metazoa > Arthropoda > Insecta > Lepidoptera > Crambidae > Heortia > Heortia vitessoides. Next base: position 4,890,824 of record JACJUM010002809.1, read on the forward strand.
AAATTTCAATTGTTTCTACGTTGTAGATAAGGAAGTTTAGTGAATTCAAAAAATGTATCTGCGTAAGGGGTTGTAAGGTGCAAACGACAATAATTCTACTGTCTGACATGACTTCTCCCATTTTTAACAGAGACCAATGTTGTGTAATGATTGCTTCTTTCCTGATGCCTGCCAACTTGTAGTGTGTGTTTCGGTCAATGTGTGGGTATGGATTTTAGTTATAAATGTATGTGATGTATTTTCCATAAGTCTTAAGATTAAAAGAAGGCGGTTAGTGACAACAAGTCACTTAGCCGCCTTTTTAGATTGTGAACATTATTTTGATTAGATTGACACCATAGAATAACCTCTAATTGGTGAGTGAGACCATTTTGAATAAAGCAATAAGTTCAGTAGAATATAATGTACGTGGGTTAATTGTAGACAGTGGTGGAATGTGAGAGAAGAAATGGGATGTGTACGAGACTAATTGTATTATTTCAATCATTTTAGGTATCCATTTAGATTATTTTATTGTATTTGTAAATTCAAATTATTTAAAGCATATATTTTCTAGAAAATTCAAGTGGTATTGTTTTTAATAGCATAATTGGTAGTGCAGTCTTCCGAAATAGGAAGAGTTCGGTTCAGTTCGCTTTTAGCTGCATCATAGCTGCAAGAATATTGTAGTATGATTCTTACTAGATTGCTTTTACAAAGGAGATGTTCTATAATATGCTAGGTCAGAATGTCGGTTAAGACGCAATTATAAGACGGCACAATCAATTTGAAATTTAGTTAAGTGGGTCAATAATGTAAACGAACCCCTACAGTGACACTAAAGAAGTATGAGAGTCTACTGCAGTAAAATGTAACTCCGACCTCTTTAATACCTATGACAAGTACCCACTTATAAAAAAGAAAGAACATTTTCTGACATGGAAGTTTACTGTGGTTATAATGCCCGAAATGTATTAGTAACGTCAACTAGGTGCTATACATTTGAAAACTGTTTGTTATTGAACTTGAAAAGAGGGAATAAGAATAATAATATGTCTTATTATTTTCTGATGTAGAACAACCATTGTTTGCAGTAAAATATTGTTTTAATAAGAGTATTTGTTTTATTTTCTTTATTATAATTTGTAATTGGAACAGTTTTCATATGATCGACAGCATTTCAGCGTAATACCTTATTTTTTGAGTAATAAAAATTATTTTGAAAATCTCTTGTTTTACAAGATGTCTGCATAGGGAGATAGCCAAACATGTTCAATTGTACAAAAAACAACTATTATAACTAATAAAAAAATGTACAGGCATTTACATTGCAGCTTTTATCGAATATTTCATCGATTATCATGGCACATGATTTTATCATGTTGCATCTCAACTGAAATGTAAAATTGTATGTATTTATTCCATGATGAAGTGAAAACAAATATTATTAAGCTGATATTTGCAGAATCAAAGATTGTGATAGTTGGAAAAATTCATTTTATTTATTGGCATATATTTAAATTTCGAGTGTTTAAATTTAAACAATTACTACCGCACGCTGAATTTTTTAATTTTTAAATTTGATTTATGGTTATTTACAAACGTTACTTTATGTGCTGTAAAGTGTATAGCGAGTGTAAATAAATCATAGATCCAACTAGAATTCCTTGTACTTTAAGTTCTCACTAACATGTGATAGAAATACGACTGTCTTTATATATATATACTTTATTATTGGCTTGTGTAAATATATCTGTAGCTAACATATTTACCATAATAAAAAGGTCTTATTTATTTATTGCCTCGTTTTATTCATTCAGAAATTCAGAAGGATCAGCAAATTATAAGTGTGTGACATATATACATATATATATATATAAAACCTCAGTGCTAAAACGCAAAGTTCATTTGTAGAAATTTAAAGAAACTTCTGGACTTGATAAATACTCAATTGTGGGTAGGTACCATACCTATTTCATCAAGAATTGTATCGAACCTCAACTAACGGTCCATCAACCCACGTATCCAGGTTACATTTCTATTCATTATTATAATTTATACAATTTACAAGGCAAACTCTTATTGATAATTTTATCTAGCAGATATCTGTTAGAAATAAATCATTCAAATGAGCAAATGGTGAAACATGCCTTAAATAGCTACATTTATTGCAAATACGCTTAGTGTATAAAGCATCGTCAAGCTAAACAAATCTATTACAATTTATTACTATAAATATAGCTGCTTCCAAAAGAAACCATATCTGCTATAAACACCACTAATTGAGTTCCAAATTGAAATTGTAGTAGATATGCTAGATTTTGCTAGCAAAATTTTGACAGATTAGGTTGATCTGTCACTGTGTATACCTACATACAGCAACCTACACACATCAGTACACTTTGCGAACGAATTTAATCTTTAAATGAGAGCCATGGAGGCCAAAATTTGTGAATTTTTGATAGATTTGTGTAGTTTGATCTGTTGTTGTGCGAACAAGCACTGCTAATCTTAAATCTTAGTATTGCTAACACTAACAGAAATCCTGACAACGATAAACAATAGGTTTATAATCAGCGAGAAATAAATAATCAAAAAATCATTAAAATAACATTATTGCTAATAAAATCTTAATATATATAATCTTTGCCAATAACAAAAATGTTTCACATAAGATTTTTATACAGGCAACACACAAAATTTTAAAAAGTACAATTTATATTATACACGCATTACTAATTTGTTTTAATAAATTTCCATATTTAAATTTTCTATTTGAGCTATTTTTATGTTTATTCTAATTTATAAAAAGAAAAGATTATAATACACTAATGCGTCATCTCATAATGTACTTTGATCTATATTATGTGAAGTGATACTAGAGTAAGACTATAAACAAAACGAAAAAAATAGAGTAAGATTACTAATGAATCTGATATAGGCTAACATTAATGATTTGTATAAAATATGTTATTTGTCAGTTGTACATTTCAGGTAGGTAATGGAAGTTTTATAGACAAACATGTTTGACAAAACGCATTTTTGTTTTACATTAAAATTAACTTTAATGTAAAATTCGTTTCTGCATTAATAGTTAAATTCATAATCATCGTCATCAAATAATCCGTAGGGTGTCCCCTGGATATAGACTTCGCGAAATTATTTCCAATAGGCCCGATTGCATACAAGCCTAATGCTGAACAGCTCGCAGTGGTCAGTTTCAGCGTCAACGCGGTAGCATGAAATAAAATAGTGATCGTTATTTATTAATATTCGGATTAAGGTGGGATTGTCACATCATTTCAATCGCACGCATTACGTGCCTAGGCTGTGACGTTATCTGAATGTATCTCCGTCCTTGTATGACTATGAACTAGAAGAAATTTGAGGATGATCAATATTCTTTCTTCTTTAAGTATTAGTCTTTATTTAAAATATTTCAGACAACATGTATATTGGAGGTTCTGTTATTGTTAAACTATGGTATATTACACCTAAAACCAGTGTTGCATAATTAAAATTATTGGTCGAGTAAACACTATCAGGACGGAAGCTGATTATTTTTACGTACATAAGGCGACAGTTCAAATATCTATCAAAATTTCACAAACAATTTTGAACAAGTTTAATATTGATTGAAAATTTGTCCTATTTGGGCTAAACTGTCGCCTTCTACTATAAATAAAACATTACAATTATTATGACTGTAATATAACTTAGATTTAACAAATTTAACATGGTATATTTTATTCTTACAATTTCAAGTTCTTGAAAAAGAATTTAACAAACTTTTAATAAAGCAAAGATTAGTAAGTAAGAAATGTTTTTATGACTTTTTGAAGTTAATATATTTTTAATAAAAACGTTATTAAAAGTATTACAATTTAAAAATGCTTATAGAGATGCAAGTAATTCGAAATAAATAAACAATCAAATAAAGAATACAGGCCTTGAACATAGAAAAAGGTAAAATGTATAATGACTTGTTTATTATACACAAAATACTGAAACTATTGATATATTTTAAAAACTATATAGTATGGGGATATAACCCAGTGCTTGCAATGCAGTGCACCTTATTTTAATATTGTTGCTGAAGTTGACTTTTAGAATGTAGATATTACTGGAAGACTAATGCTTTTGGTGTTTTTTCTATTGTATTCAACATTAAAAAAGGCCAATCCTCTGACCAAAGGACCATTCTGATCCACTTGTATGAAGCCTTAGTGTTCATCTTAATGTATCTGCATAAGCTTCCAATTAATCCTCGTGTATTGCAGCTACATGAGCATTCAGAGTGCACTTTTGGGTAAAGCCTTTATCACAGTGCTTACACCTGTAAGGTTTCTCTCCCGTGTGTGTGCGGAAGTGTTTTTCCATATCAGATTTTGTAGCAAACTTACTGCTGCAGGTGTCTAGAGGACACTCCACTGTCTTGTTATGATTGCGCATATGAAGATAAAGCTTTTTGGCATTGTCAAATGTTTTGAAACATATCTGCAACAAAAATTTTACTTTACAATAAGTCTCAAGAAGCTTTTGCAAAAAGTGTATGGAAATTATATTTACTTCTCATATTAATATATTTCTTAAGAACTTACTTCACATTCTTCATAAATAATACTATTACCAAGTCGTCTTTTCCTATTTAATATTTTGTAATAAGTATGTTTTTTCTTTTGAGGTGGTGATGTCTGGAATCACAAGAAATACCAATATTACTATTTATCATAAAAGTAAAATAATAACAAATGTATATACAAAAAATTACTTCTGTTGATAAAGTTTCAAACAAATCCTTTCTTACTGATAACATATGTTTCTCTTGGATCTGAAAATAAAATAAATAAATAACAACAACATAGAAATGTAGAGTTCAGTACAGACATATTTCACGTTGATAGGATGTCATACAAATCATAAATAATATTATGTGAATTATAAACTTCAAAAAATTAAAAATAAAGGCATATTAATGAATTTTGATGTTTTTATTTTTTAATGAGAAAAAATTAGGTTATAATAAAAAATAAATTATTAATAATAAAGTATTTATATCTCACATGTGTTTTTTTGCTTTTTCCTTTTTCATTTGTTTTAGTTTCACCTGTGCTGGAGCAGTTTGAATCTTCAGACTGTTGGCTAGACTAAATGGAAACCAATGATGATTTATGTATTCTGATAGTGTACATACATATTTTAGCTAAGTCTGCTGACAAAAATTGTAACTCACTCTATATAGTAATATTCACAATAGTGAATATAACTATAAAGAGTAAGTTACAATTTTTGTATCTATAAAAATATATATTTGTGGCTTCAAAATCAGGTTTATTTAGCTTTACTACTTTAGATAACTAAGTTTGGTACTATGCAACAACTATTCATAAAATTGTTAATTATACATTTTCGAAATAAATAAAGATTTAAAGGAAAAAGTAAAGTCATACTATAATATAAATGCATCAAAAGCAGTTGTAATAAATAAGGTCTGGTAAAATTATCTACTTTAGATTAATTCGTTAAACAACTTCTTCATTCTTATGTTAGCACTAATTTACAGAGAGAGTGACGAAAGGAGCTACAAAGTTTACAGATAATAATATAGATGTATAGATTATAGGCATATATATAAGCAGGGGCTTATAAAGGGTTATAAACAACTATAATTTATACATTTCCCTATATATACATATTATATTTTTATCTGACTGTTTATTAATGCATAGCTATACCTTAATTATGTACTAAGGAGTAACTTATACAAATTTTATTATTCTCACAGGAATACAAATTATGCAGGTTACACTACATAGCCCTGCTAGTGTTATATAAATATATATACAAACATTTTAATAATTAAACTTATATCAATCTGTGGGTGTTAATTAACTATAATTATTTTTTGGCTGACTTATTAATTTTATTTACTTACTGTGTCATTCATATCTTCACTACTTAATAGTGATCTCAAGTGAATGTTATTTTTAGTGGCTGTGAGTCTCAATTCTTTTGCGTTTTGAACTATCTTTTGGCATATTGCACATATTTTCTGAGGTAGATTATCTGACGGGTGTACCTATAAAAATATATATTTGAAATAATGATGTAAAAACTGAAAAAACTTACAATTAAAACCTATTTATTGCGTAGGTACCTTGACTCCGGTGCATAGGTAAATATCATTTGGAAATTCATCTTTTTCAAATATATTACATATACCATTCAGATCTAGGCACAATCGGCATTTTTCATAAAACAAAATGTATGATTCCATACTTTCAAGATTAAAACAACAAACTATTCTTATAGGTTAAAAAAGTTATAATACTACAGCATGCAAAGTAGATAAACAAAAACAATAGATTTCCGATTTGTTGTATTGACTACAGCGGTGTCACGACAACAATTACAACTTGTGAGTTGTCAAGATTGTCAAGTTTTTTTTTTCGTTAGAATTTATGATGTCCAACGATCGTACGTCGTACGTCTAAATTTAATTAATGTAGCTAAAAATTAATAGGGATACCTATACGGATACTAGTTGTTATTCTCCATACGTCCTAATGTTTAGGGTCAAGTTCTCCTTATTTTTAATTCTCTTTCAATAGCGAAATCGATTCGAAAACTACATATTAAGGATTCCGTCTAGTTTTATTACATTTAAAAAAGATATATATTTTATTCAAGATATAGTCATCAAGGCTCACCGCGAGAATCCCAAGCTGAGTTGGTTACTCAAAAGGTCAGATCTACCTATACAAATCTATTAAGCAATTGCAAACAATATAATCCTTGCAAAAAATTTCTTTTATGAAATGTTTTAAGGGAACTAGATAGTATGGCAATATGAATTTGTCCTCATATTACGGCACTAATTATCTAAGCCTACTTTAAACATATATGTTATCTTAAAAATAACTATTGTTTGTGTTAGTAATTTGTAGTTTATTTATTTTTTATTTACAATTTCAGGCTAAGTGACTATGATAGAAACAAGAACTTCAATCAAATAAAAACAATAATTCTATGTTTGTTTTACCACTAAGGTGGAAAACAAGCATAAGGCCCGCATGATAGTAGGCAGTTACCACAGCCTATCGACGTTTACCCCTTTTTCTTTTCCTATCTACCTTTTAAGAACCCCTTTACTCATTTTTTATAGAACCCACACTGTAGTTCATAACCTTAGTGCACGTGGGAGAAATTGCCTCTGAAACAATCGGGTACTCGACCATATTGGTTCCAAAGAGTGTGGGTGAACACCCTGTCAATGACGAGCGGTGCGATGATAAAAACTAACTGTCGGCATCACAATTTCTCGGTACAAAATATGATAGTAAATATATGTAGCTAAAAAAGTTATACTACAGTGTGGAACCAAAAACAAAGATGAAATTTAATATATATTCGTATTTCTGGAATTATTTAATGAGCGAGAGGAATGTCAAAATTTTACGTAGTGCACGTAAGAGGTTATAATATGCTGCAAAATAATTACCTAACTAGCATTAGTGACCATAAATACTAGTACATATTTTTTTTTAAAAGTCATGTTCAATCAGAATAAGAACTAAAAATGTTTGCACTACATTATTTAAAGTGATGACAAAAGTTTATCATTAATATTACACATATTTAATATTATTGATATATTATTCCGTTTTTCTAATACAGAATCTCCTGGTAAGCGTTTTCGTTGAAATAAATTTATCTCTGCGAGCCACTGTTTTAATCGATTTTTATCTACGGCAGGGAAAATATCTATGCAGGAGATAAAAAATTTAACATGTCTGTCTACACATAAAAAAAAATTATGTGCACACACTGCCCCTGCCCAACGTTGTGATATTTCATAAAACAAGATTCCTATATTAATGAATGTAATAAAATATCGAAAATTACGGTGGACGGTGGACCAGACGCTACAGTGCTGCCATCTGACGTAGATCGTTTCAAAAAACTCAATGCTTAATGAGGAATAGGGATTTCAGATTATTTAGCAGCGCACATAAAAGGTTATAATATGCTGAAAATAACTTCTTACTAGTATTAGTAATACTAGTACAAGTATTTGAGGTCACTAATGCTAGTATGCATATATTTTACAATTGTCAAGTTCATATAGAACAAAGTGATAACAAAAGTTTATCATTAATATTGAATAATTTTAATATTATTGAATTTATTTGCTATTTTTCTAATACTGAATATCTCGCTAGCTCGTAATCATACGCAATGAATTGGCAATTACAAACGAGGTTATTTTTTGTGTAAGTAAATTTATCTCTGTGAGCCACTGTTTTATTTGATAATCAATTTTGATCTCCTGTAGGTAGGGAAAAATGCCCTCTGTTTTATGTTACATACAGGGCACAGCCCAACATAAAATATATATAAATTAATAATCAATATTAAATAATAATTGTGTAATAATGATTGTAATAATATTATGCGTGTGTTTTGATAGCTTCTAGATCAGATACTATCGTGCTGCTATCTGACTTAGAAAACTCATTGCTTTAATTTTAAATATTGTTTTAACCTTTTTAGCTGATATTAAATAAAGAAAATAAGTAGGAGGAAAATACCTATGTTGTCAGTTTGACGCAAGATATAAATCTGTGTATGTTTTGTACATTTAAATTATTACTCTAAATACTACATAAAACACGTCTTCTGTCTATGTTCTATCTGATTTGATATGATTCAAGTTTCTAGTATAAAAAATTCAATGGAATCGGTATGTATATTTCTTATAATAAAATACCGATTAAATATTTATTGCCTTATCAAACACTTTAAATATAGGTAGGTACCGTACACAGGAAACTACAGATCTAGAAAAGTAGCTTATTTTACTCACATGCGCTCTGTTGGTAGCAATTGTGGATCTTAAGTCATAACACCAGATTATACTCATAGTTAATGTGCAGGTATATACTTATTTGTAGTTATGGTAGATCCATAGGGACCTACGCAAGGTCACATACATGTAGAAATATAATGATTTATTGCTACAAGTTATGCACTTGTAGGGCCCATTTTAAGCTTCCTGTCGTAGTAGATAGTATGTCGAAACATATCGCCTTTCCTAAGTCGAAGTCTTGATTTTCTATGAGTATAAAACAAAGACACTTCCTGCTGTCTGTCTGTTCCTATGTATGCCTACCTTTGAATCAACGTATCGGATTTTGCGGGTTTTTAAATAAATAGAGTGATTCAAGAGGAAGTGTTTATATGTATTATACATGTAAAATATAGTAGAAAAACACTCATAATTTTAGAGTTATCTAATGTGATGTCGTAAATAAACACTCAAACACATTTTTATACGCTAACATTGAAACGTTGGCTGAACCTGACGAAATAGAAAAAATAATGTACAACAGTACAGTACAACTTAAAAAGCCTACCCACAGGGGTAACCCAAAATAACCATTTTTTATTCTCATTGCCCCTGTGCAAAACCGGGGCGGAGTGTTAGTATGTAATATATGAAAAAATGAATTAATAAAACAGGTTGCCAATCTGTTGCCTAAACCTGACCGCGAGATAAATGTATACAGATGAGATAAGCAAATCGCAAAATTTTTAGGTTGAACTTCAACTTAAGAAAATACCACGCTGATAACCCCGCTCATTTTGCGGTCGAGCTAGGATTTAATATTTGTTAGTAAAATCTTCGGAAACTGTTACCAAGGCGACGGCAACGTATACAGAACGCCGATCGATCGCGAAACGTTAGGTGAATTGCATGCTCAAATGAAACAATTTGCGATATCCTATCACCTAATTATACAGTTGCAAACACTACAGCAGGTGGCTATTTTATTTTTTTATATGTTAAAGAATTAGATTGTCGATATTTTCTTTTCTTTTCTCTCGCCAAAATCAACGACGATTTGTTATTTTGGTTTTAGATTGGTTAAGATTAAACTTAGACTGACACACTCTTTCAAATATAATTGTACTTCTGTCTAGCCGCATCTTAGTAGTGCTTTTATTGTTTTACCTATAATGTTTTCCTCTTCCGTATTTTAACATATGTTTGTTCATTTCATTGGAAGCGTGTTTCTTAGCCTTCAAAATATTTGCAATTATTATGAAATTTGGCATCTCTAAAGCCAAATTTTTTATTGTATCTTATTGTAATTCTTCTAAGTCTGTGTTTAGGCACGTTAAATATGTGTTGTTCTTTTATATATTTCCCACTTATTTAGAATTAATTTATAAACATTACGCGTTTTCTACTTTACTTACTACCTACCTACTTACTTATAGTAAAACCACCTTTAAGGTCAAAGACCATGCAGCAACTTTTTCACTCTTAAAATGTCGAACAAAAAACTTAAATATATTAAATTTTACAGTTTTTACTTCATTTCTTAAATTTGCACTCATTTATTATATGTCTTAATGTAATTAGTTTTTTGTGCGGCTGAATTTCGATATTGCATGTCAGAGTGAATTTACGTTATTTTTTTTCATTCAATCTATGCTTTGATAATTATACATATCCTTTGCTTTTGTTACAATTATCAGTAAAGAAAGAAAACTAGTACATAGTTCAGTGAATTAACCAGTTAAGGGCAGTAGACAGGTACTTAGCATACAGAACCGACTGCTTTTAGAATGAAGACCAAGCACTAGGAAACGCAGCGTAGGACATCCACCTGCAAGATCAGGCTGAAACCTAATGTTCGCGTTGGATACAAGTCGGATATTATCGGTCCTATGGAAAATCTCTTAGGAAGGAGGACGACCACTGCTGGACACAGTGTCCAGCAGTGGTCGTCCTCCGGCTGGTATATATGGTGGCATATTGAATTCTAGGTATATACAACAGTTAGTTGTTTCTAATTAGTTATAACAATACATAATGACGTCACAAAACCTCTAGAGAAAACATGGTAAACGCAGCACGTAGTTTGTAGTTCGAAATTGAACTTTATGCGATGGGATTAACAGCTATTAGTTTGCAAAGATTTTCTAACCATAGCCTGATTAAATATTCAAGGTTAGAATTACCGATAACGGTGTTAATATATCGCCACTTTTATGTTGAATTGCCGGCTTTTATGATTAAGCTTTGTGTGAATTACCTACGTCTATGCTAACGCTAGTTTGATCGTAAAAGAGACACTTAAAAGGTACTACCGATAATAGCTAAATAAATACATCTATACATATAAATGTACGTTGGTAATGAGAAATAACATATCTATCAAATATGTGTCAAATGATATAGACAGTTAAACCAGTTAAACCATTCAAGACAGTTAAACCTAAAAATGATTCTAGAAATCTTTGTCAATTTGTTTGCTTCTTCTAGCTACTGTGACTGCACCTACGTTAGTAATGTGTTACTAGTAGATATTTAATATATCTAGAAGTATTATCTATAGGTTAGTTTTAGAAAAAAAGGCGTTATACATAAATTTAAATCTATGATCATGTGATTGAAATACGACACAAATAGGACAAAGTTAGAAAACAACTATGTAGTTATAGGTAGATGTAGATTAAATATATAAGTACTTTATTTAATTTTTTACGCGTAAGTCTATTGTATTATCTAATATATACACAAACTTGCTAGTTTACGGCTTGCTACGACTCCGCTACGAGCTACGACGCAGTAGCTCTCTAGCTTCGTAGCGCATCACCCGCGTTCAACGCATTGCAATCAAAATATCGAAATATTTAAAACAGACGGAGGACTGATTTTATTTGTACAATCAGTATTGGATATTTTATTAAATGTTTCCAATTCAGACTTTTTAGGGACAGAGTGATAAGTTACAAGCATTAAATATACCGTGTTGTGAGGTAAGCTTAACTTTATTATTCTTTGAATGAACTGGGAATATACGTGAATATAGTTTTAAATTAGACGTAAATACTACTTACGTTTAAACTGTTTTATTAAACCACGTAAATAAGAATTCTGTTTAGGAATGCAGAAGAGTTTGTATGTTTATGCATTTTTAATTACACTAGTTCCGTAGTCAAAATTTCACCAAAGTTTTGTAAAAACTCCATCATCATTTGCTTGACATATAGCTATAGTCATATGCTATGCAATAGTCAATTCATGTATGCTTCATTTATATATCTATGTATTATAATGTGTTATTCAAGCAGTAGTTTGTGTAATGGCTATTTAAATGAATGTATTGTATGTTAACTGCATGTTATTGATCATATAAATAATAGCATTAAGCACTGCCTTTCCAACATAACTTTTATAGTGTAAAATTTCACGTTCATCGGTTCGCGCAATTTCCTTAAAACGGAGTACAAATTTAAAAAAAAGGGAAAATCTTTTATTGTCAACCCAACCTTTTAAAATTGACATAAATGAGTAGCTTTTTGTTTTTTATGTACAGATTTAATGTTTTGTTTAAATTAGCAAATAAAACGTGATGTAAAATTTGTGATAAATGGTGTGCTTTGAGATGTTACTGTCTAAATCTATAATTGCGATGATGATTAATGACTCGCTTATATATACGAAAATAAAATGTTAGTACGCGAGCGTTTTCTGTTGGTAAATAGATTGCTTCCACTGAATTCTGGAAATGATTCCGTAAACAATCGCGGCGTTGACTCACGATATAACAATCTGCCATTACTTTCACCGCTTCGATTTTCAAGCTTATTTATCGAAACATTTGATTGATTTAACTGCGTAGTTAGAATGTATGTTATGTATTGGTTTGACCCGTCGGAAACATTCTCATTCAGCCAATTTCCACATCAACACAAAGAAACGAAATATTTTTATTATTTTAATATTTTCTTATTTTTACGCGTTCACCCTTTAAAATGGTTGCCGCAAGGTAACCAACCGGCGCGTCGAACAAACAATTTAAAAGTTGAAAGTTAATTGTACGCCGTTTTAAAGCAGTTTAAAAACGTAGTTTTTCGACAACGATATATTGAGTTTGGGTACTTAATTCTTCCGGTTTACAAAACACAAAAAAACCCTAATACACGTTACGTTTTCTCATTAATTATAGACACGGGAAGTATCGGATTTGATTTCCATGACTTGTCTATGGTTGTATCGCAGGGCCTATAATCCTAATATACGTATTGATTATAAGTTGCTTATTTAAGATTGCTCTTTATTTCAATACACAGAACATATCGACAAGTTTATAGTCGGTTAAGAATAATTCCTTCTCAGCTCATATGTTTTGTGTGTTATTGAGAGACGACTTGATGCATGTTCTTCGGTATATTTGCGTAGAAAGTTTTAACTCTTAACTTATAACCAGCATAATTTCAACGTTGTCAGCTCGACAAAGGGTTCTAAAACTAAAAAGTACAACGTGTCAAGCCTATATAAAGTTTAATAATATTTATATGAGTGTATACGGTTTTAGCATATTCTTATAACATAAACATTTTTAAAACTATATTCGAAGCGCGGTCAATAACTTTGGCGTAATGCGTAATAAGCCGTTAACGTCAAAAATGAATGCTACTTAGTACCGCATTTAAAGCCGTTAAACGTGAACTGATCTAAGGGCATATTGTTAAACGCTCGGGAAAATTAAAATGAGTATTGTTATGTTTAATGATGTTTTTGTCTGGTCACCCAAACAAAGAGTTTCAACGATGATATTGCGATTGTAATTGAGAATTCACGTGCCGGCCCGGGTTCCTTGAATGAACGCTGTAATCGTAGTTTAAATTTATTAGCGCTGATAAAAACTTTGCTCCTTTGTTATTAATTGTTGTCGTAAGAATAGCGGAAAATGCTAATGTATTTTGCTTTCGTGAATCGTGTTTTGCGTGGTATCTATTAAAGTCGTACAAAAATTAGAGTAAATTTTTTATATATTTATATGAACAGCGTTATACGGAGAATACTTTGATGGTGAGCACCTATGAATTTGTAGATTATACAAGCTGTTTCTTATCACTTAGCTCACGTGCTTCATTCATGCGGTATTGCTGGTTACTACCGGTAGGTATTCGGACTATACCTTTCTACAATCTAAAGGTGTATGTTTCTCATCATATCAGCCATTGGAAGTATACTGTTAGATATAGGCCTCACTAAGAAAGGGGGAAATTTCCCTATAATTGCAAAAGCATAGCTTCACGACGGGGATGATGCTACCTACCTCTGCCCTAAACATTTAAGCTACACTGTTACGGATGGATATACCGCCATCTGTCGGTTTTGGTACCTTAGTTGTCGTTTCCCAGATTTAAGATCAATAATTTTGGCTCGTTTTTAAAACAAAATTATATCATAACTGATTTTTCTAATGAACTCATATATCAAGTTACGTATTTTCAAATTCGATTTGATACATTTATCGACTCTTAAGATTGTATTGTCTATGGCTACCATCAGTCCCCTTAACTATCCGATACCTTCTTATCAAAGTTTATTATGATCCGTTCGTCTCCAGGGCGCGAACTTTGCCAGAGTTACTTTCACATTTACAATATTACGTAGAATAATTAAAATTTAATGCTTTGAATAAAGTTCTAGAAAAACAGAAATTGGATATTATTGTGAATAATAAGTTTTAGATTCCGATTTCATACATACCGAATACAGTCCGATTTCCATAAATGTGAAAACAATATCCGAGACTAATGTTTAGACAATTATTTAAATTGACTTTGGCTAATGACATTATTGCATGAGGCCATATTAATTTGTTTAGGTAAACTCTAAAGCTTGATCTAATGGTTGTCTTTTTTATTTGATTTAATTCTAGGAATTTTTCGCTGGTGCTATCTATTGTTCAATTTTGATCTAACTACCTTTTCAACGGCTTTAAAACGTTTTTTTTTGTTCAAAGTTTTGAATTTTGAGATTTTAACAATCAACCAATCTTGGGAATGGTTGCTGGAATGTTTATTGTAAAATATCTATCGACGAATAGCCCGACGGTTTAATTAAAAATCAAACATAAGCTTTCGAACATAATTGCTAGCTTGTTATTTAGCAAAAAGATAGCTTTGATGTCAAAAGTATCATTTGTGTTCAATATTAGTAGTTTTTTTTCTTTTCTATGGACATACTGATGTCCGTAACACAATTGTTTTAAGAAGGTTATCTCGGAGTCATATCAGTATCTGAAATGTTGTATGAATTTAAATAGTCGTACTAGAATAGTTTAACCATTTACCTAATGTCTGTGTTTTATATCACATTATTTAATGAACCTTAAATTGGCTCTCTTCGAGTATAGCTTATTATTATCTTTAGAAGGGTTTGTAATCTTTAAAACCGCACTTAAGGTTTCAAAGTCAACAAGGAACCTTTACCAAGGAAATATAAATAATATATTGAAATAAAGGTTGAAATAGAAGATATTGTTTTATAACTCAAGCAATCTGAAACCGAACTCGACATCTAACGAATAATATAATCTAGTAAGATTTTAAGGACATTTAGATGTACGAATGTATTTGCTACTCCTAGATTTTTTTAGATTCTTAGATAGATTCTTAGATTTAAATAGAAATATATTTGGGGCAGAGATAGATTTATAGACTTAAATAGAACATATCTACATTTTAAATACATCTCATTCCGAAAAATAAACATTTCCTAGTATATTTTGATATTAAACACAAAACAACGGACCAATTAATCACTCTTAAACTTTAATATCGATTTACAGAATTTGCCGGATTCACATATGTTGATGGTCTTATATATTTTGTATGGGGTAGACCCCATACAATGGTCTTCATTGGTACCTCACTCTTAACTATTTAACTACAACACTCTAGCTATCCTTGTAATGCTTTCTATCGGGCAGATCGTGTGATTGTTTGTAGACTGGTCGTATATATAAAAATATGTTTTAAAAGAAATTTCACGCATACGAAGTCGCGGTCGGATACCTAGCATTAAACAGAAAAGAATTCAATGCCATAAAATATGTTCAATAAAACTCTTGCTGTAGTATATTGTAATTTGTAATTTCATATGTAGTTTTCCATTATTTTCTACAGAAATAGACAACGTACAAGTGGGCCGGTGTCACCGACCACTGTTGTGCCTGCGACCCGATTCTAGAACAATCCAATTACCAGCTATTGACAATTTATTAAATTGTTTCAACCTATATTTTCATAGACCTATGTTATTTTTATAGACACATATCATAAGTAATTTGACGGATTACTTCTATTGAAAATAGTTTGACAATTGTATCACTTTTTTTATAAAATTGTTTGCCATAATGTAATGAAAGAAACCAAAGTAATAATAAATTCTGTTAAATAAATACGTTTGCGTTTTTAATAATAATATATTTTAATTGTCTAGGCTTTTATTCAAATCTTTGGTTCAATACTCAACAGAAAAATATTGTAAAAGAAACCAAAGTTACCCACCCGCAGAGTTCATTGAGTCGTTAAAACAGTCAGTAAAATATTATATTCCCATTAAATATTGAAGTCAACGTGTACATGGCCTTTTCAAGATATTGGGCCTTATGTATATAAATATACCGCGCGGTATTGTTAGGCGATAACAAAATGGTAAGCTCAAGTGTTCATTACAATAAACAAATTAAAATATTTAAACAATTCTTATTTGTTTTAAAAATTGTCTGATCAATCCGACAAATAGGTTTTTTTGGAGAAAGTGTGCGATATAATTTTTCGCGAAATTCAGCGGCGAGAGAACAACATTAGCTACTTCGAACCCAAGGAAACATCTGAGGAATTACCAAGGGACGCGATGTAATGTTAATTCATAGCAGGCGTTAAGCTATTTTTTACTAAACGCAATAAAACATTATTTAAAAAAAATATAGTTAAAAAAACTAAAAGAAGCTTTTACAGCAAATTAAAAAATGAAAAAAATTTAATGCAAAGTCAAAATAATGATTAAAAAATTCTAATAGTAGTCACTTCAGTAGTTCACTTTATTATAAAAATTGTTTTTTAGATTATGTATTTTAAAAGTGTGTATTTAGAGTTTGTTAAAATATATATTATTTTAAATTTTTTTAAAAATAATATTAACTAGATGAGAACTTAAGCTAGAAGTTATGAAGACGGCACGCATGCGCAGGCTACGTGGTCTAACTTGCTCTTACACAGATTTTTTAGAATTCTGTCATCCTGAGGCTCGTCATCAGAATAATGAGATAATCTTAACGAAATATTGTATTGACATCGATTTTGATGTGTACAAACTTTTAATGAAATCTATCCATCTAAAGTGCCTCATGTCGACTTCAAATGACTTGGTTACAAAAATACACACATACATTCAATTGAAGCTAATATAAAGCGTGCAAAAAGAATCAGAAGTTTTAGAAATTGTAGTGTTTGCGATCTCGCATTCGCAGAGTAGGCACTCTTAACTTCTAATCCTAAATAAATATCTGCTAAATATTTAAATTCCATTCTAAATGGGTTACTTGATTAAATGGCAGATACGATTCTGTAAGTAATATATTTTTTTAAAGTATTCATTATGCTAGCTATATATTGCGAACCAAATATTCACGTATTTTATTATAAAAATATTGTTATACAGATATTTGTTTACTTTTTAATTTAGTCACAAAATTTAAAACATTTGTATCTACTTACTTTTGAATATAAATTGCTTATTACAAAAGCAAACATAATAGCCATTATAAAAAGAAATGTTTTGGAAATTTTCCCTTGAGTCTATACTATAGAAATAGGTGAAAGTGCGTCAAAATAAATAACCGTTTTAATTACGCGGTATATCGGATGAATTGGTGGGGTACCGGCAGAGTAGAATAGTACAGCCCTTTGGTGCCGTAAGAGTTGACTAAAGTACTGGAACCGAAAGATGACTATATATAGTATATCCATCCAAAACAGTGTAGCTCAAATGTACAATGCGTTACTGGGCACCAGCATTCTCATCGCGAAACTACTTTCAGTGATTGCAACAGCATGGCAATTTTGGGTAACATTCCCTTTATCTTAGGAAGACTTATGTCCAACCGTGGTTGGCCAACGGCTGATAAGATGATGGTGGTGAGTTTCGGACGTACTAAACAGTAGATGTGTTTGCAGGAGGTGCGATGAGCGACAGAGGCGCGCGGCGCGGCGTCGGCGCACCGTTCTACGCTCCTCCGCGTCGGAAAACCTCAGCAGAAATCATCAGCGAAGCAAGGGCTGCTATTTACGGAGGTATTTCAAGGGGGCCTATTAACGTTATTCATTTATTGCAGACATTGTATCATTGAAAAGTATCTTCTTATAGCACATTAGCGGACGCACACCCGACAGACGTTTTCCTGATAAATAACCTAGACACAGAATGCAGAGCCGATTTGTGAATCATCCAGACCCCTACTCGATATATATATATATATCATCAGGTGAAATCCAGGTCTCTTCTAACCTCTGGATTTTTAACAATATATGTGCCAACAATGTGTATATAGCACTAGCTCGATAATAAGGGAATAAATCGTGATAAAAACTGCGATGTTTATGAATTCTGAATGTGCAGCCATGATCTATTCGGTCTAATTGTAAGCGCAACTAGACGCGCTAATTGTAGGATCATAGACAAGTATACGTCGAATAGAAACGGGAAAAAGTGCTAGGAGGCAGGTTGTTTAAGTTACATATTACTATACTTTGCATTTATAATAATATAACGTTTTATTATAAAAACAAAGTAATTATGGTCATAATGTAACACTAATGTGCAATCCACAATATCCAATCGTCAGTCAAAACTCTATATGTTACGAAAACAAAGGCAAAAAACGAAAAAATCCGTTAAAATATCCAAAATCGCGATGTCAATACCAGCTGAAACAGTTACAAATCAGTACTAAATGGAGCAGAGAAAGTACACAAACAAGCGGCCGCGCATGTAGCCGCTTCGTCCTGTAGCCTGATTCTTTCTCTGCTACCCGCATCTGCGCCTACGCGTGCGCATTAGGTCCTGCAAGCAACAGGTTGCCATCATATCAAAAAAACTATAACCTCTTTTTAATGATCTATGTCAATAGGTCTTGCTCGCACAATACAAACAAAAACTATTTTTTTAGATTTTTCTAATGTCTATGTCAATAGTTGGTTCATCGGAGGGGACGTTTTGACAGACATGTTCATTGTCAAATAGGACCTCCGAGTCAAAGACATAACGGCCACCTTGTGACATGAAGATATTTTGACATATATCATACCCAGTAATTTTATTATTTAGTAGAAATAGGTGAGTCAACCGCGCAGACGAATTTTGATAGAAGTGTAACTCTAACACGTAAATAAAGTAATTAAACAAATGTGTCGTACAGACACACTGATTTTTGTTTCAATCTCTAAACATTGTTATACTATTAAGTATACTATCGACCTTCACATCTTCATAAAACAAAAGGCTGTCATAATATTTGTAGTTCAATTCATACGATGTGGTTCGATCTTGAGTTTTAAATAAAAATTTGCAATTGAAATATTACAAAAAGAAGTTGAATCAATAATAAGGATTAAAGGACTGTTCCAATCGTTAAATTACAATAGTTTTATAATTAAACAATTGGAATTAATATATCTAACCGTTTAGAAATATGCGAAGTAAACGAGGCACAACTATGGAGCTTTGAATATAGCTTGATTAGAATGGCAGCATATATCGAATGTGTTCTTGAATTACTTTTAATAGTTTTTGTATTAATTTTAGGTTAACTTATATAACATGCTTCATATATAAAACTTTTATAATATAAGATGTTAATTACCAAAATATAAATAACTGGTAAGACGTTACTACATTGACATCGGTTATTCTAATCAAGCTATATTTAAAAGAGTATAAACAATTCATAAATTTCAACAAAGACTTTTATAAGCAACTGCCATAACTATAGAGTGCGTCATAAATTTTAACTTGAACAAAGCGGCAGAAAGTAGGCGAACCTAAAAGAAAACGCGATAACAGTTGGATGGGCGATAAAATATTGCCTGCACTTGGCAAGGTTCCTCCCGCCCAGTTTGATGTAACAGCTATATTTAGCGAAAAATCGCTCGCCATGTATATATAGTCAATAATTGGTGATAAAGCCCGCACCATATACACCGACATCGCGTAAAGTGGTAAATGGGTGATAGTCACGCGAAAACTGGTTAAGAGCGAGTCGGGTACACTCCAATATAGCACCGTTTGATATTCACAACACAAACCTGAGGTATATACCTCCTATTCTTAGCATGCGGTATGGATGGGTCATTTTACAGTCTCAATAATAAAATTCACACGACATTCATACCGCCGCCTTAAAAACTTGTTACAGAAGAATTACGAAATATAATACTTAGATACATATAAATAACACCCAAACACAAATATAAATATTCATCGTATAAATATTTGCTCTGGGTGGGGAATGAACTCACGACCTTTGGCGCACACGATAAGATCACTACCATCTGCGTCATCGATGCTCGTCATTAGTCCTTCATCATCATATCAGCTGAAAAACGTCTGTTGGAGCCTTACCAAATTTTATCCGACGAGGATGCTGCTGCTCATACCTGTCCTATTGCATTTGATCCAAGCGTGTAAGGATGGATATTTTTTTTGTCAAGAATATTTTCTTTAAGCTTACAGAAGTTTCGTATTGCATAAATCTAAAATTTTTTTTTTACATAAATCCCAAACACTAGTTTTAATATTAATCATTACATAAAATATAGAAACGGTAACAAAATGTTAATTTAATACAAATGTTAATTTAATACAATCCTAGATAAAAAATAAATAAAAAAATTATAACGTTGTATGTATAGATACAAATCCATTACTAAACTTATTAACGCATCAAATTTTGAGAGTGGATGTATTGATGAGGTTTTGTTACTTTTGAATTCCGTGTAACGCAGGGCTACTTTTTGCCGGCGAACGCGTGCAGCCCATTCCCTCTCGAGCGATAACCAACCGCACTGGTGCGGCTGGACTTATTCAGTACTTACTCTTTTGAAGTTAGTTTTTTAGTTAAGAAACGTAACTTCACGCCATCCGAGCCGAGGTCTAATTTCAGAGGCACCCACGAGTGAGCACGTAATTAAACGCGTGGTTACCGCCGCGGGGTCCCCTGAGCAACATTTGAAGTTTCTAACCCTTATAACCTAGGCCCTGCGTTGATATGTCAGCCAGTCAGTGGACTTTTTCTCTTATATATATAGATAAATAAATATTGAATAAATAAATTCACATATCTCAAATGTTGATCTGACTCCAAGATAAATTACTTGTGATGTCGCCATACAAGACGCCGTACAACATACATTATGTTACGGACATCAGACATTAGAGGAATCACAAATATAATACCTGAATTTATATTGAACACAGAACAAATACAAATATTCATCATATAAATATTGGTTCTGGGTGGAGATCAAACCCACGACCCTTGGCGCACAAGACACAATCACAAACATTTGTTCCATCGGGTCGGTCAAGGAATGGATGTTTCTTACTATTTTACGCATGAGTCAAATCAGTCATCCGAATTGTACATCATTGAGTTGTACAACATACTGCATAGATAGCTATTACATTAGAATGATGCATGATTTTACAAATGAGAAAATCAAACGGAGACGTTTGTGGCCGGCAATTTATTAATTATAATACTTGTGTACTTATGCAAGAACATACATATGGGCATGGTAACATAAGTAATACAAGGAAATTTATACGGTTCTTAAACTTTCGGCACGGAATCCCAATAACACCGCAGTTTTTTATCGTCATAACCTATTATATGGTAGCAAGTGCGACCTATTATATGGTAGCAAGTGCGAAAGCTTTCCTACGAAGTTTAATTTCATGGAAATGTATCGATTATAGATCGATAATAATGGTTACCTTGGTAATATTGGTGACAAGTATATTTGTCAAGGCCTTAGTTTCGAGATGTGGGTCAATTTGAATAATTAAGATTGCCTTTCCAGGAACCGATTTATTGATTTTTTAAGTGCAATGTACTTAGTTCCTTATAAAATATTTGAGGAATTTATTAAGTACTTATATTAGAAATAGGGGAAGTACCAATTGTTTAATATCGCTAATATATTTTGTTTAATATAGCATTTTGTGATACAGTATAGTTATTGCTTTTTAAGTAAGTTTAAAGGTACTCAATTACAGATCTTAAGATCCTACTTTTTTTAACGCACTATTTTACTTTTAATACTGGTATTTAGATACTAATCATAATATCATTTAACATTTTATAATAGCTACCTGAGAGAGCGTTTAATCTTGTATAAATAAATCAAGGAAACAACTACGTTGGGCGCCAGTTTAAGAAGCCAAGGGAATTCTGAGGGTGGTTGACCCCGGGTCGGCAGGTCAACGAGGCCAAGTTACACTTGGTTGCTAGGGCTGGTCGTTCGGTTGCCGTCGCGCCGCGACCTAACACGCGATCGTACTATGCTAGGGTTACCCTATGCTAATAACACTGATTGTTTACTAAATTACCAGATTGTTATCAGAGGATGGTGGTTATGACTTTGACAATAACCTGTTCTTACATTTTGTGCGTGAAAAATGAATAAATTTTATTATTATTGGGGTATTTAAGATCTGGTACAAATAAAGCTTCTTCGTCATCACTATATCACCCGTAGGTCGTCCACTGCAGAACGTCTTCTACTAATTTATAGACGGGCCGGTTGTTTGCGGTGTTCATCCTGCTAATGCATGCCCATCTTACACATTGAGCTACTTCGAGTTGGCAATAAGATCCATAGCTAGAGAGCACGTTTCAGTAACGGAAGTGCCATTGTTATCGATAAGCTTCGTGGAATTTACTCAACAAGTCATCATCATCATCATATCAGCCATAAGATGTCCACTGCTGGATACAGGCCTCCCGAAGTAATTTCCAATAGGACCGGTTGCGGCCTGTGTCCTACGTGATCCTGCGTTTGATTGTCTGTCCATCTTGCGGGTGGACACCCTACGCTGTGCTTCTCGGTATGTGGTCTCCATTCCAGAACCTTACAACTGCATCGGCCTTCGGTTCTGCGTACCAAAAGCCCTACCCACTGCCACTTCAACCTAACTTTGGTTCTGTTCCGAATCTCCTCATTCCTGATTCGATCGCGCAAAGAAACTCCAAGCATTGCCCTCTCCATAACTCGTTGAGCTACTTTCAGTTGGCCAATACGACCAATGGTAAGAGACTACGTTTCGCTGCCATTGCTGGTAACACATATTGGTCGAAAACTTTCGACTTGAGGCACTGAGGTATGTCGGACGAAAAGATGTTTCGCAGTTTTCCGAACGCTGCCTAGCTGTGGGATTCGCCGATTGACCTCTTTCTTGAAGTTGGACTTACCTAATTGTACCATTTATCCTAGGTATTCATAGAAGTCAACAAGTTCAAGAAGCAAGCTCTCAACCAAAACTGGGGTATGCACAACATGGGCATTACACATTGCTTTAATCTCTTCCATGTTCATTTTAAGACCCACCCGTTGAGAAATTCGATTGAGGTCTTCGAGCATCGTGCTTAAATCTTCCATCTATTTTGCCCTGGCCACAATAACGTCGGAAAATCAAAGGTGAGTGATGTATTCGCCGTTAATGTTAATGCCATTCTAGGAGCTTGAAGGCGTTTTCCAAAGCATTAAACAGTTTCGGAGAAATGACGACTCCCTGTCTGACGCCCCTTTTGAGAGGAATAGCTTTCAAACTCTGCTCTTGTACTCGAACCGACATAGTGGCGTTGTTATACAAACACTTTAATTACTTCGATGTACCGATAGTCAATATAGCACCGCTGAAGAGATTCAACCGAATCGAAGGCTTTCTCATAGTCCACAAACGCCAAGCATAGTGTCCTGTTACTCTCTTCTGTCTTCTGTATAACTTGCCGCAGTTGTAGTCTA
The DNA here is from genome assembly GCA_020976665.1 of Heortia vitessoides. Taxonomy (NCBI): domain Eukaryota; kingdom Metazoa; phylum Arthropoda; class Insecta; order Lepidoptera; family Crambidae; genus Heortia; species Heortia vitessoides. Next base: position 4,914,704 of record JACJUM010002809.1, read on the forward strand.
TGGTAGCTTTTTCGGAAACTGGCTTGTTCGGAAGGTTAGAAGTCATTAAACCTGCATTCGAGACGGTTCGTAATGACCCTAGAAAACAGCTTATAAACATGGCTCAGGAGCTAGATGGGGCGGTAATTCCCCCCCCCCCCGTGTTGTTCCCTTTCTTAAAGAACGGCACCACCACGCTCCTGTTCTATATTTCTGGCGTTATGCCCTCGAAGACGACCGATTGTACTGGTGTTCCACCTGCCTACAGAAGTTCAGATGTGATTCCGCCATCACTCGGCGCCGTGTTGTTCTTAAGCTTTTTTAGGGCCATTGTAATCTCGCTCAGGCTGATGTCCCGGATATGCTGGGAATTATGTCGGATTAACTTGGCCTTTGGGTCTTTTGCCGATCTGCTAACAGAGCCGAAGCATACGGAAGCGTATAGTTCTTCATGGAACCTATCGGTATCCTCCAGTACCTCAGCTGTGGTCGATGCTAAACTTCCATCTTCTCTCTTCAGCTTAGTCATCATACTTTGTCCAATACGGCGGGGTCCAATGAGCTTAGAACCCATCGTCCGGAGAGCTTCTACGGGCCTGTCGTTAATCTCATCCATCGACGCAAGGTTCTTCAAGCAATCAAAACGGTTTAAGAGCTCAAGCTGAGAGCTCTCAAACCGTTTCTCATTCTTCTCATTTCTCTTTGAGCCACCGGGGTTCTTACAGGTCCACTTCCTGTGAGGCGGCTTCTGGAAAAAGGAGTTCATCATAAAAAGTTCCTGTTTCTCCAGAAAGTCAGCCAGCCTCTCACCCCTGGGGTTCCGTTGCCAATCCAATTTATCCAAACTGTCCCTCTCTCAGGTCATCACCGTCTTTTTTCCCCAACTTTGCGTTAAAGTCTCCCATAACAACAGTGAAGTGGGTCTTGGACAAATGTATGACCCGACTTATAGTCTCCACTTCATTATCTGGATGTGACGAGGTCGATACGGATACCTGATTGACTTTCAGCATATATCTTTCGGATATTCTGAGTATTAGCTATACTACCCTACTCGACACACTTTCGATGGTAATTATTTTGTTAATGAAAGACTTGTGGACGAGAAATCAGACACCACCTTGGGACCTATCGGTAGTAGAGCAGGTTTCCAGACTCTAGGATTATCGTTTCCTCACACTTTCTTCGAACTTCAGATAACCCTAGAATATCCCAGCACATCCTATCATCAATTCTTCCTGTAACTCAAAAATCTTCTCATCAGTCCTCAATGTGCGAATTTTGTGTGTTACCAGAACAGTTTTACGGTGGTAGCCATGCGACTATTGAAGATTATTAGCACTCCCTGCTCTGTTTTTACCATAACTACTACCGTAGCTTGGTATAACGGAGCTGCCGGGGACTGGGGGCCTGGTAAAACCCAGCAGTTATAGGGTAACTGCTGGGTTTGCCATCACACTGGGTAGGCGTGGTGGCAATCGCTCAACAAGTACAATAAAATAAATCGCTTAACGTCTCTGATAATTTGATAAAATTTCTTAGCTAATCATGCAAATTATTATCATCAAGGCGCAATACTCGGAAACTTACTAGGCATTTAAAAGTATATTACAGGTAATAAAACTACGCTCTTAACGGTTTTAAAACGCGGTTTTTTTTAGTTTATTTCGTTCGACGTTTTGGTTACCTCCCGGAAACCCTTTTCAAGGTGAACATCTATTGCCAATCTTCAGACTGATATCCGCAAATAAACCTTTTAAAATGGTTAAACGAGTAGTTATGAAGAACCAAGGTCGTCCCAAAATAATCGTCAGTGCCTGGTCCACAGAGATGAGTGGGAACAGCAGCGGGTCAGGCGGCGCGCTGCGCCCGCTGCGCACGCGCCGCCCGTTCACGCCGCGTGAGCCGCAGCGCACGCTGTTTGCGGAACGCGCGCGAGCGAAGGACCCGCGACCGCCGAGCGCGTTTGAGTGCGTACTACATTCTACTGCTGAATTATTTTTATTCACTCAGTACCGCGATAAAGTGCTGGCTTTAATTTTACTTCTCCTTTTTAAAATAAGTTGATTCTGGTTTTTGGAGACATTCTTAAAAACAGAAGGTTATGAAAATATCTTTAAAAATGGCTCACTTTGCTTAATAATAGCCATTTATGCTCTAAAACTTTAATCGGAATTACTTTATACGCAATTTTGTTATTTTGACTTAGATTTTTATAATTTTGTTTTCAATGCGCCATCTCCTACATCCACTCAAGCTCTTTCTTAAGCTTCTGTTGTCAGCTAATTTCGATCTTTTAATATTTTTCAAAATCTAAAGTTCCTACAACAGCAATTTATATTATAAGTGATTATTTTCCCGTTGCTAGAATATTTAAGGTGCTCTTAATGTCTCATTCCATGTACTCTCAATACTATATGTACATATACCCTCTATGAATATATGTATATATTATATATATGCTAAACTTGATATTTATAGTTGTCGTGTGAACTAGCTATATTTCCAGCCTATATGTTGTCAATTTGACATTCAAATGTTACGATATCATTGCATCGCTCATAAAAAATGCATGTAAATGCTCGTTCTTATTATATATTAGGTACACACAATCAATAGAAAAGCTAGATAAATGAACCTTTCTTTCTATCCAACTGCAGCTTTGAATTATTATTTATAATATGGATCACTTATTGTATTCATTGTTGAAAGTATTTATTTAGTGACTTCATTGCCAGTAGGTTTGTGAATTTTAAATTGTTTGGTAGTTGTTTCATAATAGAAGTATCTGTTGTGTTTTAATAAACAATTATTAATTTATTTGCTGCATATTCCAACATATCCCATCGATCAATTCGATGCGCAAATTATTTATAACAAGCTGTGTTCCGCGGTTTTACACGCGTTAAATTGTAAGACAAACCTAGTATCAACTTATATACTTAATGCCTATTAACTTTTTCGATAGTGGGCTATAATTCAAACTATATATAATAAAATATACACACACAACATCTCATACGTTGACTTGACTTCGTGGTAAGTCGCTAAAAACACTTGTCTAACGGACATCAGGCAACAGAGGAATCACAAGTATAATACTTAAATACTCACATCCAACACCCAAACACAGGACAAACATAAATATTATCATATAAATATTTGTTCTGAGTGGGGGTTGAACCCACAACCCCTGGCGCATAAGGTACGATCATTACCATCTGCGCCGCCGAGCCCGTCTATAAACGTATAAACCTTTTTGCTGACCTGTAATCATAATCCAAATTTAACAAAATTATGTCATAAGTTAATGAACAAAGGTCAAGCAGGTACCAAATAAATTAAGATAAATGATAGGTAAATGTCAATCAAAATATTAATTGTCATTGATCACATCTCATCAATTTTTATCTTTAATATTATCTTTAATTGTGCAGATTTATTATTTTTTATTTAATAATTAATTGAACTAACTTATTTTTTTCTTTACTTTTAAAATTATAATATTCAGCTATTTGTCTCTCCTATATTGTAATAATAATTTGGCAATCTCTTAACTATTGTAAAATTATAAACTGTCGTAGTATTGCGTGTATTCACAGGTTATTTTTCCCTCAGTTTAAAATATCTAAGCCTCTCCGAAAGCACGGAAGAAATGGCCACTGCAATGCTCGGCGCTCGTATTTCAAATTTGGATGACGATAATTTGAACGGAATCCTGCTAACTGAACCTCACAGTAACGTCAAAAAGAAAACATCGGTGAGTTACTGACTAACATGTGCGGATAGAGTAAAATAAACTTTTTACTACACTAGCGAATGAACTTAGCATTAGCTAATATAGCAGAGATAGTATAAAATACTCAAAGGATGTGTTGAAATTTCATTGAGCATTCGTAGCATAGAATTATGTAAGCTACACGACAACGGAGTGTAACTGCCAAAACCTTGCAGTATAACCTTTGCCTCGTCTTGTGTATCTATGAATAACAACTGTATACTATGTAATGATATCTAATATTTTGTCTCAGTTACGTAATGCTCCGCCGAAGCAATTACAGGAACGATCTAGTGATGGATGGAGTGGTTTCACAAAGTTGCCACATTTAAGTGGACGCAGCAAGCCTCTACACCGACGCAACACTGTGGGACAAGTGCCTAATGATGGTGAGTTGCAACAAATGAAAGAAAGGAATGTCATATTAATAATATGTAAATTGTTTTATAATAAATATAAAAGATCTATCAAAAATGAATTAATATTAGAGTTATTAACAAAGTACTGACTGAGATTATTTTTATATACTTTAGACCTCCTGCTTTCCCTGCTCTAGATCTACTCGATTTTCAGTATCACGTAACTTTAATAGGACTGAAATATTTTCTATTAAAATTTGTTGATGATAGTAACACGAAGGAGAGGTCGAAAACGCTACAATAGCTTTATATACTTGGGCTATGGATCAGTCTCTCTCTACCACTTAAGCGACTGTGGTCGTCTGCATTGGTACCTCACTCTTAGTTATTTCTACCGGCAAACCGCAGTGTTTGCATTACTGTAAGAAGGGTTTATAGGGTGATAGAGGCATTGAAATTACTTTTATATTATAATAGCACTATTGATATCCTTGTAATAATTCGAGTGTCTATGGGCTGCAGTGACGCTGACTATTTCGCGGACAATATGCTTTTTTGTGATCTTAGTCACATAAAAAACAACCTACGTGTTGATTAATGACATGGTATGTGAGTCTTCACGTCGATGGCAGATATCAAGCTAAAATCACCAGTGGAATTACCGTAGAAAACATACCTGTGTCTACCATACTTAATATAGTGTTTCGATTCTTTCTTTTAGAAACAAAACTTGGATCACAACTGTCAGAATCTATATTGGTGACACGGCCCCTTGGTGGCACCGATGCCGACACAATATTTGCTGAAAGCACGGCTTTTGAGAATGGCATAGCCCTCAGCAAATGTAAGAATTTTATAGCTACGAATGATTTCTATCTCATTTTGACAACTGTATCAACATACCAAGTGCGGTTTATTTTGTTGTAGCTTTAAGTCCCGATACAAACGTTAAGAGGAAATATTTCGCTGGCTCTAAAGCAGTATCGTACGACTGCAGCCACAAACCCGATCAGGCGTCCGAAAACCTCGCCGTTAAACATTTGGCCGTTCAGTTACCGAATGCTTACGTGGGACATTTCGATAGGTAATCATTTTATACTTCGGTATGGAATTTGGTCATTATTGTTTTGCTCATATTGTACCTAAAGTAATAAGCCTTTATTTAAACAGCTCCAGCATTCTTGAAATATCAGAAGCTTTATCTGAGCGGAACCAACCAGTTGATAGGACTGTTCTTTTACTGGAAGCACTGCAGAACTTGTTGGAGAAATCGAGTCCATCCAGCAGCCTGCGTGAACTGGTGCTGCGAGCACTGTACGCTCACATCGACTGCGACGACGAGCGCGTATTAGTCGGCATAGCTCGCGCCATGCTCACGGTAATTAAATATGAACATTGACACCAGGAAAGAATAGTCCCTCCCTTTGTGTGTATGTGGTGTAGGATTCGTCTGAAGTGCCGAAACCGAGAGATTGCTATTCATCCATCCGACAGTGTAGTTCAGATGCGTGGGTGGGTATGGACATCAGCATTTCCGACACGAAGTTACGCTCTGACGATTGCAACCATGCTTGCCTTCTCCATCTTAGGGAGGTTTATGTTCAACATGCTATGGCTAATATGATGATAATAATGATGATGACAATAAAAATTTGAAGTTGAAGTTCTACAAGAATCGCTATAGTTAGACAGTCGTGTGGTGCATTACAATTGACTGCGATGACGAACACGCGGACGGACATACTCCACGCAGCAAATGTTATGGAGTCTTGCAAGCATCTCTATTGTTAGATCTTCGTGTCTAGTCCTCAGACTGCACAATCTGTGCATTAAAATCCTAAAATTTTAATTTTAACCCTATAAACTAAAGCTTCTATTAAATAAAAGTCTTACATGGCATGTATGTCTTCACTTCCCTTTGATAGTATGATAATATATTTTCATACAATAAGAATCGTTACATATTTTTACTAGATGCGGGTGACAGGGTCACATTTGGCAGCAGCTTCCAAGTTGGTGTTTAAGATAGCGAGAAATGACAAGAATGATCACTTCTTTAGGAATACCAACTTACTGGGTAAGTTTTTTATGTACGTGCTATTAAAAGTTAAGGGTGTATGTATATATAAATATATATTAAAATATTATATATTGTATTATATGTATATATATATATGTATATATGTATATATATATACATATATTTATATATATATTTATTGTATAATAATATATTATTCATGATTATGAAGATCACTATCAATTCAAAAAAATAAAATAACGTTTAATGACACGTACTCTCAATAAACAGACAGTACACTCTCTGGAACTACGTGTTTCCTTTATGGCGTTTTCGATTCCTATATCATCATGCAATCATCAGATGTTGCGAGTAACTTGGTCTATAAAATGGGCCTCAAATAAACAATAAAATAACTGAAAAAATCTAGTTAAAATATAGCTTGTTATCGTGTATGCAGAGTTGTTGGTGGAAGGATGCGGGCGCGCCGACCCTTTGACAGAGGGTGAATGCTGTGTGTATGGCGCCGGCGCCCTGCGTTTCCTCGCCCTAGACCCGGGACTGTGCGGCCTAGCACACAAAGCTGGCGCCCTGCATCTGGCGGCCCTTCATCTGAAGATACTCAACAACGCTGTGAGTTATCTGCAGATATTATTTTTGAAGATTGTTTTGGGCAAATTAATGATAAAAGGAATTGGGAAGGACGTATCTATTTAAGTAGGTATAGAGAAATATGGTACCAAGAAATATCGTAAGAGGCGATTGAGGTAGAACCAACAGATTGGGGTTTGTTCACTCAGAACAGCATCACTCAAATACAACAAGGTAACAATATTCCCGTCGCGAGGCTACGCTCTGCGATTGCCACCACGCCCGCACAGCGCGGAAATTATGGGCAAAATCCCTTTTTTGGGCCTGCTATGATGAGAGAATTAAGACTGCTACAATAATATCAAAGAAATACATCGTAATACACAACTTTGCGTAAGCGAAGTTTTGTGGGTGTACACTTGCCACCTAATAATTATTAAATGAGTGATAAAATTTTATAAATTGGGTAATTCAAATTTGTTCCTTTTGTCTTTTTAAAAAGCTGGAATGTTAGAAGAATATTTAATGAGCGTCTAGCTATTTACCTATGAACAGAAAGCAGAGAACTCTCGCGCTGTGTCAGACCAATCAACCCACGCTCTGTACCAACTTACCGGCGCCCTGCGTAACTTGGCCGGCGCGGAGAGCGAGGCGCGGGCGTTCGTAGAGAGTGGCGCGCTTGGAGAGCTTCTCGCCGCACTCGCTCATCACACCGACCGCGATGTTCTGACTAACGTGGCCCGTTGCCTCAGGTATGATTACCATAGTTTTTTTTTTAAGAAAATGTGCATAAATATCGCCCGTAAGTCCCGAACATTGCGTTTTTTAAAACTAGCCCTCGGACCGTGACTTGCTCTTCGTGGATTTCCCATTACCTTGCATCCTCCAGGAACTCTTGTTTCTCCGGGTATAAAATAGCCTATGTCATTTCCTAACTTCTATACTGTGTTAAGTTCCGGAATGGCGACTACTACTCACTGGCAAACCCAGCGTAGGACATCAAACCACGAGGTGGACACACAATCCAACTACAACCGCCGGATCGCGCTGGATGCAGGCTCTACTCCGGACTTATTTTAAATCAGTTGAAAAGATCTATGAGCAGCTGCGGACGTCCTAAGGCTGATATGACGGTAATGATGAAATAATTCTTATTTTGTTTTATCCAGTGTCTTATCAGCAGAGGAATCGTGTTGCACGTGGCTATGCGCATCATCAGTTAGCGCACGTGCGCTGTTGCGCGCGCTGGCGGCGTGCGCGGCGCGCGCTCCTCTTGCGGTGCGGCTGGCTTACACTCTAGGGAACATGGCCGCCGCCGACGAGCAGGCCCGGATCAACGTACGTCAATTTGTTCAGATGATGTAGCTTATATTAAACGAGTCATGTACACTGAAGATGCATGACTGTATGTTGAAAATAAATGATGTAATATTATACTATTACCCAATATCTACACTGCTTCTTCCCTTATAATAAATATGGAATTTGAAGGAAAGGGTAGAAACAGCGAGCTGCAATTGAAGCAATATTGTTTGCCTTCATAAATGAGTTACATACGTTACATACATACATAGTGATATCTTTGTGAAGACAGGGGCATCTATAGATCGATAATTAAATTCTGCTTATGATAATTCTTAATGCTATTAAAATGTTTTACTTTTTTGCTAGAATTACGGCACATGATAAATAACTGAAAAAAAATTGTATTCTTAGGTTTTGTATCTTTATCTTTTAAAAGAACGATTTCTCATTTTTAGATTTACAATGAAGACGGTGGGGTGGATGTACTTTTGACAATAATGGAATTGTACACGAAGCGAAACGACGAAGTCAGAGACCCTGATACTGATCCAGACCTACACTTGATTGGTAAGAAGAATATCTATTTTAAAATGTCGTAGTTTGTTACTATGAACAATGTGATATAGCCATATAATTACCCAAACATTCTATTTTCTTACTAGGTACTGATTTAGGTGGTTCGGACGGTTCAAACGAGGACGTTCTCATAAAGGTATTAATTCGTTTCTTAGTTATGACCTCTTCCATTAATTTATTATTATGTTTATAATTATGAGAATTTGATATCACTGGATTTCGGTACCAAGCTCCAAATGTACAAGACCAAGACTACAGGTTGTTAAAGTACTCTGATCTTATTATTGGGCAAGCGTTTCATTCTTTATCTCCTTGGAAACAAACAAACAAAAAAAGTCTTTTGAATAACTTTATTTTTAAACATGCTTTTCGCCTGCGAGTTTGTTCGCGTTGACTTCAGTATATCGCGTCATACACTTGCATGCTCCCTTTGTATAGTCGGTATCAAAACAAAAATTAAAAAATATGTCCTTTCCTAGGTCACCAGACAGATATACAGACATTTTCTTGCATTTATATTAATATGGATTGTTTTGAGTTACCGCTTAGTGCTTTAGTGCTTTCCGTCTTTTTCTAAAGGGTCGTATTCTAAATGTAATCATACCAACTTCATTGATGTCTAGCAGCGCCTAGCGATTACACCCGCGTAGTTCCTGATCTCGTGAGAATAACAAACAATAAAAGTACATTAAGTACTCCTTTTAATCGACCCGTGAAATTCCTGTTAAAATCGGTCCAGACGTTTCAGATATTAGCCGGAACAAAAGGTTTTTAAACAGACTTTTTGCTTTAATATGATTTTATGCTATATTGATTGTCCACACTGTATAAGCTATACCCGACGACGAGAGCAATTATCCATACATTGTGGAATTACTGACCGAATAGACGTATGTCACTACCATTTAACGCGCAATGGAAGCGTGATTTGACTAATTTTAATCCTGAAAAAAAATCAAAGGAAGCTATAGCTATTGTCCTACTGAACACATTTCAATGAAGTCGTTAGCTCTTACACACATCTCTAAAAATTTCCTGACGTATAAACTCTAGGGAATCAGCTTGTAAACTAACAAAATTTAGTATAGTAGATGTTACTCAGGCCCTAGGTGCAAGCATTCGTGCAGGCTAGATGGCGCTAGTGAGTTTATTATAGGTTGATGTCCATGTATTTAGTCACCCAATCGTTTCGGTTTGGGATTCGATCTCTGCTACACGACAGTGGAGCTCTAACCGCGTATAATAAAGATCAAATTTGATTTTAAGCGACTGAGTTACGCAGTACAATTAAGCGGTTAGTGTATTTCACGTCACGTCTACGAGTAATACTTACTACTATGTTTGTTTTATGCAGACAGTACGCGTGGTAGCCAACCTATGTCTCTGCGAGCGTGCGGGTCGCGGGCTGGCGGCGACGCACGCTGAGCGGACTGTGAGGGCTCTGCTAGCTTGTCTAGACCTCGCTAAAAATCCCAACGAAGAAATAGTGAGTTGCTCTTTTCAAGTAGGTTCTTATAGATATAGATAGATCCGCCGTAGATCTGCTGTTGCTGGATAGACTTTCTGGAAAAAGGAAAAAGTAATATATTACCTTGTTATGCAGAGCGAGGCTTCACAACGGGCTGCTTTTTATTTCCGCCCTGTTGCATTTGAGCTACGGTGTTTCAGGTGTATATATCACCATCTTTCGCTTCCGATACCTTAGTCATCTGTTACGGCAGCTGGCACAGAGGGAGGTATTATTCTACTCTAGAGGCTTGTATTTAAATATCTATTGGCCGTGTGGCAGAGTAGAATAGTACCTCTCCCTTTGCCGGAACCGACACGTCCACATGGCGACATATCTACTCGAAGTTGCGTAGCTCAAATGCAGCAGGGCAGGGATCAAAATCAAATTTGGGAGACTGCAAGCTATCCTACTATCAAGGTTATGTCATGGGACATATACAATAGTAGTTGGTAAGCCAAATTTTATAACTCAGTATTTATCAAAGGTGCAAGAGTCAGAAGACCGCCCCAGCTTCATAGAACGTCGCGAGGAGCTGGCGACAGCGGCGCTGGCAACACTCAACAACATTACCTTCTACCGCGAGCCGCCCGACCCACCCGATACCCTTGACCATCTGCTCGACCAGCTGTGCAAAGGTATTATAAGTATATAAAGCGTCCATTGGCGACGGCAGGCAATGTAAGGGGAAGAAGTCCAGGCAGGATGGAAAAAAATATTTTTTTGACCTGACTATACCAGACGGAGTGGAAAGTATTTCTTGTGTATATGTTAGCCATTTCAGTGCCTACAGCCCAAAGAGATTGACAGATTTTAGCAAAGGAAACCCGAAGACGTCTAGAATGCTGTCAAAATTTGTTTATAATACTCTCAACAATTACAGTTCGTAACAGTTTTCCTATAAACACTAAGCGATAGCCTCGCATCCCCTATCGTTAAGCGATTTCATGACATGGCGTTTGCCAATTGACAATATTAATAACGCATTTTCAATTTATACAGAGGGAGATTTATACGCGTTGACACTACACAAAATAGTGCCCACCCCAAAATCTTTGTCTACCGATTCGAAATTCTCAAATTTACAGATGTTTTATTTAAAATGACTGAGTCATTGCATCTGCCATGGCATATCAGGGACCAGGCCTTCTCTGAAAACTAACCGGGATACGCCAATGATTTTTAAAACGGTTCCCGTAAGGTAACCAAACAGTCGAATAAAAAAAGAAAAGTAAATAAATCTGTTAAAAAAGCAGTTTTATTATGTTTAGTGACCACGTAAATGCTAGAAAGTATTAAAGCATCACCGATTGTAATCATCATCATCATTATCATCATAGCAGCCGTAACACGTCCACTGCCGGACATAAGGCAACTCTGGGAAGGCGGAATTTGCCCTAAACTGCCGCGCTGGGCAAGCGTAGTGGCAATAGCAGAGAATTGCTTTGGGACGAGAATTCTGCTGCCCATCCCCGCCCTATTACATTTGAGCTATACGGGTGGAAACACCGCCATCTGTCAGTTCCGGCACCTCAGTCGTCTTTGACGCAACCTGGTACAGGGGGAGGTACTGTTCTTTTTTGCTGGTACCACACGGCTAATATTGATTTTAATAGTTAGTTTGATATCAGCGACCTGTCGACGGCTCGCAGACACGGGCCCCGCGGCGTGTGAGGCGGTGCGCGCGCTCGGCAACCTGTCCCGCGGCGCGCGCACCGCGCAGCTCATCGTGCTCGAAGGCGCGCTCGACTGCCTCGTGCCCTTCCTTGAACACGGTACCTTTAAAAGCAAACTGACTAACCTGTTTCTTCTTTTACAAGCTTTAATTTAACTTGTAATGTAAGTATATTCGGATGCAATCTTGTAACTCAATTTTGAAGCAGATATATTAATCCGATTGACCTGAAATTTTGGTGGTGGTGTTTCTAACATAGTGGAACATCCAAGATGGCGAATATATTTTTTAATTATTTTCAACAATATAGGTATCAAATTACCAATACGACGGAGTTTTTAGTATCTACTTGACTTTGGTTATATGGGACTATATGGGATTAAAGATTACGAATGCGAGTTAAAAAAAAAGATGTTTTATACCAACTCCATTGTTCCATCCAGCTGTAACTTTGTTGTAAGATTACCTATGATATTGAGGGCGAATTGTTCGATTCTGTGGCATCGGTCGACCATGCCGTTAGGCTCATAGTTTTTCATAATATAAAAGCTTGTCCCGAGATTTACTGTCCGGAATCAAATATGCCTGGGTTCTTCAATACAATTCACACTATTTATAAGCTAAATTTCACCATAATAACTTCCACCGGTTAATCCGCGAAGGTATAACAAACAGCGTTTGCGTAATATTCGTAAAGTAAATAAAACATCTGAAGCATGTTTCCATAAAAGACATTATTTTTAGATGCACTCGAATTGCTTATATTATATTATCTATTAAATGGATAACAGCGACATAAGCATTGCGATAAAATATAAAAATCTTTCACTATCAGGCACACTTTGAAGTCACGCTAAGTGCGCCTTCGCGTAATTCTGCAGGATTTTCATTCATATGGATAACACCAATGAACGGAGTGATTCATAATAGAGTTTCTAGGGGTACAGTGCATTATAATTTGTCACGCTCAATCATGTCACAAATAATAATTCATCAACTGGAAGCTATAATTAAAGCGAAGCGACTTGCACTATAATAATACATTTTTTGCAAGAAATATATCGGTGTCCAATCAATTTACAATACAAACCTATTATGTATATCAAATGATTATTTTTAAAGTAATGTGTTAGCGAAATGAAAGTTTGTCTAATGTATACATTTTCAAACGTTGTTTGTAAAATGGTCGTTTGATAACCAAATATATTGCTTATAAATGGTAACACCATATAAACAACCTAGCGCCATATATTATGGTAATCTATGATGTCTTTCTTCTTCTATTATTCCTAAATAATTCATTGACAGCTACACAAAAATACGTGAATTTTTATATTAAGATCTCAATATTGGTCCATAGAAGACGTAAGTGTCCGCTGCGCCGCTGCCGGCGTGTTAGTGAACGTGTGCGGCGCTGGTTCCCAGTCGGGGTCGGCTGCGGCTCTAGCGGCGCGCGCGCTGTGTGCGGCGGCTAACGCCGGGGACGCACCCGCCGCTGCGCTGCTAGCGCGCGCTCTGTGGAACGCCCTCGCTCACGCGCCCCTACCGTCACCGTACTCGCACCAAGCCGCTGCTGCCCTGGCTGCTTTTATTGGTGAGTTGTGTGCATTGTCATATATATTTGTATCTTCTGGTTTTAGCAGCACTTTGCGCTTCGGAATTTCCTTGCACACTATGCCTCGGCTTTAAACTAAGCCGGAGCACCAAACAGTTTTAAGGAAATAATTGAAGCGCCGTGAAAACTTGTTTCATACACCTTCGCTCAAACGTGTCTTACCTAAGCGTTTAATAAAGTAGAAGATTTAAATAAAATATTTCTGATATTTTATTATCTATATATAATTATTATATTGTCAACAGTTATCTGAAGAAGTACTTGCCTATATTTAAAAATGAACTAAAAAAATAATTTATCTGAGTGTAATACAAAGTACCAAATTTTTCCTTTTTTTATAATACAAAAACGCATATAAGGAGGAGGATGGTTTTGTGGTTCACTTACTTTTAGATAGGTTATTTTTTATTCGTATACATCCAAAGAAATAATGCAGTGCCTCAAATACTTTCCAAAAATGTAAATACCCACCCTTCCGACTGACATCGTTACTTCCTTACTAATGTTATAAATCCGAAAGTAACTCGGTCTCGCAATCACGCCTAAACTACAAAACCGATTTAAATAAAATTTCGTACACAGATAGTCTCAAGCATTAGAAATGACAAAGGCTACTTTTTTATTCGACATAAGAGTTGTAAGGGGTCAAAAGGGGGGATGAAACTTTGTATGCAAGTATCGCTATTCGTAAAAATATCGTAAGAACTAGAAGTTTAAAAATTATTATTTAGGCTATTAATTTGTATAAATAAATAAATATAACATTTAAAGTTTATATAAGTTAAAGTAAAATAGTATGGTGCCCAAAGAAACTTCTGCACGTGGATGAAGTCGCGGGCACAGCTAGTTATATATATAAGTTGAACAGAACCTGTACTACCTGTAAGTCTGAATACCGTCCTATTTACGAGTTTCTACAACAAACTAGCTATAGGTTTATCCAACAGGATCCATTATGATAATTATTAACGTTGATAGTGATTGTTATATCGAATGCAATAAATATAGATCTCATTTATGAAATTACTATCGGCCCGTCCCGGCTTCGCACGGGTGGAAAATTGTTTTAAACATTTGGGTTAAACATATATGGATTGGCCAAAATTGATCATAGTCATAAAAATTTTGTAATTCAGAATATTCGCCGTATATTTTGTTTAGGCTGACCATTTTATAAGCTCGTAATATCTTTTTAATGCAATGGCCGATTTTTATAATTCTATCAGAAAACTATGTACAGGTACTTAAACAGTTTTAATTAAAAAAACATTTATATGGATAAGGGTTATTATAAAATCATGAGAAACATGGTATTTTAGGCATGGAGATGTTGTCTAAATTTTAAACGTAAAACCTTTTTTAGCAATTACGTTACTAAAATTAGATAATAGAGAAATTAATACATAATAGACAACACGCAGACATAGAAATATTCATCATACAGATATTTGTACTGGGTGAGGATCGAACCCACGACCTTTGGCGCACAAGACAGGATCACCACCATCAGCGCTATCGGAACGGTCGATAATATAACTTTGTCCATTAAAAATATACTTGATACGTCGCTTTAAACTGCATTACTGTCAGTCGTTACTAGGGTATTGTGGGAACTTACTTGAAATATTTATTAATCATAAGTTATTACGAATTGACAGTGTTTCGTCGTCGTATTGTTTAAATACATAGATTTGCTATGAAAACTCAATTTTATCTCAATATTAAACTATCAACTTAGATTTTTATGATAAATAACTCAAATAAGTATCATCTTTTATTACCTCTCTAGATTTTCATGATATTGTTAAGAAAATACTATAAACGCCCATATCAGATAAAGCATACGAACCATTCAAATATAATTCTTTAATTTACCTTACAGTACATACGACTCCGTGGCGCAACGGTAGCGCGTCTGACTCCAGATCAGAAGGTTGCGTGTTCAAATCACGTCGGGGTCAAATAATTTTTATTTTATTTCTTAACATAGTCCAACAGTTCTATCAGTAAATTGAACATAAAAAAGATACAAATAAAATTTATTAGTATATTTAAAAATTATGAATTCCAGTTTGTGAGGAAGTGTGTATAGATTGTATTACTATTGTACGACTAACCAACAGGTTATTTTTGTGTTACATATATTATGAATTGCAATAACAATAAACGCTCCGGATTCTGCAGGATTCATTAGAATCCGAACACTCGAATTAGGTACTATAATTTGAAATTCTGATAACGATTTTAGTAATGTCTAACCACCTATATTATTGTCTACGTTTGATAGGAGGTCAAGAAGTCGTATATCTATCTGAAGTCTCAACTAATTAACTATGTACTAATATAGCTATTGGATATGTGCCAAGTATTGGTTAGTTTTAATGTTATTGCAGACGATGAATCTGTCTTCGCAGCTTGCGAATCTTCCAGAATGGGCGACCGGCGAGCCAGCGACCCGGCGCTCTTCAAACATCACGTATGTGTCTTTTGGATGGTGGAAAATTGATCGGGTTTTATTTATGTTTTATTTGAATGTGTCGTCAGGTGCATTAGCGTATCTGGGGTTAATATACAGGGAGTGGGGTGGGGGGCATGCACTGGCCGATGCGATGACGCACTCACTCACGCAGTCAATACTCAATGTACAACTTTTGGAGTCGGTAATCCGACATCCTAGCATTCCTAGCACGGCCCACCCGGCTCCCCCTCTATATACGTCATGGTTAGGTGCCGTCGACGCAATTGGTACACAACATTTTGGCACTTCAATCGACATTTTTATTTCTTACATTTAAATGTTTAATAACGGTTGCGGGATATAGATGATTTGTAAAGCTTAGTCTGTTACTTTGTGTACATCTAAGATAGAAGTCGAAGTTTTCCAATCATGTTTTATTAATCCTTATGCGGGAAAGGACGTATTTTATACTTTATTTAAGCTATTATTTTTTAGATGATTGAACTTAAAGATACCTACTAATTACATTTTGTTTTTTAGGTTTCGTCACTAAAAGAGAATAAGGAAGGTTTATTTCGTTGTCCGTTGGAATCTTATGGCATAGGCAAAATGTTTGAGTTTAAACGCTCAGTTTCAACGGTAGTATGCGCGTTTTCGCGACTGTTAGAAAACACAAAAGTTTTACAAATAAAAAGAAACTCGCAATTCATATTAATTCATTTGGATACGTGTTTAAACTAATAATAAAACTTTTTAACGGCTTTAAAACGCGGTTTAATTATTTTTTATCATCTTTTATAACGTTTTCATCTTTCATAACTTTTCATCTTTGCTTAACGTTTCAGTTAACTTGCGGCAATTTATTTTTAAATATTTTCTCGCTATTCGTTGAGCGATATTTTGTGATTATAGTTATATGATAGCAAACTATATTAAAATTTATAATGCAAAGTCTTTGTACTAGAATTTATGTTTGACGAGACTTCTTGTATCGTACTGCGTCAATAAATTTAGGCCAACCTGTAAAATGTGTCATAATTTCACAAACAATTTTGCACTCATTGATTTCGAATACGGAGTATAATATCGGTTTCAAAATGGTGTCCATTTATCAGGTACATTTCGATGTGCACAACAACAACTACGACGACGAGAAGCCCATCAAACCGTTCATGAAGGCGTACAGCGTCGACCGCGAGCTGAATGTGGACCATCGGGGTGACGAAGGAGAGCGGAGCGGTGCGGGAGAAGACCTGGGCTTCGAGGATGGGGAAGGAGAGGAGTGCGATTGCGCGCCGTGCAGGCGCCTCGCCGCCTGGGAGGAGCTCGTTGGGGTTGCCATTCCTTTGCTAGAAAAACTACGACCACCGAGAGCTGACGCGTCTGTAGGCACCGATTAAATTCACTCATTAATAGTTCCAACATGGTCTATACAATATAAGATGAACAAAGTCATATATCAAATGAATTATTAGATCTATGAAGTAGATATATGGACACAAAACAAATAGGTACAGAAGTCAATCTACGTATAGAGTGCGCTTGAGCAACGCAACACATAAACACCGATCATAGACACGATATCGCACCAGCTCGTTACATATTTTTGTTCTTCCTGTTTCATCCTCTCCAATAAATAAAAATTCTTGATACAAAAACCGCTACCGCGTTATTTGCTTGTGCATAAGTCCGACTTTGGCAACTTCGTCGCATTCATCGAGCGTAGGTGAAATGAAGTACATATATGTAATTGCCTTCTGTTTGCGGATAGGTATCTATTTTGTATCGTCGACTTTGTTCACATTTCTATAGATATTGCCAGAGAAATTAGAAAAGTCAATAAGTTAAAATTATCTAGGTGTCCAGTGAAACTAAATTGCCGTGTCCAAACAAGGTTATAATCACCAGGGGCGCCTATTTATCAGGTATCTACTTCACAAATAAAACTCTAGGTAATTAAAGTTTGTCTCTATCAAAATCTATTTAGCAAAATTCATGTTAAAAATTGAGTTCTTATGTTTAAAGTCCCAAAAATGGCGAAGTCTTCAACGACAATATACCTTGTACTTTTTACCTCCAATAATACAACGTTGCATGAAGTAGGAACCCAAATGCAATGTACTTTTTTAGAGTCAAATGTTTTATTTGCAAGAAATGTTGCAAAGTGAATTATTATTGTTAACTGATAATTTAAACCTTACATATTAAAAAGGTATAATTAAAAGAAAAGTGCAGTATGCACAATGCATTTTAATATTATATTATGCACATTTATTGTAAGCATGATAGAATTTTCCCTTATTTAAATTATGAATTTTTTTAGTATATCTAAAATGCCGTGGAAATTGTTTTAATTTGATATAATATGTTGTTGCTGTTTGTTTTTCTTGGTAATTATTTAAATAGTATATCTGTAAATAATTTTATTATGTCAATCGACGAATTTAAATTAGTATTAATAAATAATATGCATTTGTAAAATTGGCATTTATGCTCTTTAACAGTTTAAGTTGAAATATAGAAAAGTTTATAAACAAATAAGTTTGTTTTCACCTTCCTCACAAATCACTTGTTCTCCTTTTTTTAATAATTTGAAGTCAGCAAAATAGCATACGGTTCGCTTAATGATTAACGTGACCGCAGCCTATAGACGCATGTCATCTCATGAATATCACTAGTATGTCGAGATCACTATAACTATAGGGACTTTATTACAATAGCTGGACATTTATGGTACTATGGAGTTTTTATAGATATTAATATCTTTAATTTTGTAGGACACATTTTTGTTCTATTACTCATAGTTTTTGCAGCGCATACGATGAAAGTGAATGTCTGACATTTTTTTTCATTCCTCTGATTACATTATTGAAATTTTAATAGGGATTCCTAATTTTTTCTAGTGAAAATAGAGCTTATATTCGTGCCAAACATACAAAAATATAACGTTTTCTCATTATGCTACTAGTGTAGATGTATACAATATATGATAAATTAGTAAACATTAAAAACTGGTTTGGTTTTAAAATGTTTGACCTTATTTTTCATAAGGTTTGATGATACTTACATTAGTTACATTTAGTGATAGATACCTAGTATACGCTACAATTTAATACCTGATAATTTTATAAACTCATTTGAGTAAATCGTTTATGTAATAACTCTTAATTGAGTCATGAGAACCGTATTGTCTGCATTAATTAATGATTAATCATTTGGATATTCCGTTAATTATAAATAAATCAGGTAGTTATAACCAATATTTAGTGTACTTTTTCTCATGATATTTGTAGGACTTATAAAAATATATAAAAAGGAAATAAAAAAATTCTTACCTTCAATCAAACCAGAATTTGAATATTGCTATTTCGCGGTAGAAATAGTATGGTCGTATACGTTACTTATGACTTTTGTAATATTTCTAGTAAATAAATATTATATCCTGTATTTATACGATAGAGTTATTTGAACAAACTTTAGTTTAAGTCGTTGTTTTATGTTAATTTAGCTGGCCTTAACTGCACGCAAAACGGCTAACAATAAAATATTATTTATATCTTAAATATGTGTATCACAAATAAAAGGCATGACTCACCTTAGGCACCATATCTCACCACACTACGCAGTATTTGTAAAGTCGACAACAAAGTCGACCAGAAATCGCGTCAATTCAGGTATCAGTGGAGTGACACGTCTTTGGATCCGTTCTTCCGTTGGTATTGCTAATATAGCGCCGGAAGAGCGGCGACCTCGCGGAAACGCCGGCGCAGGGCCGCAATTTGTGCGGGAAGCCGGCTACACGACGGTTTGGCAATTCGAGTGGCGCAAGCGACCCGGCTTGAGGACCTTCGGTGTTCGCGCCACACCCCTGTATACAGCATGTTTTAAACCAATGAAGATACAAAGACTTTTTTATTATGTTTTATATATTTTTTAATTCCGATGTCGAGGAGTTAAAGGTAGTATGATGTTTGACGGACCCGATGGTGCAGATAGTAGTGATCCTATCTTGTGCACCAGAGATCATGGGTTGATTCCCACTCAGAGCAAATATTTCTATGATGGATATTTGTATTTGTTCTGTGTCTGGGTGTTAAATACATATATTTAAGTAGTATATTTGTGATTTCTGGCGTCCGTAATATATGTGCTTTAAATGACTTACCACAGAGTCGGGTTAATGTGAGAGTTAAATGAATGAGATATTGTGTGAATGTGTGTGAAAACACCTGGTACCTACAAAGGTACTATTTTACTCTGGCATTACACCATAGCCTTTCCATTATTTTATTAAGCTGTAATTCTATATAAATACCAGGTTAATACCAAAAAAAATAATTATTATAAGTCTAGATAAAAACTGTAGGCGAAGACTAGAACTAATTTTTACAGAGATTTAAAGAGTGGTAATTAAAAAAATACAAACTTAGTCGCTGTTGTCACTTCAAAAAAAAAACAAAAAGGTATAAAAATACAACACTCTATATAGAGGAAAGGAACTCAGTGATGTTTAAAAGATACCTCTAGCGGGGGATGCGACGCACATCGCCCGCGGCTTGGCGCATGAGCATCTAGTCATTACGGTACGGCTCGTTTTGTTGATACTACAATTAAAATAGATTTACTACCTGGTATACTGGAAACTAGAGCTTATTATCCATTTATTAATCTATTATTTCGTTCTAATCAATTCTAATTCAAGAATCGTGATTATCATTTTTATTCTTATCTGTTATTATATTTGTGTGAAAAATCTAAGATGTCTGAATAAATTAATAGAATATAATTTCCTTTCTCGTAATTGCATTAATTTAACGATCATTTGATAAAAGTAATTTATCAACATTTGCCGCAGTGGTAAATGGAATTGAATCATCGCCGTATAAGATGTAATTGGGCAAACTTTCGCAATAGGTGATTATTCTGGGCTAATTCCTAATCACTCTGGCGGGCAAGGCAGCATTTTTTCAATTTGCTAATGGGCGCAGGTTTTTATTCAGCTATCGTCGGAGGAGTGCTCATTCTTAAATTGGACACAATGGAGTGTAGACGACAAGTCGCGATTATCATGGCAGTGTGCCTCCTGGCGAATGCTTTTGCGTTGCCTGCGCCGAGGTATCGCGGAAGACGGGGGTCAGAGGACAATGAACTTGGAGACTCTATGAAGACCGGCGTGGGAGAGGACAGTGATGCTGTAAGTTATAAGTGAACTTTGTTTTTACTCATTTTCCTCATAATTATGGAAATAATAATAAGGCTTTAATCATGTTTAAAATTATAGAGATTCAATGTTTTCACTGCTGTAGTCATCACAATCTTATGTAAAAATTTTGATTTAACTATTGGCTATTCGAACAAATACTGTTTTTAACACCTTATTTTTATTTTTCGGTATCAGGTCTTCCTTATATTTTCACCACCTTTTTTTTTAATACGGCCTTAATCAACATAATCCTATTCCCATAAACATTCTCTTAAGCTGTTTTTGTTGTCTTTATTTTGAATTTTTCGCAAGTGCAAATAGTTGAATGACTAACGAAAATTAAACCTACACGTACCGCCAACCGTACGCCGGTTAAACCACCTATTTTGAAATACTCTATTCCGGTTTTGAACTTAATTACTTCGGTAATTGACTGCAAACTTAGTGTCGAGAATATGACAAGAAAAGACTTAAACTGAATACCTAAATAACTAACTTACTGTCATTATGAAGTTCGATTTATTGATCAAAAAGTAATACCCGAGGTGGATACAACTTTAAAGAAAACTTTGTTAATTAGTAATGTTAATTGTATGTACATACACTATAACGTTTAGGCAAGTCAATTATGTCGTACAGTCCAGTTACTGGGGAGTTAACATCACGGTCTATAAAAAAAATCCTTACATTTCTAGAAAAATTTAGCCAGTTCGACTACTTCGACATCATCATCTGTCTCACTCGTCGACGTAGACAAAGAGATGAACGACGAATCTTTTGAGGACGAAGATTTTGAGGAACAGATGCAACCTGCTGCTACCGGGGGCAGCAATATCTTCAGCCTTTTGAGGTTGGCTACCGCCCTCTTCCCCGCCTCTGGTAGCTCTAACGTGAGTATTATCCTTCCCATTCCAATTGCTCTATCTAAAAATTTACTTCGATTTTTACAATGTTGGATGTTTGATAACATTGGGTTATTTGTATTTTCGCTTTAATACCCTAGTGCATACACATCAAGGTTGCTATGTACGCAACGGCAAAATATGCAATCTTTTAGCTTTAATATCCATTCTTGATAAACAGCCATTAGCACTGCATTATACCAATCTATTAATAACATGTTATTTTTTTATAATCCCACTTTTTGCACCCAATTAAAAAAAAATAATTTTGTGTGTTCCTGCACCGTTTTAATTGTGTGATTACCACGTACGGCACATTATACATTAAAAACGAACGGTAAGAATTTTACTATATTTCGCTTTTAATATTGCTGTTGCATGTTATAAACATAATAATATATAATCACTACTTCATTTAAATATAATTACAGCTTAAATATCTTATTCCAATTACAGCTTCTCATTTCTCGCATGTTTAGAGAGATACTAGGATACAATCCAGGGATATTGCTTCGACGCCAAGACGTTGGAGACAATGAAATTATTATAGATTACGTTCAAGGGTTGAAACCGCCACCTCCCCCTTTCCAACGACAACGGTCAGACGAAGAAAGTGGTAGTTCTGAAAGTGCGAGTGATGAGTCTGATGATGACAATGGCGGTGAAGAAAGTCTAGAGGAGAACGGTGGAAATGGAGAAGATGATGGGAACAGAGATAGCGAGGCGTCTGATCAGAATAGTGATGAATCGAATAGAAGTAATGATTCAGAGTTTGATTCCGATGAAGGCAATGGACAAGGCGGCGGTTTACTGGGACTGTTAGCTGGACTTAGTGGCGGTGTGAGTACAAAGAACACGTAGTTTTTGAATTATTCTCATTTATTAATAATTTAGTATTAAAACTATACTCTACTTACTAAAAACAGTCTGTCCAATTTTTTTTAAGGCTTTACATACCTTTATGTTGTAAATTAAATATATGTTGAACATTTTCAGCAAGACGGACAGTCCGATCTAGGAGATCTATTAACTACAGTTAGTGGTATTGTAGCACAGCTAAGTGTAAGTCTCAATTTCAATACTCCTATTCTCATCAACTAATTATAATTATTGAATGATCTTATTATACTATATACTCCACAGGGTGACGGTATAGACCTCAACTCTCTTATTGGGTCTGGTTTGGGACTTTTCGTTGGATTACTGGTAAGTGAGGACCTAATATTACAATGAAGTGCTTAATTATTTGCTTGGGAACATTTAAAATGAAAAACTTTTTACAGTCAGAAGGTGATGAGAATCCAGGTACATTGATTGCAGGTTACCTATTAAGCGCTTTAGAGGCGATCACTGGTGGCGGGGCTGTAAGTATTAGTAATCTATAAAATGATTTGATGTATTTGTTTTATTACATTTATATTTATGAGATTCTTCATTGATTAAACTATTCTCTATTTGCAGAAAAACAACGGTGCTTTCTTTGGTAACTTGGTTTCTAAGTTAATCAAAGGCACCAGCGCGGTAAGTTTTTTAGTGTTTGACAGAAGTTACTTGTTATATATAGTTATAAATTACCTAATATATTACACAGCTTAATATGATTTATTTTAAAATAGTTTTGGTTTATTCACATACAGCATATATACGAACAGAGATTTATATGCTTTGGTCGTCAATTTAACACATGAAAGACATTTATAGAGCAACACTAATTAATAATTAAG
Organism: Heortia vitessoides; assembly: GCA_020976665.1. Taxonomy (NCBI): domain Eukaryota; kingdom Metazoa; phylum Arthropoda; class Insecta; order Lepidoptera; family Crambidae; genus Heortia; species Heortia vitessoides. The sequence continues at coordinate 4,938,396 of JACJUM010002809.1, forward strand.
CCATCGTACAAATCAAAATATAGAACCGGCTGACTTTTATAATTATATTTCTGGAATGGAATTTACTATATGCGGAGTGTATTACAGGCTGATGACGAGGAAGACGACGATGATGAAAGTGGTGAAGGAAATCGCATGAAGATGGCAGATTCCGCTGGATTCTTCGCCAGTCTGCTAATGTCACTCCTCGGGGAGATGTCTAAATCTAGCTCTGGGGGTAGCTCGCAACCCCAAGCTTGGAAGCGGTACTACATGGAGCGACTGAAAAAGTTAGACAATGCGAACCAACGATAAAGACTGACACACAACTAAAAATTTTAAAAATTAATAATTTGTTTTATTTAGGAAGTGTGCTGAAATAGAATGTTTGTGATGAAATTGGTGAATTTTGTTTTTCTCTTTTCTTTCTTTTATGTTTTTAATACAATGATCTTTTTGATTTTGTATGTATTTTGTTGGGCCCGTTCTGATTTACAGTTGTCAACTAAAATAGTGAGTATAGTTGTATTTTCATTACTCAAAAAGTATGGACTTTTTGAGTAATGAAAGCGTTTAATTGGGACATCATGTATGGTTACTAATGTATGGTTTATCGATATGCTACAAATAAACACTATCAATCAATGTCATTTGAATCATTTTACATCACTCCAATAAACTTAGAAGACTACGACTTTTATTTGTTTTGATTGTCCTATGGTTCTTCACTCAATTACGTCTGCTTCACATTTAACCTGCATAATAATTTTTAATATGTCTTCTGTCTACAGTCAGGCTCGACCAGCTCCAGCTCGCAGCAGCAGTCCTCTTCTCCCTTATGGACCCTTAAGATGGACATCCTCCGCGCTATCCTGCACTTCGGCGCAAGTGTAGTAGGTGCAGCCTCCGCCTCTTCAGCTGATGCCATTACATCCTAATTCTAGTCTAGCAATAAAACGTATGTGCCATAATAAAATCTATTTTTTCATTTGCAAATACTTACTATAACAATATGTTATATCATCACTTAAATCCTTATCACGTACAATAGCTGTATTGTAATCAATATCAATTTTCCTGATTCGATGGGAATCAGCTAATAAGTCCTGTCAGTAAATTACTCGAAAGTGAATCAGGCATATTAAGTTGACATCAAATTAATTTCTTATATGTACAGCAATTTATTACTTCCTTGTTGTGTTTTTTTGTTTTTTAACGATGATGACGAATTAAATATTGAAATCTAGGATTGGTTCAAGGATGAAAGTCGAAACTCGGATGAAGCTAACAATGAAGAAAAACTTTATTATGTTCTTATGAAAGATTTTTTACTAATTTACTATGTTTATGTATTACGATAATAATAATAATCCTCATTAAACTTAATATTTTTTGATTTCAACACATTCAATTTTTAGGCAACAAAAATTTTTTTGTGCATATAGATAAAAATTTTAATTATATCTGCGTCAATGTTTGGCCCTGAGATCTTACTCTATAAGTAACTTTCGCGACAGCTAGTTTTGGGATGGATCTCTAAGTACGAGTAAAATGGACAATCGTTTTCACAGAATAGCTCATTAAAATCATAAATTCACGCGGCATGTCAAACATAGATTTGATACTCTGTAAATCCTAGATAACTGGCATCGGCATAATCAAGGACTGGTAGAAGTAGGGATTGAGCAAGCGCTCTTTTGCTGGCAAAAGGAAGAAAGTTTCGCAAGCGCCTTAAAGAAGCAGAGGCATATAGTCTTAGACTAACATACTTTAACTGTGCAGCCTAGGACAAGTTACTGTCCGTAAGTATTCCCAAATGTTTAACTGTTCTGCTGTATGGAATAGAAATACCATTTAATTAACCTGCGGTAAAGTAGACCAATTAATTTTTGAACTCGTCCTAGAGCTACCCACCACAATTATTTGTGATTTACTAGGGTTAACTTTAAGCTCAAATCTGTAACTCCAATCATTGATGCAAACAAGATCATTATTTATAGCACTAATAGCATCATCAAAGTCCATGAGAGACGCCTGTCGATATACTTGTAGGTCATCTGCATAAAGATGGTAGGAAGACTGAAGGTAGTTAGAGACGGTATTAATAAATATCCCCAACAGTAACGGAGACAAAACGCCACCATGCGGTGCACCAACAAACCTACAGTTCCAAGACAAAAAAGTGTCCTGGTTGCAAATACGCTGACGGCGACCAGACAGGTAACTACGAAACCAATCAGCAAGCGATGAAGATATGTTAAGAGACCGTAGAAGGCCAAAAATAACATCGAAAGCTACGGTGTTGAAGGCATTACTAAAATCACATAGTGCTAGAACCGTGATTTTTCCGATTTTCATGGCTGACCTTATATCGTCCGTAATACTGATAAGGGTGGTTGTGGTGTGGTAGGTGTGGTGTATGACCAGGGCGGAAACCTGATTGCAAAGGGTTAAGAAGGTTATTTTTATAAAGAAAATCACTATGCTGATCGTGGACCAGTCGCTTAAGAACCTTGGAGACGAAAGGTAGAATAGATATAGGTCGATAATCTGAGAACGAGGTGGGATAGCGTTTTTTAGGTAGAGGAATTATTTGCGCCTCTTTTTACTCTGATGGAAAAATACCGCAGGAAATGGAAAAATTAAGGATGTGACAGATAGTTGGAAGGATTTCATCAAGGATAAGAAGAATCACCTTACGGCTGATACAGTCACTCTCAATATTATATTATATATTCTCTACTCGCAGGTTGAACATTTATTGATTTCGTCTTTCATCTGCTACGCTTGATAAGAGACGAAATTAACAAGACAAGATGACTGGTCTTAGGTTTATTTATTGATAGTCTGGAGATACGACTCCAGACTTTTTCTCCTGATATCATGTTCTCTTGGGATAGATCCTCAGAGATGAGACCTAAAGTAAAGATCTCAGAAGGCTAGTAATCGTAAATGTTTTTAAGGCAATTTGTAACAAGTGTTTCATCATTCTTCTGGCGAGGCCTACGACACGCAGACCCGCGTCAGTCATCTTTAGGCAGATCGCCGCCCCAATGCCCGCGCTGACTCCCATCAAATCACCACGGCCGTTTTGCCCGCCCAACGATCCATTACTTCTCTGTATCTATCCATAAACATAGTTGGGTTCTTTTATGTGTAAATAGCACAAACAAGTGATTTAGACCTTTACAGCTGTCGACTTAACTTCTTGTTCAGAAAGCATAAAATATTTTTTATCATAGTCTCAAGTCATAAATGTTTAATTGGTAATTTGGAGCCTTGGAGCACCATTACAATGGAAGAAACCCTTTACCACGTGACCGAATAATCGACTGATGTACCTACCAGAGCAACGATAGATGGGTTACATCCAAAACAGAGTAGTTAAAATGCAACAAGGCGAGAATAAACAGCATACATTCAATAGCCTTATTTTGCTGCCTTATGACTCTTCTAAAGCTGCCACTTTTGAAGTGTGATTTTTGAGTATTATATAGTAATTTCAATATGATGACCCCGCACGTTCTTAAGAAAAAATATAAAGACATTTTTTTATTAGAATAAATAAAAATTACTTAGCAACAAGATAGCACTGTACGTTACATACGCAGGTGTATGTATATTATACATTGCACAACAAAATTGCAACTTTTGAATGATGAACGTCTGATGAACACCTGATGTTTACTAATTTGACGTCGCTGATTCTCGAATATCCTAATTTTTTTGTATCAGCTCTTGTTTGCGTGTTATATTACCGTGTTAGTTTGCTGGTATTTTATAATTTATTAAGTTTTTTAACTATAATAATTTGAGATGGCATCGTGTAGAAGAGTGTGTTTATGATCCGAATCATTTTTGTTTCATTTGCGGAGAATATATGTTTAAAGAATATCGTTTGTAATCGAGGCTTACAAAAATTACTTTGGTCACCCACTGAAAAAGGAAAACAAGCCATGGATTCCTCAAAAGGTATGCAAAACATATGTGGAGATTCTACTTCTTTGGACAAATAAGAAAAGGAATAGATTTAGGTACGAAACCGCCATGATCTGGAGTGAACCCGTGAATAACCACGATGACTGTTATTTTTGCTTAATGAACATAACTGACATTAATGGAAAGAATCGAGCCAAATGGAAATATTCTTCCGTACGGTCAGCTCATAGAAGTGTTTTAAGCCCTAAAATAGCACCTGAACCTCAAACTGGTCCTTCTCAGGTGGATACTATGCATTTTGAGGCGAAATCTGACAATAGTGATAGTGACTTTGAATGTAACTTGAAAGAACCAAAATTAGGGTCATTGCCTATTGCACATTCCACAAAAGCAAAAAAAGAATATAAGACTATTGCTCTGGTTTTGGACAAAATTAAATATGTGGAACACAACTGGCTCATGTGTATTGATTTAAAAATGGTGAACTTTCTTTTAGGCCATCAAGGTGGTTATACAAAGTACCCCTGTTTTCTTTGCTTCCATTCAAGCGATTCTACCAAGATCTCCGTAGGATGAAGGAACGCTATCAAGGCTACTGGAACGTACATACGATAGCGGACTATTGTGGGAGCATTCAGAACAGTCCGCTGCCTTCAGCTTCAGCAAAAAAATCAAAAGAAAGTTTTTTTGAACTTAAAACTAAATAAATTAGGTGCGTCTCTAATTTAAAATGTTTTATTGATGAAAATAAAACCCATGTGTCATATTTATTAAACTAGAGCTGATACCAAAATTTCTAAGATTTTCACAGATTTGAACTCGTCATTAAAAATTGGACTAAAGTCATGTAACGTAACCCAATAATCAGAAACACTGTTGTGCAGTTATTGTAGATTTATATCCTATATACCTTTTTATCCAAAGTTTCTTTAAAAGTAGTTTAGAATTTATTTATATTAATTGAGGCATTCCCGGTCAACGTACAGAACCAAGGATTTCTTATATCCACTTCTTCGAATATACAAATTAAGTGTGAAGTTGAACTGTGTTTTATTTTATTTACACCACCCACTTTGCTCTCGCCATTCCAATCATCTGAACACTAATTATGATTTAGTTAGTTGTTTTAACAATTTCACATCAAGAAAAGAAACATTTAAAGCAACCAATGAATAGACTATACACTGTCAACATGGCCACGAAAATATTATGTATGTCATAAAAACCAAGATAACTGTAAATTGTGACATACTTAATGTTAGTACAAGAAATAGGTAAAATAAATAATATAAGATCACGGTGCCAAAAACCCGGCTTCACAAAAAAAAAATATTCGAGGGCAAAAATCCCAAGTAAGATAGAGGTAGGATGCTGGTCCAATGCATCTGAATAAATTTAAGAAATACTGTAAAAATAAATTTATCTCCAATCTCTTACTATTGTGTAGAGCATTACGTCAACTATAAAACTGCTTGGGGTTGTATTGCTTTAAACACGAACTTTAAAACAATGTTATGTTCACGCCGACGCTGGAATTGTTTTCATTAGCGCCCACTAATACATAAGTGGTGTTAATGAAAGCTTGATCACCACCAAATTTCCTAACAGATTCCTTTCTGGTAGATTATGAACCTGCAGTAAACCTAGTTTTAAGACCCGTCTGGTGCCGGCAGGCTAGTTTACGGTAAGTTAATTAAACAAATCTATGCTTTAAATGACTTATGATCCCATTCATCAGGGTCGTCTGTATTACCTATAATTATGCATTCAATTACTTTTTCATTGGCAATAATAATGCCCTTCTGTTTATTATTATTATTAATATATTGAAGATTTTATTTATTTCCTTGAATAAAGTATTTCTAAGTTTGATATATAGACTATTCACTTGGATATATAGTCTACAAAGGCATTGAAGAAATAAATGCATAGGTGAGTAAAATATATCTAGCAATAATTCTCTGACAATAAAACGTTATGACAACTTAGAATGGAAAAAATATTAGGTAGTAGAGAACCCTTTAATGTAACCAAAAGTAGCGATTGCAAAATCGACGGGCAACTCAGGCTCTGTAATGTTGCTGAATATTTCACAAACTTATTTTAAAATGTATGAACCTTTTTTTTAATAGGTAATTACAGTTGAAAAAATATTAGCTGTCGTTGAGTGTCACAATACACATTAGTAATTAAAATGCAAATGGAAAATAGTGTTTACTAGGAGCCGCAACACAAGTGCTCCAAGCTACTTCAGTATCTATCTCGGACTATCCGGAGTGAAGTCAATTCATTTGTAATATTTTCGGTTTGTTTTAGCGTGAGTATTCCAATTGCATTTCGTATTAAATGATGCTACAAAAACAATGAACAAAATAAAACCAATTATAATTTAAAATTGTATAATTCGTTAAGATAATATGTATGTTAATAGAAAAATCTCCGACATACGACACTTAACAAGGCTAGAAATATTGAAATGGTCGACTATACAACACGCGGCATATATCATACTATGTATACATACTAATACGTTCGATACTCTGACACTCATAGGAACATTTGCACCTTAACCTACCCTAACGCTACGATGACAGCAAGCTTACGGCTCCAGCCGCGGTACCGCCGGCATTCATATTCCAAACTGAATGACGATGTATCTAGCAACGGTGCATTTACGAGCAAATTTTCAGAAATTCTAAACTAAATGTGGAAGGCTAGATTGGCCTCTGTTGTATTATTGTATACCATTTAATTAATTTGATATTACAAGATAAATGTTTTTAAGCACGCTCCGTAAACGCACTATTGCTCGATACAACAATGCTCCGCAATGTCCAAATATGTATGCAAGAAGTATTGATGCGAAACGAAACGTGCAGCGGAAACGCTTTTGAGTGTGCATTACATTGCGGTTACAAAGGCGGCTTATAATACTCAAAAAGCGCATGGCACTGCACGTATGCGTAGCGAACTTTTTTCGACCCTACGCCATAACCGTGACTACAAGTATTCAGCGGCACAACTTGCAGTTATATAATCATTGCGCGCTTAACGGCGACGTAATCGTCAGTTTCGAGATCAAACGCATAATGTACGAGTATGTAAACATTTCGGTACACGCACCGCTTGTAGTCGCGGCTATGGTTTTCGTTCAAAGTGCAGGCACGTGTAGTTAAAATGTAGACACGCTACGACGGCCATTGAACGCAAGCGCGATGTCAACGCATTTTAAAATACACTCTTGTACTTCGAATACACACCCCGATACTGAGAAGGCGACTAATTGACAAAACACATCACCTTGTGTTATTTTTTAATAGCAACTTAACTGGAAATGAAAATACTAAATTTTGCCCGACTGACACTTACGTCCATCCGTGGCTCAATTCAGCAAACACCCAAATTGACGTATAACATAAAAAATGACAACTTAGAGATACACATTTTTTTATAACCACCTTCACAGTATAATCACTGATGCTAAACCATTTCATAATGGTCAAACAGTATAAGGGACGTTTTGTATGTGAGTACTTACGTACTAAGTACTTACTAAAACTTTATAAAATCTCTGATTCCCATTGTAATCGGTTGCATAAACATAATTACACACCTGATAACTGTGCTTCATAGCATGTTGTTGAATATTAAACAGTGCCAAAATATTATTTTTTTCTTTTATAAACTATAACTATTTACAACAAAACACTATATAAATGTTTGTATACATAATATTTCTGTTTACAGTATTATTCTTACACGAGTGGAATCCATAACAGACATCTAGAGCATACAATCTTGAACAACATTTAGGTTAACTCTATTGCTATATTAAAACGAAATCTAAGCTTTGAAATATTCTATTAATAGATATGATGTTCCCTTATATAAAATCGCTTATTAAAATGATCAGGCACCCAATTGTGGTGTTGCAAACAACGCTGGCGGGACACAATTATCCTACCCTTAGAATTAAAGTGATCTAAATTAAAAAAGGATTTTTTAGAAAATGTGTTGTGACAAATTTTATGAAATATTTTTTTTCTGAGAGTCTCTCTCTAGAGTACCAATTTTAAGATCATCGTCTAACATATAGATTTTGTTTCTACACAAGAATCTGACGAAATTTCTCAAACAATATTGCACTCATTGACATTTAAATCTTACATCGAATGTGACATGATTGTACTTCAACTTAAAATGGGAAGATGCATGAAAATCATTTTAACGAGTTGTATTTATTACGAAATAGACTATGACTCTATCTATAATATAACGGAAACTAATTTTAACAATAAAATTACAAATGTAACAGTTTTAAGCAAATATGTCTATCCCTCTCACATAAACAACTTCCTCTCTATCTGACAATCCATTAAGAATTTTTATTTAACAAAGATAATTTACTAAATGAAATCATGCCTATTTCCCACTAACAACCTTTATAAAACAATCTAAAGTAATCTAAAATTAAAGTGATAGATGTCTCTTATGGATAAATATAATTAGTATTATTTCATTTGACCATTAATCGGTATATTGTTTCTGATAAATGGCCTGTTTTTGGGGATATGTGAACGATCGTACGTTCCACAATATTGTATATACACGCTATATGTTATCTCGTTAACTATGGGAAGACCTGCATTGTTAAAACTTAAACCTGTTTTTGATAATGCTGATTTATAGCTTCTGAGATTTTTATAGACTTTATTAGTTCATATAGGAATTTTATATGCTGGACCTTGAAAAGAGATTGTCCTGACAAAGTAAATAAGAGAAAATCCCAAAGAAAAAGTTTTTCATGATCTTCAATTATTTATTCTAGTTAAAGGTACCCCAAACTATTATTATTTTTGTGTATTTTTGTAAAGATAAACAATAAAAATATATTGTAAATACATCTTTTGGCCCATTTATTGAAGCATTTTATGGAAAATGTTAGAAGCGTTTATCTCAAAAACTGGAGTCAATTTGACCATTCTGGTATTTTTCCCGTTATCAGCACACTCGTCTTATACAAAATCGACTTCAAGTATGCCTTCCGCAAAATGACTGTATAGCAGTGTAATTCATCTTCATCAAAACATGCATGCATCCATTGCAATTCACAAATCTCGAAGGAGGTAGTTACTAAACTTTCAGAGGTGATAAATCAGCATTTTGCACCAAACGCATAAACCATATATATAAATAAAATATTCTGATATTTTATACCTCTCTTATCTTATCTTATACTATCACGCCGTAATATAATTATTATTTAATGAAATTGCACTTACTAATATCACTTATATGACGCTATGTCCTTAGTTTAAATATTTTAATTTGCCTGCTTATTTTATGATTAATTTTACAAATGTAAAAAATAATAATATTCTTGTATTTTGTTTGTTATTTAAATTCTGAACACAAACTTAATTTTAAATTCCATTGTAATCCATTCTTACAATTTAAGTCTCAAACCATATATTTAATGAAAGAAACAGTAAAATGTTTCAAGTATATAAATTTTATATACTTTTGATTGCATGGACTGTAATAAAGAAAATATAACAAAACAGTTCCATCCAAAAATTTTAAATAATTTTTAATAAATATATACAGCTCTAATGATTCTGATACTTGGGAGATCTAGGAGTTAAGCTAGCAATCGAATATTACAAAGCGTTATTTATCTTGAACTTTAAGTACGATACGACATGCAGTCACGATGAGGAACCTTCCACATTTATCTATTTGCAGCTCAACATGCAACAAAAACCTGAGGTTCCAGAGCAAGTTGCATTTAAATAGTACATAGCGGTCTATAAATCAAATATTTGAAAGTATTCACAACACAACATACATGGTATAAAATATTCTGTTCCAACACCAAATTTAAAGCTAAAGCTATCTCAAGTTACGCAGCTTGCTACCCCACTAATGACGTCGTAAAAGTACGGTAATGTGCACATAGTCTTTACCCACAAGTGGCGTCACACTTTTCTTTCAGAGTTACAAATATCTATAATAAGTAAAATTTAATAAAAATTCCATCTCACTTTTTAATTTATTACTTTTTATAATTTTCCTCTGCCGGTATCTTACGACAGAGAATAGTACCTCCCTCTGTATCAGGTGTTGTAAGAGGCGACTGTGGTACCGGAACCGACAGATGGCGGGATATCCAACCGAAACAGTGAAACCTTGTCAGCAAATCTATTGGCTGCTCTTACCATCTATACGCTGATGACCTGCAACTATACACCCAGGCAGAGTACAATGACCTGGATAATGTTATTGCTCGGATTAATGCTGATTTGACCAACATCACAAACTGGTCACAAAAGTTTGGTGTCTCTGTGAACCCGTCCAAGACTCAAGCCATTATCTTGGGCAGCAAACGGCAATTATCCAGTTAAAAAAATTTACCTGTAATTATTTTTAATAACGTGGTAGTGCCCTACGGCACATGCGTTAAGAATCTTGGCCTATTTATCGACTCTTCCTTAACCTGGGATACACATGTTAATGAAATCGGCAGTAAGGTTACTGGAACGCTTCGTGCTCTCTATCGATTAACACATTTTCTTCCTACTAAAACCAAAACCCTTCTTATAAAATCCTTGGTTTTACCCATAATTGACTATGGTGACATGTGCTGCATTAATATCTCTCAAGAACTCCTTAATAAATTGGATCGTCTATTAAACAACTGCCTTCGTTTCATTTTCGGTTTGCGTAAATACGATTATATTTCCCATTACCGTTCTCTTCTCGGCTGGCTTCCTATTCGTGAACGTCGCAAAATTCGAGTTCTAACCATACTATTTTCAATACTTTTTGATCCGTACGCATCATTTTACTTAAAGGACAGATTCCAATTTCTATCTTCCTCTCACGAACGTAATCTCCGTTCTTTTAATACTCTCTCGCTTTTAACTTCTTCTGATCACTCTCATTTTGTGCAATAAAGTTAAATAAATTAATTAATTAAAAAACAGTGTAGGTAACAAATACCTAGGACGGGTATGGGCAGCTGCATCTCCGTCGCGAAAGCTGCGTTGACAACACGCTCGACAAAATGGCAAAATTCCCCCTTTCTTGGGTAGGCCAGCAGTAGACTTCCAATGACTGTTATGATTATAATTTTCCAACCCAATTTCCAATTAGCATTAACTTGTGCAACTAGATTGCCAAAAATGTATACTTCGTTTAAGACTAAACGATTGACGTGATTGAGTTGTAAGTTTTTATTTGTAAGTACTTCCATACAATGAAAACTTATCGAACATCTATTGATGGAACAACTTTTGCAACGACTTCATGAATGAAATTGCAGTAAAAATACTACACTTGCACTGTTTTCCCGCGGGTCCCTCAATGTGACTGCCAAACGATACTTTACTTACTAACTATATATTAATCCGTTAGAGTCCGTTCAACTCCCCGGTTCGTCAACGACGCGCCGCCACACTCACTCACTGGAACAAACTCTGCACTTTCAGCTTGGGCAAGTTTAGAGGCTCTTCTTTTATTATTGTTATCTGAAAATAGAAAATAAGTATAATAATTTTAAGTGGTTCATCGAATTTTATTCATCCAAAATAATAGGTTCACAACATACATCACTTACATCATGATATTCTGTATTTTCCAATGGATCTTTCAAAATCTGAAAAAAGTAACAAGAGTTAGTTACTAGAAAAACAAACAATTAAACAAATGACGCAACTGCGGCGTCCGACCAGTTGCTGATAAGTCAATGGTCGGGCTGTTGGACGGGCCAGTTGCAGTTCTAGTTGCGGAGAGAGTAATAGGGCAAGTCGTGGGTCTAGCAGTGGTGTTAGCGGGGGGGACAGTTTGGTGACAGTGGCGCAGCGAGCACGTGCTACCTTGGGCGGGCGGCCGCGGCGCGCGGGCGGGCGCGCGGGCGCGGCCAGCACGCGCAGCTGGTGGTGCGAGAGCAGGTGGTCGGTGTGGTCGCGCGCCGACCGCAGCACGGCGCCGCACGACGAGAACACGCACGTCATCGTGCCTTCGCCTTCCGAAGCTGGAAGAATAAAGGTCACTTTTAGAAATTTCATCAACATTCCGTCATAAAAGCATGAAAGCATGAAATTTGTCAAATTATACTCCCCAATAGCAAAGATAGAATAAAGGCCTGGCAAGACGTCAAGAAGCCAAGTCATGGTTCTACCTAGAAGGTATCTAGGTGGAAGCAACAGTTAAGTTGGTGTCTCATAATTATCCGACGATATCAAAAATGAAATGTAAAAATCTCAACCCGAGTCACGCCTCTAACACGAATAAAATTGAAGCGTCTATTTGTAATATCAAAACGGAAAGAAGGTTTTTTTAAATATTAAATGTACGAAAAAGATGGACCGATTAAAGCGGGACTTTTACTGGCAGATAATCGATGTTGTAAAAAGTTATTTTGAATACTTTTATTATTTATCATTCTCACGAGAAATGCGGGTTTATAATCGAGGGCACCGTTACCAAATAAAACAATATCATTTTGTATTATTTTTTCCCGTATATATAGTGTGTCCGGCACTCACCATCCTGTTCCTTGTCCCGCTCGGCGTCGCCGGCGCCGTGTTGCGCGACGTGCAGCCGCAGCAGGCGCTCGTTGGGCAACGTCGCGTCGCACAGGTGGCATGCGCGCTGCATGCTTCGCGATTCTCCATGGACCTCGCGTCTGTCGGGAATAAATTTTCACAACATCTCATACATTGACTTGAATCCGTGAATAGTCGCATATATATATATATATATATATATATAGATTTAAATGGAATTTGTCACAAAGATAGATTTACAGTCTGTATATAGCTATTTATCTGGAAAAAATAAATAGTTGGGCAAAAAACATTTGCTTTTGTTTTTACACAAAAGAAATTATATATTTACAAAGTATTTACACTTTCATATTTAAAATCGTACGAGTGAAGCGTATACATTGAACGTCATACATGCATAGCCGCGGTAGGGGTATAGTGATGATTAGGGCACATTTAGTAAACATGATAGGGGTAGAGATGACTGACTACCTATGATTGTACATGTGGTTTCGCTGCTGGAACTGTTCGCCGCAGACTGTGCAGTCGTAGGACGACTCCACAGGCCGCCCGTTTAAATGCCGCTTGCGATGCTGGTTTAAATTTGTCACCTGTTGACAAAGTTGGGATACACTAAGTCGAACTACAGAATTTGTTGATGCACCCAGTTATGCAAAATAAAATATTCAAAAGTAGAGCTACAGGACACAAAAAAACATCAAACTTAAAAAGTAATATTTTTTTTATAACCAAGTGAAAATAGTGATACACAAAGAATTCTTACTAGTAGCATCAATATAAAATGTCACTATTCGTTTAATTTATAAAATATAAAGCTAATTGTTCGGAGTTCAAATTTATGAGGTCCTACTGTATATGGTTCATTTAAAAATAAAGGTAACAAGTTAATCCGACAGACGTTTTAAACTATTATTATGATTGTCATGATACATAATCTTTAGATAGAAAATTTTATACATTATATGTTACGTTTCTTGTGCATACACCTTGTTCTATATGTTACTTGTGCCTGGTTGTATATTTTATGTTACGTTACCTGTGCTTACGCCTTGTTCTACATGTTATGTTACGTTATATGTGCATACACCTTGTTACATATATCATGTTACATTACGTGTGCATACACCTTGTTCTACATGTTATGTTACCTGTGCATGTTACATGTTATGTAACCCTATGTTACCAACTATACTGTTTTAAACAGTATTATACTGTTTTTCACTCAATTATACTTTTAACTGTTGAACAAAAATAAAGTATACAATATACTGTTTTCAGCATCAACATGCAAACACATTAGTAATATAACGCCTTTACAAAACAGACGACTTGGCAGCATGGGCTTAGATCCCTTTGCCTTTCCCGTATAATGGACAATTATTTAAAAAAAAAGACTGTCACTCATTGTCATGCGATTCATGCGATTGTGCGTTTTCGGAACCTAACCTAAGTAATTTTTTTCGCGTGGCCCTTCTTATTTTAAAGCATAAACAGTTATAAGTTTAGTGTCTAGAAGATGGAAAGTGATCACGAATGACCACGATCACGATTGATAAAACAAAAATATAAGCACGAATGGGAATGTCAATATGACCGGTTAACGAGTGATCCTTTATGCGAATTTAATGCTAAATGCAAAATATGTGCTTTAACATTTACTATTTCTCACGCAGGTGTCGGGCAGGTAAGGTTTGTTTTTTGTTTGGTACTTTTGTTTGCGCCTTTGCTTCAAGCAAGTTGCTTGCTTGATCTTGTCTCTTTTCTGATATGCATAAATTAATTTGATATCCTAGGTACCTAAGTTGCATAAAATATATATTTTGTATCTGAGTTTTTTTAGGTTAAACAGCACTTGACCAGTAAAAAACACAACAAAAACGGATATGAGAAAATCTAGTGGATTGTTACAAAAGTTTTTTCCTAAAACTTCTACTTCTACATCAGGCTTGTCTTCCCCTTCTAATGAAGATATCAAGTTGACAGCGGCCGAGTTAGCGATGACATACCATACTGTCAAGCATAATTTATCGTACAACAGCCAGGACTGTAGTATCAAATTAAATAAGATTATCTATGTTGATTCCAAAACAGCCACCAACATACGATTGGCTAGGACAAAAATGGAGGCATTAGTGACTGATGTTCTTGGCCCACACTTATTGCAGTCTGTTATTGACGAGTTTAATAAAGACAATGTATTTTATTGTCTACAAACTGATGCCTCAAATAAAAAAAATATTGAACTGTTTCCTCTGGTAGTTCAATATTTTACCCCTAAAAATGGGATACCACAAAAATAATTGATTTTTATGAAAATTCAGATAAATCAGCCAATGGGATGTTTTCAGCAATTAAAAACTCCTTAGAGTCTTATCAACTTTCTTTAAGTCAATTAGCTGGTCTTAGTGCTGACAATACAAATGCAAATTTTGGACATAATTATTCATTATACACAAACATGTTAGAGGTTGTGCCAGACTTATTAAAAGGAAATTGTCATGCACATATTGTACAAAATTCAGTAAAACATGCTATGAATAGTTTAAATTACGACATTGAGAACATTGTTTTAAAAATTTATAGCCATATCTCTGTTTCTGCATGCAGAAGAGAAGAATTAAAAAGATCTGTAGTGCTTGCTGAAGGAGAGTTTCATGAAATAAAACGACACATAGGGACTCATTGGCTGTCTCTTCTACCAGCAATCGACACAATTTTACTTAATTGGACACCAATTTGTAACTACTTTGTTAATTTGGATGTTGACTGTCCAATGGTTATTCAAAATTTATTAATGCTGAATAATAATGTACAAAATAAGGTTGTTCATAGTTACCTTCTTTATGCGAGTCATATATTAAATGTTTTCAATAAAACCATAAAAAAATTAGAAGGCAATAATATAACTATATTAGATGTTTATAATATTATGACTGATTTAAAGACCGAGCTAATCCAAATAAAAAATGATAAATATTTTGGCCATGAAACAAAAAAAGTATTAAATGCTTATATATAGGGTCTTCCCAAGAAGTTTTTAATAGAACTATTATTGACTTCAAACTTTTTATTGATATGGCTAATTTGTATTTAGAGAAATGGTTTGACTTCAGTCAGACTAACTGGCTTTCTTTAATAAGCTGTTTGTCATTAAAGTCTTCAGTCGCATTTGATGATTTTGAGAAAATTATAGATAATCTAAATTTGTACAGACTAAATATTGGCATGGATGATTTATATTCTGAATTAACAAATTTCAAAGTCATTTATGAAAAAATATCAGAAGACAAAGATTTTCTTGAGATGAGTACTGGCCAAAAGTGGAACTATTTGTTATTGAGCGCTTCAGAAGAATTTAAAAACATAACTAAAATTGTCTTATATCTACTTTCTGTTGCTGCCACCTCATGAAAGAGTTTTTTCAGTAATGAATGCTAAGTGGCGGGAGGACAGAAATAGAGCATCGATTAATTTTATTAAGAATGAGCTACAAATTTACTTTAATTTAAGCTATAGTTGTGGTGACACGTATGATATTTTTAAAAATGATGATAAATTATTGAGCTGTGCGAAGAGTACTAAAAAATATATGTTTAAAATAAATAAAAAATAAAAATACTGTTCATATGTCTGAAATACTGTTTAATTTTTTTCGTAAACCTAAATATACTTTATTTCTTAAAAAAAAGTTGGTAACCCTACCTGTGCATCCTTGCAACCTTGTTCACATGTTATATTACGTTAACTGTGTATACGCCTTGTTCTACATGTTA
>JACJUM010002809.1:4954666-5036868 GCA_020976665.1 Heortia vitessoides
ACATGTTATATTACGTTAACTGTGTATACGCCTTGTTCTACATGTTACCTTACGTCACCTGTGCATACGCCTTGTTCTACATGTAATGTTACGTTACGTTACCTGAGCATAAGCCTTGTTACACCCCGGCTCGGAACACACGAAGGGACGCTCCCCCGTATGAAGGCGCACATGGTTGTTGAGATTTGTCACCTGTAAAGAGTTTTGACATATTATTAGTACATTTTGAAAAACTTATAATATATACGAAAGACTTAACTTGTGGCATTACTAACACAACAACAGATGGCAATAATAACACTATGAAATGTCATCACCATGTGAAACCACTGAACGCCCTACAAATCGAACATTTCATGCAATCGATTTTCAAAATCCGCTCCGAGTATACGGTTATTCTTAATACATAGTTATTTTCAAATAAGTTCAACTATTTAATTATATATTTTTATTTAACATCATATAATAAAAGTTTGCTATGCGGAAAACCCGCTCACCGGTCCTGTGTTACAAATCAAAGAGAGCACAGAAAGCAAGTCATTTATAAATTGATTTTTAAATAAAATAATGTTCATTTATCGCAGAGCGTCGGCTGAGACGCGAGGGATTACCCCATTACACTATGAAAAATAAAGACCTAAACTTTTTTGTTTCTTAAAATAATATTTCGAATTTATGCTTTCTTGTAGAATAATATAAGGATTTGAATGTGATAGTTTAGGTATAATTTACTTTCATATATATTTTGCTACTGTAGCACACTTTTGAATGTGTAATAAATAATATATATACCATTTAAATAACAAGGTTAGTTTTGATATTTTCTGTCACACAAAATTAATGCAATACTGTTAGTGTCTAATATTAAATGTTACTTAACTCCATAATTTGTTTACCTGTGTAAAAGCCTTTCCACAGTCTGAGCATTTGAAGGGTCTCTCATTGGTGTGAATACGAAGATGTGCTCTCAAATTGTTCGACTGAGAGAATGCTGGAACGAGAAACATAAATAAATATTATTTCCTATTGTGTTCAGATAATTTGTGGAATCATTTTAATTGTTGCTTATTTATATAATTAGTATTGGATTTAGTAATTTTGGGAGCTTAGATAATTGTTTACTTGTAACTGAATGTTTTTAGATGTTTATTAACCTTTATTGCAGTATGTGCAGACAAAGCGCCTCTCTGCACGATGGTTGCGCAGGTGGTTCTGCATCTGCAATGTTTTCTGGAATGACTTGTGGCAGATGCCGCAGTACAGTGACTTCTCACCACTCTCCTGCGTAAACATTCACCACTATGTAGATATGTCTACATGTTTTAGTAATTCTACTAAATATACTTACAAATTAGTATTATCAAAATTTCTGATTAAATTAAAGTTTACATGATATGAGTATGTCCAATATGCAATGTTTTTCTTCCTAGTTATAACTAAGTTTATAATAATGGCCTCATAAAAATATTTTTATCAAATACTTTGTTAAAGTTTTATACAATTTTGTAACACTTCTCTACATACCTTAATTGATAACACTTACAAGTTCTCAGAAGTAAAAATAAGATGCAAAGTTACCTCCTCTATGTTTGAGGGAGTACTCTCAAGGGGGTCTGAGGAGTCATTGCCTGTGTCAGCAATAGTTACTTCTGGTACAAGAGGCTGGCACTTGAAACATGCGTACACTCCAGCTTTACCCGTTTCAAACAGTTGCTGGAATAAGAGATAATAAAAACTTGATAATAAAAACTTGTATAATACTTGTAAATTGAAGTTATAAAAAGTTATATTTGTAGAGTTTTGTCTCAAAGTCATTAATGTAAAATACTCCTTATAAACTTGTCTTGATTGTACCTTTTGCAAGTGATGTTTTAATTATTTTGTACAGGCAAAATCTATTGTAATGTATGTTATAAAAAACAGATAAACAAATGGATTTAATTCCATTTTGAAAGATTCCACCAGATTTGTTCCACCACCAGTTCCACCAGTCAGATTTGTTTGAAACAAATCTGACTGGTACAAAATTATGTTCATAGCATACACAGTAACACAATTTCATATATTATAACTTTATATAAAACTTCAAGGTTTGCTATTCAGGTACACGGTGGTCAGTGCAGTAAAAAAAACAAAATCGCTTGTTTTTTACAGAGCGCTCAGCAGAGCCAGACATAAAAAAAACAGCTCGAGCGCCTGAGTACAAAAAAACGCGGGCAGGTTTTGATGCATTAATGTTTTTTTATCTTATTGCAGGACCATTAAACGTTTTGCAATTAATAAGTTTATCAAAAAGAATCGCTTTTATCTCCTACTGTCACCGGTTATCGATACCTACACGAAATTCTTCCAGTCGCGTTATTTTTATAACAATCTCCAAAGAAAACAAAAAATATTAATCAAAGAACATACAAACGAAGCCATGAAATGCATGGAGAAACACTTACAACTGCTGGTTTTCGGCAAAGCCTACACTTATCCATTATAAGTAAACACAAAATCACAAAATATTTGTAAAAAACACATAAAATTTCGCAAAATTGTTATTTTTTCACAATCCGACAGCTCCTATAGAAAAAGACAGGTGGGGCAGGGGTGGGGAGTAAAGGGCGGGGCAAGCGAAACCATAGGCAAAAATCGAAACATAGACAACCTGTTTGTTTTCTACATTCATTTCATAACAATAGAACTATATTTTATTGCTTAACTTCAATTAATGACTTTTTGTTGACATTGACAGCCCGTTCACTGACATTTTTCATACGATCGTGATCAAGTCTCGTGTTTTGCTAGAAAATTACGTTTTAATTTATTTATTTTCAATTTTAATATAACCATTTTAAGTATAAATAGTTATGTTTTATTGACATTTTCTTCTAAAAAATATTATTTCATTTTTATGTGAAGTTAGTCTTAAATTTTAGGATTAGAATAATTCATAGTCGTAAAAATGTCTGAAAAGCCAGTAGTAGCCAGCGGTAGCACCCAGCCAATCGTGAAGATCGGGCACTACACTCTTGGTGCCACCCTGGGTGTTGGCACCTTCGGTAAGGTGAAGATAGGGGAGCATCAGTTAACAAAACACAAGGTCGCTGTTAAGATACTGAACCGACAAAAAATCAAATCCCTTGACGTGGTGGGAAAAATTCGACGAGAAATACAAAACCTAAAACTGTTCAGACATCCACACATCATTAAACTTTACCAGGTAACTCTATATTTATTTGACCTTGACTTATATTCCTTGTATATTAATTCCAACAACAATTGTTGCAATGGCTTTGTAGAATCTTAAATTGTGAAGACTATAACACATAAACAATAATCTTATGCCTCTTGATATTTATGCTGTGATTATTATTTTTAGGTCATATCAACACCAACAGACATCTTTATGATAATGGAATATGTGTCAGGTGGAGAGTTGTTTGACTATATTGTAAAACGAGGAAAGCTTCAAGAACATGAAGCTCGCAGATTCTTTCAGCAGATTATCTCTGGTGTAGACTACTGTCACAGGCACATGATTGTCCATCGAGACTTAAAACCTGAAAATTTATTGCTTGATCATAACATGCACGTCAAGATCGCAGACTTTGGGCTCTCTAATATGATGATGGATGGAGAGTTCTTGAGGACGTCTTGTGGTTCACCTAACTATGCTGCTCCTGAGGCAAGTGAATAATATAAAATCTTTATTTGGTGATTAATTGATGTTTGATTAAATTAAAATTAACTGTTATCAAATTTTACTTGACAGGTTATCTCTGGCAAGTTATATGCTGGGCCTGAAGTAGATGTGTGGTCATGTGGTGTAATTTTATATGCCTTACTCTGTGGTACATTACCGTTTGATGATGAACATGTACCAACTTTGTTCCGTAAAATCAAATCAGGAATATTCCCTATACCAGAATACTTAAATAAGAGTGTTGTTAGTCTCCTATGTATGATGTTGCAAGTGGATCCTATGAAGAGAGCAAGCATTGAAGATGTTAAAAAACATGACTGGTTCCATAAGGATCTGCCTGGATACTTATTCCCTTCACCTGTAGAGCAGGTACATGTACGTCATTGTAGTTTTTATTTTTTTGCTTTAACAATGTTTTTTTGTGTCAGTGTTTAATAACATAACATGTGTCGCAATAAAAAACTAAACTAAATGGGCATTGCATCTTTTACCACTATTCATTGTATGTGATTGATGTATAAAAATAAAAATAAGTGAGAATAATAAATAATAAAGCTAAGTAGTCTCTTAGCTTTTCCTTTATACCATCAACTACCATCCAGCCATTTCAGAGATTAGCTGTAACAACAGGCAGACTATATTTTTAAAATATGATTTTGTTTCATGTACCTTTTGTCTTTACCATGTTTCCATGTATATATTACTTTTACTATATTTGGTCTATATACTTTCATATGCATTTAGTGGAAAGATGGTAAATTGCAATTACAAACAGACACTACAATTTTATATCTATGTATAAGTAACATTATGGCCTTACAACTGATCAATTATGATCTTTCTAAAAGGAGTGCAGTGGTTGTTAACATTTTTATAAAAGTAGGTGTTACAGTTTATAAAGTTAATTTTTTTATATGAACACAGTTTTTATGGTTGTTTAGTCTAATGATCATTTTCTATGGCTTAAGTTTCCAATATGCATAACTAAATACACTTATTTATTGTTTACCTAATTTTATGTTTAAATTATTTAAATCACTCAATTTCAACAATTAGGGCATGTATTTTAATTGCATCATTGTTGCATGTTGCTTATTGTATACCTCTTATTATATGTCAACATGGCTATTATATTTGTTACTTCTTGTTATAAAAGTACATTTATCTGCACATTGACATTTACAGGATAGCAGTGTAATTGACACTGAAGCTATATTTGAAGTGTGTGACAAGTTTGGAGTGAAAGAACATGAGGTCCACAATGCATTGTTGAGCGGGGATCCACACGACCAGCTCGCTATTGCGTACCATCTGATCATAGACAATAAACGAATCGCTGACGAAGCCGCCAAAGCTGAGATCAAAGACTTCTATATAGCTAGTAAGTAAATACTATTGTTTCGTTAAAGATATATGAAGTCAGTCAATGAGTAACGTCTGGACATATAATTGAAGGCGAGGTTGCAAAATCTGACATAGTCATATGAGTCATTTGACTTTATACTCTGGAGACTATGTGTTGTTGAACCTATGTACATATATATGTATGTAGAGAAGACTTACTTTAGCCGAGCATTGAAAATACTTAAATACATTTTAACATCTACACGCAGAATATATGCAAATATTCATAATATAAATGTTTATGCTGAGTGGGTATCGAACCTATCTGCGCCATCCGGCCTTTAGATTCTATACAAATTGTTGGCTAAAGAAGACCCCACGTGTATCTCTTACTAAGAGAATCACATCATAGCTATATCACTTTTACATTATGCTAATCTGCTGGATGTACTTATCATTCCTTCGTTCAGAAACTATAAAAATAAAGTTGTTCGTTAATGGTTTCATATTTTTCCGTTTTACAGATTTCCTATGAAATATTATGCTTATAGGTATAGTGAAAGGTATTTCACTAGAAAGTGCATTAGATTAATAATATGCTTTCAAATGTCAGCTGCCACAACAAAATCACGCCGTGAGATACCGCCAGAATAGAATAGCACACTCAGTACTGAGTATCGTAAGGAGCAAGCTAATGTAAAAAAAAAAGAATAAATAAAAAAAGAATAAAAGTAAAAACGAAAAATACCCTAAAACAATTAATTAGGCCCTCTGCCTCGGTACTTCATTCGCGTATTTCTACTGCTAAACAACACTGTTATATTACCGCTTGAAAGGTGGGGGAAGTAGTAAAACTACTCAGTAACCTAACACTATCTTCACATCGCAAGGTTGGCACTAGTGCTAAATTTACAATAACACAAAGCCTATATAGCTCCGGTTCTTCCTAACAATATGCATGTTTGATAACTTAGCAATATAAAAAAACGATTAGAATCAGAACACGTCCTTTTTTTATTGGAACAGGTCGACAAACATGGAGCATGTTTGGAGGTACTTACGTACCATTCGCGCGCCAATACCACTAGCGCGTTGCCAACCATATGACGAGCACTGATATTTGGCGGTAAAAATAGGTGCGATTGAGGTACTAATGCAGACTACTTTTTATGAGATCTACCTCATTTACATTGCAGGTGCAGGCAGTTCCCCGCCGGCCACGAGCGAGAGCGGGCGCCCGCACCCCGAACGCATCGCGCCACTGCGCGACAAGCCCGCGCCGCCGGTGGCGCCCGCCGCCGCCGCCGCGCAGCCGCTCGACAAGGCGCGCGGCACTCCCGTCAAGAGGTGACTACAATTAGCGAGTGTTATACTGGGACCACATCTAGATGTATCACTCCCTACGCAATTAGAGTATCATCCCCTAGGTGACAACTGTGTCACCCTCTACGTGACAGCTGCATCACCCTAATCTGTCAGTCGGGCAGATCCAACAATTCACTCACCAAATGCAGAACAAGTTAAAAATATTATTATAATTTTCGCTACATATGATCACAGCCACATTCATTATACACAATTCAATAAGTGAATATTGTTCGAAATAAAATGTTTGTAAACAGACATATAAAAACTTAGATTATTTAATTTAAAAAATATGTCAAACACCCACTTTGTCATAAACAGCTTGTATTATCTACTCCTCATTTTATATGTTGCACCCGCGTAGTTCCAGCTCCCGTGCAAATAATAAATGTGTATAATATTATTAATAAATCTAGTATTATATTAGTGTGATTATATCAAAATCCTCATACAGTTCTGAAGGAAGCTTATGGAAAAAGCAAGGACTGAACATTTAAATATATTTGACTAATCTTTTTTTTGTTACAGAGCAAAATGGCACTTAGGCATCAGATCTCAGAGCAAGCCGAACGACATCATGTTGGAGGTGTTCCGTGCAATGAAAGCCCTCGACTACGAGTGGAAGGTCATCAATCCGTATCACGTCAGGTTAGGTTTGATATTGATTATTTCGTACAATACCTGCAATACAACATGACATCTATAAACGCCTTCCTCAGTCGCCCACTCACTCACATCAGTCAACCAATAACACTTCACACACATTCTTTTCATATCTCGCCCTTCGAGCGATTACCGACTGCACTAGTGCGGATGGACTCACTCCGTCCTCCTCAGCTGCGCACATCGATTGTCTGTCTGTCTCTAACGACGATCAGCCGAACCGAGTTCCGGCCTTAAGGGCGCCCTCGAGTAATAGTCGTTTTTCCTGCTCCGAACAATTTTTAAACGTCTTTAAAACGTTTCTTTTGACTTTCTTTTTGTTTTGAATCTACCACAAGGTAACCGAATAGTCGAACAAAACACTGCGTTTTAAAGCCGTTTAAATAAATATGTTTGTAAAGAAGTCAAAACCCGTTAGCTTAGGTTTATACCTGCGTCTTAGCTCGCGTTGGACTGTTCCTTGAAAACCGATCCAGGTAATAAGGTAGTCGTCAAACTCTTTCATTCTCATCAGGACAGAGGCGCACATATTTTAGACAATAAATTACTATACATTCATTTATTTGTCTCCCCGTTTTCACCAACAGAGTGCGAACCCTGAACAAAATGACTGACAAACACGTCAAGATGTCCCTCCAACTGTATCAAGTGGACTACAAATCATATCTGCTCGACTTCAAGTCCCTTTCCGGGGAGAAGGAGGAGCCAGATGACGAGGCGGCGTCTCCGATGATCCCGCCCCCACCACTGGTGCCACCCACTAGCCCGCAGCAGCCGCAGGGTCACCACACGATGGAGTTCTTCGAGATGTGCGCCGCACTTATCATTCAGCTTGCGCGGTAATTTTGTGAGTAATATATGATAACTAGCAAAGTGTTACAATTTCGAATTGATTGATAATTTTATATGATTGTAGTAGTCAGGATTCTGAAAAAAAAGGAACATTACAGATTATGATAAAATTGGTTCTATGCTGTCTACAACAAATTATCACTATTATTACGTGTACGTTCACAAGATATAATATTATAAATTATATATGATGCAGATAGACTGGTGTAGGGTCACAAATTTGGTATTCCTCACAAATTATTCTCTTTATTAAAGTAATCCTATTACAGGTAAAATACTCACAAGTAGTCAAAATAAACGTGTTCCATAAATATAGAGGATACTTGCAACTCAAATGACCCAAAATAGCAGGATCAAAAATAATTATTTAAATTTCGAAACTATGTAGTCTACACATAAGAAATGAATCTGCAAGAAAACCTGCCGGTGATCATTAAATGCTTTCCAAAATATATATTTCGAATAGACACTTGTTAAGATATTACAAATAAATTTATATGAACGTGGTGAGGTTGACTCGTTGTATCCGCCATGTTGAGTATTAATTTGGTATTTTCTTTAAAAATAAACTACAAAAATGTGTTTTCAAATTAATACTAAATAGTCAAAAATTCATTGTACTCCAATATAAGCCAATTTGTCTCAGTAGGAGCCTTAAGAAACCTTAACAGAATCCTGAGTTCTAATCTGTCAAAGTATCGTTAAATTTTAATGCAACACTCATTTACGGAGCATGTTTTGGAATTAGAAAAAAAAAACATTAGCTACTTTTCGCAACACAACCCTTCTTACTAAAAAATATTGATTAAGAATATTGCAGGTGATTCATGGACTAAAGATACTAGATAAGTTTCGAAAATTCTCTATGAACACTTACCATTACCATATGAGCAGTGTGTTATGTCCGACTCCATCCATCTTCTGTTATGGGTCTTCTCTTATCTTAAATGGAAAAGTATCCTGAGACTGTAATTTAAACGCCGTCTTATATTAATGGCCGCCTGACATCGCGTTTATTAGTAAAAATACAGAATATTATCAAGTTACACCTTAGTGTCTTAAACAGAGGTTAAAAACACACCTTTTATCTGACTTTATCACTTACTAGTATACCACAGTTGTATAAAAACTCTTTTAGATACTCTAATTCTTCTAGATATTCAATTCACATAAAGCCGTGAATAAATGCTAATAAAAAATCTTGTTAAAACTCCACGCTGTACATATTTAAGTGAAGAGACTGAAGTAAAGTTTAAATAATGTTTTAAATTTCAGTCTGTATTATTGTTGACTATGTATTTATTTCAGCAAAGTTATTAGCAAATTATACTTAAATTCCAGGTGTCTGGCAGAGAGACCGATATTTTGTTTATTGTTATTCTCCTTACGCAAAAAAGCTATCTTTTTAATTGAAAAAAAATGAAATGTACTTAAGTTTTTTTTGCAAAATAATTTATAGATCCGTATTGGTATGAAATTGAGAACTTTACGGACTCAGCAATTGGCAAGTGCAACGTCGGAAATAGATTTCGCCGCAAGATTTCTTAATAGACCTAGACCTACGTACATACTGTGAGCTTGTATAAGATCAAAATCTTGGGCCAAGATGGGTGGGACAATACAAAAGGTGGATGAACTTTCTGACTGAAACCGCATTATCGCGGTGAATTTACTTAGTCGAAAAATTATTATTCGAATACTGGGTGTGTGTCAAAGTATTTTTAGAAACCATTTGCAAGTTCTATCTAAGACCACCAACTATTATTATGATGAAATTCAGTACTGCAATATATTTATTTACTTTTTTATGTAGTTCTGCAAATTTTAAGTAATAATATACATACATATATTTGTTTTTTAATTGATAGTGGATCTTTTTTTCAAGTATCCGTCAAACAATATCGGTCCATCCGCACAAACACTGTTTCAATAAGGAGTTAATATTATTCTTTATCCTTAAATAATCTTAATTTGTTAAAAGAACACATGCTCAATGGATTGCATGAGAGGCCAGGGAAGTAATTATAGCAACATTTGAATTTTAAAATCGGCCATAAATATGTATTTAAAATGTTATTTAGCAGTGTATAATAAATCCATTTAGACGTTTTGCGGTATTTATTTTCAAGTAACAAAATATGGTCTAATGTATATAATAATAATAATCAGTAGAAAATATTTTTTTATTATGTTTAATCTTATACTACATGTGCAGTAGATTTAAATAAACACAATTTTGTTAGTAACAATAAAACTGCTTACGGTGCAAACAATAGTATGAATATGTTGTTGATGTTGTTATATACTCTATCTAGAAACAGTGGCGTTACCTGACACCCAAGATTGTTGGAAACTACAAGTTGCATATTTGATATTCCTTATAATTTAAATATGATAGCCTTCATTATTTGAATGTTATGTTTCTTAACTGAAGTTGAAAATAATGGGGTTATATGGTGATCATATGTGCAATACCAAGAGTGTTATAAGCAAGATCAAATAGTAAAATTGTTCGTGTAAAAGCCCTCAGTAAGGCTACCACTAGCTACGCCACTGTTTAAAAGAAAGATGAACGTAAATATATTACGAATTTTAATAAACTATTTATTAGACATTTTATTTAAAATAATCTTTATAATGTGTTGTAATAATATTTCTTTTTAGTAGTCTTGTTATTGTTTTTTACTAATTACAAAAAGGCAATAGATGAACTTACTTATATTAATTTTAACATTATCACAAGGTTGATACTTAATTTGAAACGAATAAATGATGTTCGTAGTTTTATCCTTACACTATGATTCATTGTTACTTGCTTATCTGGTAATGTTTTATTTCAGTATTAATTTATTTACTTTCAAGATAAAGAATTGCTTGGGTGCGGATAAATGCGGAACGTTAATAAACAACGTGCTTGTAAATATATTAAGACCTGTCAATTGTGAATAATTTGTCGCGGGTTGAAACTTAAGTTCAAGTCAAGTTAATTTGTCCTAGGAAAATACCTAATATTCATTGTCTATGGTTTTCTTGTGTGTTGCCTTCTTGTGAAAATCTTAAAATGTCGTTGAATATAGGGGAATTTTTGTCTTTATAATCTCACAACTAAACGCAGTTTTGTCGACTGGATATAATTCCCTTACCGTATGTAACAAAAGATTATTATGGCCATAACATTTGTCAGCTTCTCATCGCGACAGCAGAACATTAGAACATAACTCAACTGTCAATTCTAGCGCCACCAGCGGAGTAAGAACTGTGCCTGAGTTGTCTTGTTTGACCTGCGAGACTTCCGCTTAAAAGGGATGACCTGTATGAAGAATAAACGGGATATTTATTGTGCATTATGTTTGACCGCTCTGAATTTAAACATTTGTTTTTTTTTATTGTCAGTCGCATAAAGACGTGACTTTTGCAACTTAGAATGTGAACTGTAGGCATTTATTTGTATACATACGCGCTACGCATTCGTCCGTGCCCAAAGAAATGTGCACTAATCGTCTATAGCAGTATTGTGATATAAAATTATAGGTGTGTGTTTATTTACCAAAGACAGCTGACTAAAGTGCCTTTTATATAGAATAAGCCGATGTATTTGATGCGAGATATCAAGGGTTATTTTGTTATCAGTATGGGAGCAGTCTGAATGTGCTGACACACTACTCTATAAGAAAAATAAGTATTGAAATAATCAATGGAATTAATGACACTTCGTAAACATCTCAAAAGATTTTCCGAACAATTCAACGACTACAAGAGATGGGCGACGCGACTGGTGACCGGTTATTCTATATATCAATAATCGCATAACGGTGGCGCTATTGTAAAATCTCAAAACAGCGGAGCAATGTATGTGTAACACTCTCTTCCAACTGTAGGAACTGAGGCTGAGGCGTTGTTTCTTTTGGGCAGCTGTTATGAATAATTTTATTTTCTTCGCGCTTTACGCAAAGTGAAAGTTATATAAGTATTTTATTACTGTTTTTAACAACCTCTAAGGCCAATATAAGAGAAGTTGCAGATTTTTCTTCCTTAATCACTGAGCTTCATCGTCCAGATTTGGTGGCCTTCAAAGAAACGACAATTGCGAGCGGCCAGCGATGCGAATTAGGCTGCACATACATTACATCGTTATACCTTAGAATAGGTGATAACGTCACCGTTGAACGCGCTATGGTCATGTCGATCACAAGTCTATCCCTCAAAGCTGTTAAATAGTCGTAATAGATCATAGTAGTGTGTCAGACTTCGTATCGAGTCGTGTTTTAGGAATACATAAGTGAAATGGTAACGGCTATTCTGCAATAAGCGTTAGTAGTTAGGGGTATTTGTAAATCTAAGTAGACTAGTTGTATAGATCTTCAGCTTATTTATATTTTTATGTACAAAGGAACCGTTGTACAGCTTTAGTTGTGTGTATAGTGCAATTGCAACTTTTACTTCCAGTAACAATTCAATAAAACCTCTTTGAGAATTTATTATGGTTGTTTTATTTAATCTGGTCGTTACATTATTAATCGGAATCGTTATATCGAAGGTATATAATATTTTTATACTTAAGGCGTTCAGTTAAGAAAACTTTGACAAGCCTTAAAAATGCATTTTTAAAGAACCACCTGCCAAGTTGACGTTCAAACTTTGTAGTGGGTAATTTCGATCCCCCTTCCCGCATTAGATTTTTACCCAGTCTCATTTTCATTGGACGATCATCATCACGGCAGTCTTAAAAAACGCCCAGTAATGACCATAAGCCTCCCCTTGAAAGGGGGAATTTACTCATAGTGGTGGCAATCTCAAATCGTAGTTTCGCGACGGGAATGCTGCTGCCCATCCCGCCCTGTTGGTCGATTTCAGTTTTGAACTTTGTCGATATTCAGCATGCGGACTAAGACCTGATAAAGACACGTATAAACATTTAAACTTCACATAATTGATAAGGAAATAATTCGATTTCAAGTATTCAAATACGTAAATGCCAATAACTATTTAAAATACACCAATCAATAATGTCATATTCAAAATATCTGCAAATCCTACTTTAATATTATGATCTAAATTATAATGTCACGCATGGAGGTTTTAATGAAACAAATACAAGTAACAGAATACTGTAATTTATTACAGATCTAATCATAAAGTATTTATTACAAAATGACTAAGGATTTGTTGGTATAAACGTGGAGAGACTGTATTATTTAAGATTTTATCTATTCATCAAACAATAAATAATATAACAGGTAGCAATTCTCCTAAAACAATTAACTAACAGATAACGAATATCACAAGGGAAAATATTCATTACATCAGTTAAGCTTCGCAGTTTCAAGTATCCATCAACTGTTGATTTAATACAATTCGAATAACCTAGGACATGTTACAACGTCACGTTGGCGTAGATTATATTAATATACCTAGATATTTAATCAAATCATAATGGTAATACAACAATACTGACCAATTTGTTATTATTGCACCTATGAGAATTCGCGCCGTCATAAAACTATTTCTTTAGTTTAATTAATAAAAAATAACATGACATTCCAAGAAACCATATCATGCTTTCTATTTGTTTAATACCAATTAACTGGTTGATATTTAACACCACTATAATATAGAAAGTGAATAAAGATGTTGCAAATTATCTCTGAGGACACGGTACGCGATTCGGAGGCACCGGCAATCAGGAACAAGAACTCGCGTGGCGTGTCGATTACTTCGATAACTTCTCTGTCATCGTTCTCGTTGTAGAATATACCTATTCGTTTGTCATTGTATCCTTTTCAGCGTTAACATTCTTCAACGGCTTACAGTTACTAAGGAAAGTCCTGAAAATTGAATACCCACATACTAAAAGTTTCTAGAAGTGTCACGTATTTCGAATTAATTTAATTTTAGCTTCCAATTCAGAACCACAGTTGCTTTATTGTAAGTTCACAAGTTTATTAACGTTAAAAACGCCACAATTTCCTAGCTGTACGCCAACGTGCGTCGGTGTGTCGTCGTCACGCCTGCGGCGCGGGCGGCGCGGGCGCCCCCTCGTCGGGCTTGCTCTCCAGCGAGAACGGTGGGATGCGACAGTCGAACGTGTACCCGTCCTCGCGTTCCATGCGGAACGTGCCCCTGGGAAAACGCAAACGGGACTTGATATTTATCTTAGCAGTATAGTAAAATCAACAGATGAGCCTAGGGACTCGCCGCCTTACGAGACCACTAAGAAATTCCTTAATAGAAAGAAAAGTTTTATTTTATTTTTAAGTAAATGAGAATCAGAGGTCAGGCCCAGTGTGTTGTTATTAATATGCATAATCAATTACTGATTATGCATATTAATTTTGTTAGCGTAAGTAATTGTGAAGATAATTTTTGACTTTTACGGTAGAACTATAAACTGATTATGATGAAATCTCAGACGTCACTAGCTTATAGTTAAGGTGGGACAGTCTTTTCATCTTAAAAAAGTTTCAGCGGAAAATTTATTTATCAAATGAACTCCACACGGGTGAACGACAAAGTAGCTGCTAGTAGTACAATAAAGCAAAAAGACAACGGTCTTATAATATCAAACTTGACGGTGGTCGACAAACATATGTAAAACGAGTGTATCGCTTTTTAAAACCACCCTATTATATAGGAGTGATCTATCACAAGAGATTATTATTCAAATAATCCACGGAAAGGTGAAGAACCCATGACATGTAACCTTTATCATAATCTGTACTAGTATTATAAATATGAAGAGTTCGTTTGTTTGAACGCGTTAATCTTAGGAACCTCTGGTCTAATTAAAAAAATTATTTCAGTGTCAGATAGTCCATTAGATCGAGGAAGGCGATAGGCTATAAAACACCTTGCTCTTACAACTTAACGCGGGTAAAACCGCGGGGCGCTGCTAGTAATATTATAAATAAAACTTAATTATAAATAATACTTTTAAAAATATTTTTTATTACTGTGTACAGTTTGAACCAACTTGACAGATAGGATAGAATATATCTCAATTAAAGCCGGGACTACAAAGTCGGGACAGCTAGTATATGTATAGAAATATAAGTGTTCTACTTGTACGTGTACTCACCACATGTGCCCGCTGGGCGCCTGCAAGCTGACATGGCTGCTGTACTGGAAGGCAGGCGAGTGCCGCGCCAGCACGGGCTCCTGGCCGACCACGCCGCGCCCGCGCACCGTTTCCAGGGTGCCGCTTAGTGAGAAGATGCGCCAGTGTCGTTCGCGGAGTTGCACCGCTTGCGCGCCCAAGTTTTCCAGACGGATGCAGTACCGCCACTGAGAAACAATATGAAAACGCGTTTACAGTTAGATTAGTATAAGAATGTGTTTAGATTAGTTATGCTACTGATAACAATCATCATATCATTCCAGCCATTATAAATTCACTGCTGGACATAGGCCTGCCCGAAAAAGGGGGAATTGCGGCGCCAGGGATGCATTTTCGCAATCGCAGAGCGCAGCTTTCCCCGCCTTGTGCATTAGTGCTGCACTGTTACGGATGGATATACCGCCATTTGTAGGTTCTGGTACCTTAGTACCCGTACCTCACGGCATAATAATAATATAGACGTTATTTTTCTCACCATAACATGATATGCAAATTACACAAGAATACACTGAAAAAATCATAGCTGTTTTGGAAAACTGGAGTATAAGGTGCAAGTTGGTAGAGCAGAGAATTGCCTGTGTACCTTGTCTTAGTTGATGACAAGCACAGATAATATATTACTTAGATCACCGCGCTGGGCAGGCTAGATGCCAATCACCCTTTTACGGCTGCGTATACCACAAATTCAGATATATCAGTCATCTGTTACTACACCGGTACAGGGGGAGTTAGTATTCTACTTGCTTAGTTATTATTGTAAAATTGCAAAATTCTAAAAAGATTGGTTGGTTGGAAGGTAATATCAATCAAGAGTTATCTTCTTTGAAATCACTACCTAAATACCCTAAAGAACCTTCTTATGAACTAGGTATATGTATATCACTTAATCTTTATCGATATTTTAAAAAAATGGAGAAGGAATGTTATCTGTCGCCGCAAATATTTTGAATTTTGTATATAGAACGTCGAATATTACATATTTTTATTTGTGTTGTACAGTTCATTATTTAATTTCTGGACAGCTTGAAATATTTACTATAATTTTACACACAAAAGTAAAATCGCTTTATGTGAAAGGGCCGCCAATTCTACAGCTTTAACCTAGTGTTATTATTGTCTATATATTTAATATGTAAAATAAAGTGTATTACTAAATATTATTTAATTATGATATAAACTATAAGACCTTTGCCCGTACAACCGAATGCAACCTATAGTGACAACTCTAAAGATGGCGTCGGATGCATGCATACCCAGTAAACGGCGGAGTTCTGCGACTCGCGGCTGCCCATGTAGAAGGGGATGACAGTGACGCGCACGCCCTCCGTGGTCTCGCGGTGCACGTCACTCAGCTCCAGCCAGGGGTGGTTTTTCTTTTGCCACGCGCGCAGCGTCTCTTGTGCTATGAACGGGGGATCTGAAAGACAGGATACACTGGTTCTTCAGTGTCATAGTGAAATAACATAAGCACAATGGCTAATAGTGAGTGGCTAGACATAACTGTGAGAAGGTACTAAAGTACTGTACTTATGGAGCTGACTGCGCTATTACTCTTTGACCTAGATGATCTTAGCTAGACCTGAGAAACACGGGGACGCTAGACGCCGCTTATTTATGATACTTCCATGAGACCGCTCAAAGGTTTGGAGATCTGATCGAAACCGACAACGATCGCTTAAGGCTATCTAAAGTGCCTAATATACTATGGTAAAATATGCTAAGAAGGGTTGGATTTAAGAGGAGAATGCGCCCAGGCGCCGAATTATACCCTCCACATGCGATTTAACAAACGCATGATATGGTATGTACTGTCATGCCTTCTGTGTCTATCATATTGAGCGGAATGTTTTCATTTATGGACGTGATCCTATTGAGAGACATCTCGATTATCTGTTGTCGACCTCCAAAAACATGAAGGTTAGTGCATCATAATGGTTTACCGTACAACCGGACGGGCCCGATGGCGCAGATGGTAGTGACTTATGACTTACTTATACTTATTACTTGTTATCTTGTTTTTTTTGTTAATATGTATTTAAGTATATTATTTGTGATTACTCTGATGTCCGTTTCACAAGTGCTTTGAGCGTCCTCGGAGTCCGAATAACGTCAGAGATGTTGTGTAATATTATTTTAATTTAATACTAACCGCTCATTTACCCATTGGACTAGGTAGTGCACAGAAAGCGACTACCAACTCGGTTTTACGCTATTTGAAGTGATCACGTAGACAAACAGTAATTAATGCGTCCGTGATTCATGAAGCAAAGAGTAATACTAGTGGTAGACCTTATACAAAGGTCGTCTGCTTTAGTACTTAACTCCACTTGCAGCCTCGCACGGTTGCAATGTTGATGCTAATTGGGTCAGTGTGGAGTGATTAATAATGTTTTTAATCTCTGATATCTCCTAACATATCTATTTTAATGAAACGTGGTAAAGATCAATTCTATACTCAAAAATATAAGTAAAAATATTTTAATGTATAAAATAGGGTGATAAACAAGCCATATATGTTTTGCAATATGTAAAAAATAAAATGGTTATTGTGGATGAACCTTAGGGGATAAATATATATAATCGCGGATTTATTTACAACTTTTTAAGATATTTAATTCCGTAGTAGGTACATCAATTTGATATAACTCGTAAAGATTAGCCAGCGTTTGTAATTTAAGCGCACTAGAATATATTTGTTACATCACATTACAAATCTGTCAGCTCTTCTGTACTATAATATGTATGTATTATACTCACATTTTATGTTTCATTGTTATTTAATGTTTCATTCCTTTTTAACCACTTTATCAATTGATGAAAACTATCTCTATCATAAAAGATCTAAGGGAACAGAAAGCAGAAGCGACTTCAATTTATAGGTACTATAAGCTGACCCGACATACGTCCCTTAAATTTAATTTTCGGACGAACCTAGTGCTGGACTACTCAGACGTCAATTCCAGCGCCACCAAAAAAGAGGGCGGGGCCTCTCATAGATGAGAGGTCCGATGCCCGTATTCATCCAGCGTGCCCCGCGCGTATAGCGCGGTCGCGGCTGTCGCTGGCCGAGCCTAGGACGAGCCTCTAGAGGTGCCCTCGGGCGCGCCGCAAATCTCGCGCCCGCAATGGCTCGCGAGATTTGAGCGGGACCGACGGCGCGCCCGAGGGCACCTCTAGAGGCTCGACCTAGGCTCGGCCGCCGTCGTTGGGATTGAATTAACTATGAATTGTAGCAAAAGAGGACGGACAGATTGAGCCCGACAGCCCTAGGGCTGTCGGTTATCGCTCGTAGAGGCAGGGACTGCACGCGTTCGCCGGCGAACGCGGTGTACTGCTCTGTTGTACGAGTGCATGTGGAGTGTGAGTGATTGTTTAGTGCCAGTAAGAGGGCGAGGAAGGGCTGCGATTTTCGCGGTTATTTTATCGGGAGGGCCATCTAAGACGTGACGCGGTCTACGATATCGGGCGTGGAAAGTCTTAACTATATACCTATGTATATCATTACAAAAATATTACGACTATAAATTGAGATAAAATTTATCCTATCCTCAAGTTGGAACATATTCTACATACACAGTGAGTAAACATGAAATGACAAAACAAATGATGCACGCCAGATTGAGGAATCTATTACAAATTCGTCGATACGTCGTCTTTCGAAATTTTTATAAAATCGTAACAGAATATCAGCTATGGGTTTCAAATGGATGAGCATGGAAATATAAAAATACTCATAAAAAATTTCCTAAGTGTGTGACATCTACAATTGGACTTTGTTTCGATGTTGTCTGACCGAGTATAAACATTTTGCTGAAAATTCTTGCAACTTTTCTATAAGCGATGCGATATCAGATAGAACGATTTCCACGTCATGGTCTGTCAAAACTTGGTTGAGAACTAACATGTTAGGAGAGAATCTGACATTTTTATCAATATTCATCCAGAGATCTCAGAAATCAAAATTTTCCAAAGCTTCAGGTTGCGACCGCACCTAATAGAAAGTAGCTTATACCTATATCGTATATTCAAGTATACACTGTACTCTAGTTTTTCTCTGCTCTATGCTGCCCATGAAGCATTTTTAGAAAATTTGCTCCATGTTACATTAAGCTAAAAAGTAGGAAGAGTTAATTTAAAAAATATATATTATAAAAGACCACAATCACAAGGGGTTTTCCAATTGGTTATCTATAAGAATTCAAGTAAAAAAACGTCTGTGATATACGTCAAATAGCAAAGCAAACATGAACATGTCTTTATATTTACTAAAAATCATCAAAATTAATTCTGCAATGAAAAGTATTTTGTAAATTGATCCACCTAATAGTTGTAAGGCTGGTCTGAGAAGCCTCTGTTTATCAACGTCGAACTTAAAATATTTGTCTAAGTTATGTAGTATAAAAGACAATGTTTGTTTACTTCAAATACCAAAAGCGATAAAAGTATTTTTTTATAAGAATCTATTCGTTAGCACCAAATGTGCATTTGGCGATAATAGCTTACCTACATATAAAAGACTAGCTGTGCCCGCGACATCGTCAGCCTGGAGGATTTAGTGGCGGTGGCACAGCGCTCATTGAGTATGGCGCTCGGCGCTTGGCAAGTTTCTTACTTGCGTTAATTAATTCTTTCTTTTCTTACTTACTAAATTAATTGATGTTTTGTGTTTCTTCTATATTTTTATTTTATGCTCCGTAAGCTTTTTTGCAGACTTAATCACACAAGTACATTCATCCTCATTTTACCCCCTTTCAAATAAAATTTGTAACAAATTATAATATAAAAATTTACATACAAAATCTCATCCCATATTTTAACCCTTAAAGCCCCATATCGCGTTAAAAAGTCCTGTCTGTTAAAAATTTGTGTCCTTTCTAAGGCTCTAGACTATACCTGTACCAAGTTTCATATAGATCGTAATTAAGTAACAGACAGATAGACAAAGTTACTTTCGCATCTATAATATTAGATATTACTATATGCTATTTAAGATCTATATTTCTTGCAGAACACACAAATTCTTATTTTTTCGTACTTACTTGTTACTCGTTATTATGATAGTTGCCCATAATTGCCGCACTGGGCATGCAGGGCGGTATTTGCAGACCGTAGCTTCGTAACGTAAATGTTGCTGCCCATTGCCCCATGCATTTAAGCTACACAGTTTCGGATGGATATATCGCCATCTCTCGATATTATGTACGTCTCTTACAAAGGAGCTACTGTTCTGCTTTGCTGGTACTCTACAACTAAGATAAGATAACAAATTACCTTTATCAGGATTGTGCATAAGAAACTTGTCGAAGAGCTCGTGCTGCAGCGGCACGCGCTCCACCGAGGTGTAAGGGATGATGTCGTCATGCGCCACGTAGTCTAGTCCGGGGATCGCGTACAGGCTGCGGCTCGACTCCTGGTTGCCGAGGAACGTGACCGCCTCGGTCTGCGCGCGCTGTGAAAAAGCTCTGCCTCTTCTAACCTTTTTTTTATTTCGGTCATCGCTGCCTGTATTGCCAGCCTATCTATCCTCTTTAAATTGTCTCTAAACATATATATTTCTCCTCAGTGAATACACTCATCTTAAATAAAATTTTAATCCCTTGAGAATTATATCACCTGACCACATATGACCTTATTCATATACAAGTTAAGTTGTGTACCAAAAAAAGTTTTCTCTTGTGAAACTTTGATGACAGTTAACATTGTTGTATGCAACTATGGAACTTATCAATTAATCATTTGTAAATACTTGGTGAATACATTGATCCCACAAGACAATTTAATTTCTTAAGGACTTCTTGATCTACAGGTGTTCCCTGCCAAGTGTTGCCACATTATCATGACAAACACCTGACATATAAATGAGAGAGAAGACACATGTAAATATCTCATAATATTTGGCTTATCATTATGAAATATTCTACCATATAGCAGCCCAGAACATGAACATCAAATATTGAAGTATTATAGCATGGTGGATCCCATTATGGTTGTTAAAAAACTTTTTCATAGGAACTCTAATTTATAAATATTAGGTACTGTGTTCTTTGCATACTGAGTAGTTATACAAAATTCATGAAATTATATTGCTGAATTGTGCAAAAACAGATTACAAGAAAATAAATGTCTAGTTCTATTGCTTGAATAAAAATATGTAGAATGTTACTTTATAATAATCATTATTTGGTATTTTCATATTAAATTCATATGATTTAATTTACTTGATGCATACAAAAGATATAACTAATTATTGAGTGATTATTTTCATGATAACTTATCAAAGAAACAACCATTTTTATCTTTTTGCCAGAGGTCATGTAACATCTTGAACATTTTATTTATAAATTGTTAATATCTAATCTTAACTGCAACCACAACATACAAGAAGCTAAACAAATAATGAAATTTATGATGAATAAAAATTAGTTTATGATATCTGAATGAAGATTAATATTATAGTTTATGAAATCTGAATATGAATTACAACATTGCAATCAATTGAACTCCACTATTATTTTATCAGGATGATTGTCTCATGATTGTCATTATTGCAATCATCAATTATTTATTTAAAATGTTATAAGCCATTTTTATTAGCACACATCCACATAACAGTTATAGAAAACCAGCCCTGTACCTTTTTCTTCCAATCAGGCCTCAAATCGATGTTTGTTTGCACAGTCAAAAATAAATATTCTTTTAATATCATCAAATAAGTATATTAATAATAGTAATATGAGGTTGAGCATAACACAAATAAGTAAATTTTTATATTACTAATAAATATTATTATTAATTTTATAAACTTCTTTGTGTTAATATATATTTAAAAATGCATAGTCAAAACTCAATAAACCAAAACCAAATAAAGGTTAATCAAATCAAATAAGTTGCTTATCTTAAATTATAGCAAGGCATGGCATGCAGAATGTTTTCTGGCAAATTAAAGGCAAAAATTGGCAATAGATCTTGAAATTTTATTTCAATTATTAAATTGTCAATTATCAGACTTTTCATGCCAATAGGTCTATAAAACTTATTTTCTAATATACATATAGAACTGTGAGAGTATTAAATATTGAGCAAATAATTAAAATACTATCCAAAATGTTAGGTAATCAATATTTATTACTTACTATGTAAGGTGCATCCCTAGTATCAATGAGGACTTGGTAAAATGTATGTGTTCTGCCTTTAACTTCTTTGCCTACGTTCGAAAGAGAGTCCCCTGACGTCTCAGGAGAGTTTGAAGGCTCTGCACTCTCCTTTTTATTGGTAGCATCTCTATCATAAACTCTAGCAAGCCACGGGAACAAAATAACTCCTCTGTATCCAAAAACTTTATGTAGGATAAGTTGTCCTGTGTCATATTTTCCACTAGTTTTGGGTGCTTCTAATTTACCTACTTCTGCCAATCTGTATTAAAAGAACATATTACTGAAATATAAATAGGTTATGTACGTAATTAAACGATCAATTATTTAAATTTTGCAAACATACCTAGTATAATGAGCTACATGGGATACTAATATTCTAGAGGTTGTTAATCTTAATAAAGCTTTTGTAGGCACAATTCTTAATAGTATCTCCATTTTATCATTTTAAATATATTTTTTTATTGCAGAGATTGTTTTGTTTGTCAGATAGTTGACAGCTGACATATAGTGTTGCTTCGCTATAATTTAATATATTTTAACAAATTTATTTTAGACTTGTCTGTCTAATCTATTATATTTGAAATCAAAACAACTTCAAATAATGAATCATGAAATCATCCAATAATTAACTTAATAGAACTAAAGAGTGTATGGACTACCGCACACGAAGTCGCGATTTTAATAGCATTTAAGCAATATTACAAAATGCTGAATATTGTTTATGTATAATTTCCTTTTATGCAATTAAGTATTGAGCCACCTTAAATACTTACTCAATAATATAAAAAGGGAATATCCTTTAAAACAGCGTTGTTAAATAATTGATAATTTGACATTGACAGCAAAAGTTTTTATGTTCTTAGACGAATAAAAGTTCAAAGTGCTTTTATTCGGAATTAATATTTTAGTTTATTTTTATTTTGTTTCTTCATTTATTTTAGGACATAACCATGTTAAGTGTTTTTTCGAAAGCTACGCAAATATTTGGTATATGTTTTGTTTAGATACTGTTGCTGTTAGTATTTTGAGTTAACATAATAATATTCAAACTTTTATTTCAGCACCTGTTGCCCTAAAACAATCCAGAAGCATAGCATCTCTTTCAGCTCTACCCGAAACTTACCAAATGTTGTACAAAACATGTAGAGACTTTGCAGAAGGGGAATTGAAGCCGAATGCAGCAAAATGCGATCGGGATCACTTATACCCTGGGGAAGCCATAAAGAAGATGGGTGAACTGGGACTTATGGCTATCGCAGTATCCGAAGACCTGGGTGGAGCTGGATTAGACTATCTCGCTTATGCTATAGCTTTAGAGGAAATATCTCGGGGATGCGCATCTGCTGGTGTAATCATGTCTGTTAATAATTCATTATACCTGGGACCGGTGAATTACTGGGGTACAGATAAACAAAAGAAAGAATTTGTGACTCCATTTTGCAACGGTAATATATTAATGTCATTATCCTAAAGGATTCATAACAACTATATAAATAGTTGTAATAACTATATAAATAGTAAACTATATAATTGTTATGAATTCTTTAATTAACAATGTTTTGATTACCTGTGCAGTTCCTAACAATTATTAAGATCTTTGATCAAACTTATTAAAAACTTATTATTGCCATCACTATATCTGGTATATTAATTTAATCTTATTTTAAAATGTCATAAAGTAGTATTTTGTAATCACATAAATTATAGAAAATATTATGTTTTTAATGTTCTAGGGGATCCAATTGGTTGCTTTGCTCTTTCTGAACCTGGTAATGGATCTGATGCTGGAGCTGCCTCAACTACTGCCAAAGATGGTGGTGACAAATGGGTAATCAATGGTACAAAATGCTGGATCACAAATGGGTATGAAAGCAAGGCTGCTGTTGTATTTGCAACCACAGATAAAAGTAAAAAGCATAAAGGCATTTCAGCTTTTATTGTACCAAAGCCTATAAAAGGCTTAGAATTAGGTAAAAAAGAAGATAAACTAGGTATAAGAGGTTCATCTACTTGTTCGTTAATGTATGAAGACTGTGAGATACCAAAGGAAAATATATTGGGAGAGGCTGGTATGGGATTCAAAATAGCAATGATGACCCTTGATGCTGGTAGAATAGGAATTGCATCACAAGCATTAGGGATAGCTCAGGTAAATATAAATATATTATTAATACTTAGACATATCCTAAATTAATAAAGTAATACACCACCACTGGCACCTGCAGATGACTGCAACAACTCAAAACAGTATTTTTTACCAAATTTATGTAAACAATCAGATTACATGATTTGCATACTTATTAGGAAAGAAAACTTTTCAAAACATGTCTGTTGATATCTTTCTGAATAATTTCTATTTTTCGTTTAAATGATGTTTCTATAAATGTAGGAATTGTATAACTTTATTATTAAATAATTTCATCTAGTATATAAAAGTTTAAAAGCTCCAAAAATAGTCATATTGTTAAATATTAAATGAATATTTTTGAACAGGCATCACTAGATGTAGCTGCAGAATATGCATCAAAGAGGATGGCATTTGGTAGGCCTATAATGAAACTGCAATCAATTCAAAACAAACTAGCTAACATGGCCCTTCAACTAGAGTCTGCTCGGCTTCTGACTTGGCGCGCCGCATGGCTCAAGGATAACAAGCAGCCCTACACAAAAGAGGCTGCCATGGCTAAGCTGGCTGCATCAGAAGCGGCCACCTTTTTATCCCACCAATGTATTCAGGTTGTATCATGCAAAATGTATCATGCAATTAAATTGTATATTAAATCAAGTATTTATACAGTATTTGAGAAGTAAAATTGAATGACGAGAGCGGGGACAAGAAAGGTGGGTAAAAATAAAGTGGTGTGAAATAATGTTGCAGTTGTTTGGGTTATTAAAATCAGATGGACTAAAATTGAATTTTGATAGCAATTTAAAACTAAAGATGGATTTGGTAAAGCAGGGTCTCCAATAACATACAATAATCATGCTGAAAATATTTTCAGAAATAATCAGTTCTTGAGTAGGAGGAGATTAATATCAAGTTACCAAAATTAATTAATACTCTTAATTAATATTTCTTAGATTATTATTGAACAATAATAATTAATAATAGCGTGGGTTGGGGTACCGGCAGAGTTGAATAACACCTTCCTCTGTACCAGGTGTCGTAAGAGGTGACTAAGGTACTAAAGCCTACAGATGGGCACAAGGCGGTATGGGCAGCAGCAGCATTGCCGTCGCGATAGCTACGCTCTGCGATTGCCAACACGCTAGCGGTATTTATGGGCAAAATTCCCCCTTTCTTGGGAAGGCCGATGTCCAGCAGTGAATATTCTGCAGCTGCTGTGATGATTATGGAAAGCCTTTATTTCGTCAAAATAACATAATTATACAAAATTTTATCACAAAAAACAAATCTATTTGCCCTTCAACAAAGGCCACTCCCAACTGTCTTCATTCTTCCCTGCTCTACGCTTTTCTATAAAACCAGTAGTAGGAGAGACATGACCGTCTCTCCTACTACTGGTTTTATTTAGACATATATATTTAGAACATCGTTAACAGAATTTATTTAACTGCTACTTATAAAGCTTATATTTTTCTTTTCAGATTTTGGGTGGAATGGGGTATGTGTCAGACATGCCCGCTGAACGACACTACCGAGATGCAAGAATCACTGAAATATATGAAGGAACATCTGAGATTCAAAGACTAGTCATTGCAGGGCAGCTCATAAAAGAGTATGGGCTGAACTGATTTTTTTTTATTGATGATAGCATTAAAAGGTATTAGTAAGTAGTATTCTGCTAACAGCTAAAACAGACAAATAACTTATTACACATAAAACATTGCAATTAATAACATGTGTTCAATGTTGTACAAAGACACTTTTTTAAGAATAATAAAATCACTTGTGGTGTTTTATGAAGTTAACTACATATTTAACATTTTATATATACATACAAACTATAAACATGAAAACAATATGTATAGCTGAATTTTGTATTACTACCTTATAAAAAATGTAATATATTAGTGTATTAAGGATTAAATAATAAAAACTTTATAGAAACTTATTTAATATTTTTTATTAACAAGAGAAGAATATATCATTCAGTTGATAAACCAATTGCTTTGATTAAGTCTAATATTTGCATTACTAGTAATTTTAAGTATATCTGAAAAGATTTGAATGTACATAAAGTGTAATTAAATAATACCAAGTAGTTAAGTAATGCTTTAGGTTCACTTCAGTGTTTACTGGCCGGGTCCAGAGAGGGACTTATCCATGAATTTCCTCTTAGCGAAACACAGCCACCACTTGCTAGGTTTGCCATCTTCTGTGGCAAAAACCTGTGATAAATTTATATGTATTATTATAAAACATTAAAACAAAATTTATAACAACTTAAACATTACATTATATAAAAGGATCTGTTGGAAATTTTGCCATTGAATGCCAATTATGATTAAACTGGATTTTGAACTCATTGACTTAGTATGTAAATATTAAAAGTAAAGTACATTTACTTTGAATATTGTTTACTAATGTGGCAGTTCAATCCTGATATCAGATGCTAAAGTATATTTGGAATCCTATTGAATCAAATAACAAACAAACTATGCTACAATAGCAGACATCTGATTTTTACAGCCAATTTACTGAAAAAGCAGATGAACAACTTTATGTTGATATAATGTAATTTTTAATGCTTTATATTTATACTTGAACAAGAGGTGAGGGGAGCCCTTAAATATGTACCAAGATAAACATTTTGAAGTTAGGGACACTTTAATTACAAATATGTCTACTTACTTTTTCACAGACTCTGTTGCCGGTCTCATGCCTTAGTTGTTGTAAATATTGTCTCATTAAGTCTGAAAATTATATTAACTATTTAATAACTTTTGCTTACATCTAAATGAATTATTTGAGAATCCACAAAAATTGTAATTCAACTTTACATTGAACAAAAATTCTAAGCGTACTATACCTCCTTCTTGGGGGCTGGCAGGTTTGGCATAAACTGAGTTCAAAGGAAATCCAGATTCTCCTGGAATATCGAATTTAGATATAGCTAGCATGTACATCTCCTGCTGCCCTTGGTTTTTATTGGAGCACTTCTGCAGTCGCTTCAGGCACTCAGATATATACAGTGTCAGGTATATCAGAACTCTGTCAGCATCAGACTGAAAGCAGGCATTAATTTAATTCTAATTATGTGTCAATACATTTACGAGTTGATCTGCACTCTTACAATTTTGTGTATAATGTGAAATATACCAGTATGTTTATCAATTATTTTGTTTACCTTTATTTCATAAAACCTAAAGAAGACATTTGCTTTGAAATAATTGAGAGCTTCGTCAACAATGTCCAATTCTATTTTGGGGTTCAGGGGGGCAGGGCCCCTGTAAGTAGTACGGATAGGAAGCAGTGCTAAGTTACCCACGGATTGGGTGTAGTCGGTCAAAGTCGAGTGGTACGCCTGAGGAAAAACATTAAACAGTAAGTTTAACTTTTCTTATAATGCATCAAATTCGCTGTTCACACACTACAAACCGGCATATTTTCCTCAATTAAGCAATCGGAAGTTATCCAAACACAGTTTTTAAATTACACAATTGAAAATCTAAATAGCAACGTGTGTTATTTGATTCAAATTTAATCTCAATTAGATATTGAATCGAACTTGAGGTTTATAGGAATTAAGAAATAAGGAAACAAATTGAATGAATCACTATATGATAACGAAGTAGCCACTATAGCAATATATAGATATATTGTAGTACTATAGCAATTAAACTGTCACTGTCAAATCCGGGCAGTGTTCCATGTTAAAATTTTAAACGTATATTGCAATATTCCGTAATTTCGTTCGTTCCAGCATAACATGCCTGCGAGCTAAAGTGATCAATCTATACGTTTAAAAAAAATAAGATGTTGCGTTGTCAAAGTGACAACTGACGGGTTGTTAACCCTCTCAAGTTGAAATATTTTGTAATTCTTACACGTGTTTTATTGTGAAAAAATATTT
This sequence comes from Heortia vitessoides, assembly GCA_020976665.1. Taxonomy (NCBI): domain Eukaryota; kingdom Metazoa; phylum Arthropoda; class Insecta; order Lepidoptera; family Crambidae; genus Heortia; species Heortia vitessoides. Next base: position 4,982,888 of record JACJUM010002809.1, read on the forward strand.
AAAATGACTGAAGCTAGCAATGCTGAAGTGTTATCCATAATAGCAAATATAAAGAATAATCAGGAAAACACCGACATTAAAACAGAACAAAAGCCGTCAATTATAAAGGAAATGAAAGAAAACGAAAAAACAGAACATCGAGGAAAACCAAAATCTGGCAGGTTTTGGAAGACTAAGAAAGAAAAGTAAGATGATTTTAATATCTTTATTATGGTCACAATTTATTGAAAAGAAATGCATGCGCTTGTTCATATTTTTATGCCCTAACATAACAATGAACATATTAATTTTTGCCTCTTTTAAACTGAGTGGAACAATTCAAATAATTATTCAGTAAGGATATCTTCTCTTTATATAAAAATTTCTTGTCACATTGTTAATCTTGAGTGAACTTTTAATTTAAGGTACTTATCTCATTTAGATCAATTTTTGCATTTATGGTTTAATCTAACTTGAGAGATAACATAGTAATTAAAAAAAATACTTATAAGATCATACTAACATAATTTTATTGTCTTTACTGCAGCGTCTATGGCCTGTGTCGCATATGTATGACCATAAGAATATTATGCGTTAAACAAACTGTTTACTAAATAATGGTGGAATATAAAAAAAAATGTATTTACCAGATTGCGTTATGGTATTGATACAAAGAATTAGTAATTGGTGTAATCAATTACTTGTTAAGATATAAGATTAAGATTGTGATTTAAGAATTTTAGAAAAAAATATTTTTGGTATATAATTTAACATTTAGATACAAAAGTGTTAAAGGCTGATTTTAAATAAAGCAAGCTTTGGACCAATTTTATTTGGTGAAATATTTCTTTACATTTTTCAGATTTTCTTCTATAAATAAAACTAAAGGGTTAAGACAAGATTTTCAAAAGAAAACTGCACTGCGAGTAGAGCTTAAAAGAACAAAGGAGATGTCAAGACAGATTGTTGAGGAACAAAAGCAGAAAGAAATTGAAAGGAAAGACAGGAGGAGACAAAATATACAGAAATCAGAAGAAAACAAGAGAAAATCTGAAATTGTTCAAGTTATTACTAACTCTGCAAAGTTAAAGAGGATGAAGAAAAAGCAGCTCAGATTTATACAAAAAAGAGACACTAACAAGGAGATCCAAGATAATAAATAATAAGTTTACTTTCTTGTATTATTTATGAAGCCTATTAAATAGATTTTAAGGTTTAGTCATTTAAATAATTATTTTTTCCTTTAAAATTATTAATATATATCTCTAGATATTATCTATAAAACCTGTAAGTACTAAGGGTTTTCTGTGATAGGTAAAATTAAAGGCACATAATAATTTCATCTAATATTTTTATTAAGTATTGTAAGCAATATACTTTCACAAATACATATAAAAATATTAAATGCAAAATTTCCCAGTTTTATGTATAGGTAATGTTCAGGTGTGGGCATTATTTACATACTTTAGAGATGGGGTGATGAAAATCATGTAATATTTATCTTACACTATATTATTTTTATGTATGTATGTACAACAATGCATGAGAACATGGTCTGTGATTGATTTATATAAATATCTAAAAAATACACCAATACTATCTTATATTGTTCAAAAGAGTGAAGTCTTGACAAATAGAACATTGAAGTTTTAGAGTTCCACAGACAAAACATAGCATTGTTCGAATTCATAATTGTTTCATATGAATTACAACTGAATACCTTTAATTGCATTTAGTAAAGAATGCCTTTACACATTAAGCCTCAATAAAATTATATCACTTTACATAACTTACACACACTAAAAACAAACATAGTAGAAACAATACTTAAAATAATAAGCTATTGAAAAGTTAATAAAAAAAATTAAGTATAAAAAGTTGTTAAACATAAAATCACACATACCAATTACACTTAACTCTTATGATGTAGTGTCTTAAACATGCTCCATTAAATTCAATCAAATAATTTACAACAACAAACCAGCTGTTATAATAATAACAACAATAGTTAGTAATCAACTTACCCTAGGTCTTTAGACTAATATTTGTCTATAATACTCCATTTAACATATAGAAAAAATTTTCATTGAAAACATCAGTCTAAGGCAGTGACAACAAAGTATTACCATATTAAAAATATGATGAATAAAAATCGAGATATATCGTTATGTGAATAACATTTAGTTACAAAGTCGAATTACATAAAAACAAATCAAAATGAGATTCCAAGAAAGTGCATAATTTGTGTCTTTTTTCACTTTGTTCATTTGCTTGACGGATTAATAAAATTCGAGATGACATTTTATAGAATAGGCACCCCGGGATATATAATCTCCATTTATGATTAATTTTATTCAAATATGTACATTTTTGTCATTAAAAGACGTTAGGACTAATAGTGTGCTTCGAAACAAAACGTAATATTAGAATTTTTCCACGCTTATTAGAAGATGCATGCAGTTTAATAATTCAGTTTTACAATTTGCTCCATGTTTGGCACCTTTGCATGTTCCGTAGATCGTAAATAGAACCTTCGTTGGGCCACTAACAAACGTCTACTAATTACAATTTATACAAAACAGTGCATAGTAAAATATAAACTGTTACAAAAATCAGCAAACACTACAAAAATGAGTATTGTTGAGAATGCTATAATAATTACTGTTGGCTTTTGTATTACTGGAGAATCTGAGATATATTCACTTGACATCACTAATTTATATGTATCATATGATGCACTTCACACACAAATAAACTATGACAAGTATAAATTCATTTGCGTACCACCGCGACCGAAATTGCCTCCTTTTTCCGAATAATTTGAAATTTGCTGTTGCACTCTCTCCTGATCTAATTAGCTTGCGGTACTGAATGATGACAGACACAAAGTTATTTAACATTGCTTTTACTAGTAAAACGAGCATACATTTGTTTGTTGAGTCTGATGGGCCGGGTTGCGTCTGTCCACTGATCCGGTTGCTCACTACACACCTAGAGGCGTAAAGTTATCCTGTAACGTAACTCGCCATCTGAATGTGCTTCAATAGAAAAATAAAAGCGTATCGACCTACATAAACATACACCTTACGCCTCTCTTAGTTGAGAACGAAAACGTCAAATTACGGGCCTCCTTACGTACTGTTAGAATGGATTCCCTGACGAATTTCTTCTTTGAAGAAATAAAATAGCTTTCTTTCTCTACTTAGCTACTAATGCTACGTGATAATATTGCATTGATTGTTGTTAACAAAATGCAGAAACAATGTCTACAAAATTAATGTTACAAAAGTGTACTTGTTACAAACATTAACTTGCTGAATTTAATTTCAAGTATGTATTCTAGGCTCAAGATCGTGTAGCAATGACAAATTGTAATAAATTATAAAATTCGATCTAATAGTTATAATATTATTCAGCCAAATCTATAAGTCTCAAATCTCTATACATAGTGTATTTCTGTTTTAAATACTACCTTAAAATTTTCGAAAAAAACAAATTTATAACGGGAATCCAATATTACAAATGGGTTCTAAACAAAGAACATAATAAAACTATTTGAAATGCATCAGAAAACAAGGCTGGTTACTTTCACGAGTTACAACTGGCAGTACCTATATCAAATCACGTAGGATGCCAAAATATTTATTCATATAAAAAAAACGATACAATAAAAACTTATTTAAAAATGTTGCGGCTTAAAAATATACATTAAAACAGAACAGAACCATATCCAAGACGTTAGAAGACCAAGACGTCCAACAAGAGTCATATACAGTGGCTTTAGTCGTATTTAGTTCCAGCAGAGGTACCCGACCAGGGGTCCCGAGTACTTTGTAATAGTTAAATTAGTTGTAGAAAAAAATATCTGCTATGTACTGAAAGTTTACAGTCAGCTATTTGTTTCGAATATTTATATTACTAGGTTTCCAGGCCTACGCGGTCCGCAGTCGGTGAACGATCCTAACACCCACGCGACATCGCGAAGACATCACCAGTGTGATACCGACCTTGGAACATGAAATTTAAGTCTTATTTTATCGAATGAACCCTATCATGGGTTCGGAGTAAAATTTAAGTCACATTATCTCGCAACTTCGTCTCCCGCTTCAAACCGGGAACGCTACCCGAAACGCTGCTCGGCTGTAGAAGTAGATTGGAGTGAGGTACCCGAACGACCTCTGGACGAGGTCTACTATCTACCCACGCTGCTGTACCGCCACCGGGGGCGAACCCGTGGTGTTTCAAGGATGTACCTGTCCCCACGTGCCAGTCGCCTGCCGACGCCCGATGGAGAGTAGCGACAGTGGGTTTACTCCAAACGATTAAGAAGGATGGTCCGAGGTAAAGTTGGAACCACCGTGTAAACGTACCAGTAGTATTATTAGCGTTCAATACTGAATAGTGGTAATGTTGGTGGCAGCAGTCGGTCGGTAGTAGGTGGCCAGTGTAGGGGCGGGGGCGGGGGCGGGCGCGATGGGGGCGCGTCACACGTCGAAGTCCGCGCCGCCCTTGCCATTCGGTGGCGCTATGAACGGCTCGCTCCACATTCTTCTCAAGTCGCCCTGGAAATATATATACTGGGTTATTACTACAAGATAACATAAGTGTTTGATAGTTGGTATAATTCATTAAGCCCATGGGGTACCGACAGAGCGCAATAGTTCCTTCCTCTGTACCAGGTGTCGTAAGAGGCGACTGAGGTGCCGGAACCTACAGATGGCAGAATAACGACTAAAAACCAGGATCTGATAGGCTACCGCTAAATATGGGGCGGGCCATAAGCTTGTTCGCCACCATCTTGGTATAACTGAATAATGATCATTTTGGCATGCTGTTCTTATTATAAATCAAGTTAAAGTAACCGTTTGCCAGGAAGTAAAATGCCTGCCGAAAATCGGTGGAATTTTTCTACCATTGGGTGCTATTTTCAATAGTACCTTGCTCTGTACCAGGTGTCGCAAGAGGCGACTGAATTACCGGAACCGACAGATAGCGGTATATCCATAAAAAACAGCGTAGCTCAAATACCACAAGGCAGGAATGGGCAGCAGCATTCCAGTAGCGGAGCTACGCTCGGCGATTACCACCATGCCTGCCCAGCGCGGCAATTTATCAACACCGTCTTTGGGCGGCCTACTTCAGGCCTACTTCGAATTGAACACCTCCACCGAAGCCCCAGCCCATGTCGGTAGAAAAGGTGCGGCACCCCGGACCCACCTTGACGTAGGCCATAGTGAGCAGCGGCAGCAGCGTGAAGGGCACGAGGTAAAGCAGCGCGGGCTGCGCCGCCTTGAACACCTCGGCCGACACGGTGGCCGTCAGCAGCCCCAGGAAGTAGCCCAGCAGCGAGCAGTGGAAGTACGTTAGCCGCGACCCCTGCACACGACGCAACATTGCCGCCTGATTACTCTTGCAATTATTCGAATATACATTGATCTGACTCCGAGAGAAGCCGCATAAAGTGTTTATGTTACCGATATACGAATACAGAGATATCACAAATATAATATTTAAATACGTATTTGACACCGACACACAGAGCAAACACAAATATTCAACATCTGTGATGGGCGAGGATCGAACACCTGACCCTTAACGCACAAGATAGGATCACTAACACGTACGCAATCGGGCCCATAGAAAAAAAATAAACTACTTTATTTCCAGAGGCGCCTTTTCAATTCAGTTGGTGAGATGCTAGAAGGCTAAGATATGCTAATAACGGGCCGTTGGAAGGCCAATAACGGATTCGCTCTCACCGGTAAAAATCACAATTACACTTTTTCTGTAAGGACCGAAAATATGTAGGTTTTTTCTCCACTGCCAATGTTTAAATGAAATCACGTATTTGTTACAATTGCACATGCGAAACTCTCTCTGGCCGCACGTAAACTGATTCAATTAAAACGCCGCAAACAAAGTGTACGGGTCAGACAGCACCACTAATCTGGATAACATAACATGTATTGTAAACTTTTATTGTAATGCAAAAAGTATTTAATGATATTAACTTTTTATCTATAATTTAACAATATTTTTATTATTTAATTAAAACATTTCGCACGCAGAGAAACCGTTGATAGAGCGGTGGTTCGCATCGTGGGAGATGCATTACGAAATAAATAATTGTAGGTTACCGATCCGTGATATTGAATCGTGACATACGTGACATAGCGTTTACAATAAAGAATAATTATTTTTTACAAGATTTTATTCCATTTTATTCCATTCCTAAGAAGGGGGACCAATTATTTATTATTAATACACTAACAAGTTTTTTTTGTTAGAGCATTTAAAAAAAGCTAGTTTTTTTAAATGTTTTTACTTTTAATTTTTATATTCTACGAACCAAATGCTGGACTGACTACCGGACGATAATTCTAGCGCCATAGGGGAGACCGCATATTAATGAACGGCGCAATGCCCGCCTGTACCCCCGTGCTCCGCGTCGAACATCGGAGCGGAAACGCCGTGTAACGCGAGGGCACCTGTGACTCCGAACCTCGTCTCAAGTGACCGTTGTTGGGAACAGTTAATCGTTGTTTTAGTGCGTTCAATGTTTATATACAAAGGTACATGATACTCACCATAGACCTGGGGCCAGGAACTTGACCCATTTGGCAGACGAGCGTAGCCTTTTTGTACGCGTCGTACCGCAACACGAAGCAGAGCAGCAGCCCCGGCATCACTATGTCACCCAAACCTGATATAAAACATTATTTAGTACGTATACTATGCTATATTACTATACTCCTTTAATATAGGCGACACGTGTAGCGGAGCGGTAAAGTCGCTGAGACGACAAAGTTGAGGGTTCAATTCACTTCCATAACTCAGCGAAAACCCTTAATATGAAAAAAAAATCCGAATCTGTTTTGTGTGTATTTGATTGTTTTTTTTGACTCTCTCTGAAAATTATATCATGTAGCAATAAGCAGAATTTCATATGGGTAATAATAGCAGTCCATCTTTTAATGCGGTGATGTACCAGCAGAGTAGAAGAGTACCTCCTTCTGTATCAGGTGTCGTAAGAATCGACTAAAACCGACCAGAACCGACAGTTGACTGTATATCCACCCGAAATAGTGTAGCCCACATGAAGTGATGAGCAGTAGCATCACCATCGCGACAGCTTGGCTCTGCGATTGCCCCGCTCGGTAAATATGGGCATAAGTTCTCCTTACTTAGGGAGTCTAATGGCTGATATGACGAGTCTTTAATCACTATCAAAATAGAAAAGACCTATAAAAAGATAACAAAATATTCACATTTATATTGTTCAAGGAACATAGTGCGTTCGTGCATTAAGAGCGGTGTCGAAGTTTCGCACTCACCAAGCATGGAAAAGTGCCCCTGGTGGTGCATGGAAGGGAACACGAGCTTGGCGGGCAACGACAATTTGGGCGCGTCGCGCATGGCGCCGCCCAGCTGCAGTCGCCGCGCCACAACGTTCATAGGGTTCTCCGCAGGCCTGCGACACCACACTCGTTATACGCATGCCATAATTGATGTATGTATTATGTTATATTATAAGTTACTACCTTTTACCTATGGCTTGATAATGCCACCGCTTGATCACCATTTTAGCGAGGAATTTATATTTGGTTTTAAACAGCGTAGATAGTATGTGGTAGGACATGACTTGAAAAGGAGTTTATAATAATGGCCTCTTTTTTTATAAACTATAACAATGGTTACTTCAAATGAGACGAAGCTTACTGAAGTTTAAAATATGTTTAAAGGTTCTTTGTTGTTGAAAGACATTGTTGATGGTACTTAACGGTCGCTCAAATCGCGTTCTCGTCTCAGTGTCCATTACAAAATAACGTATTGTTTCATGTGCTTCATTTCTAATCACTCTCAGCCCAGTAAAAAGTGTTATAAAATATAAAGTAGCATATTTTATAATATTGACGTCACCTCCGGGACATATGTACTTTTTGTATGTCATACCGAACACACATCTCTGTCAACACTGGTAGACAGAGATGTGGTGAAAAGGTAATAAAATCATTAAGTTTATTAGAAAAATAAATTTTAATATGGTTGGTTAAGAGAATAATGTAGGGATGGATAAAAGAAGAATAACGAAAGTGAAAGAGGGGACGGTGAGTGGAGCAGTCGGTGGAGGTCCTACTCGGTGGAAACCTACTTAAGTCTATGAAATTATTACTGAATGTGTAAGGAGCTGGGAAAATATGCCAGGATAGAAAAAATTAAATAAATAGCTCTGATAACCTAAAGGGAAAAAAAACAAATTAATACATATAATATGTACAGAAATAGGCCAGTAAATAAAAAAAAACATACATTGGGTATATGTAATAGTATGTATAAAGGGCCAGGAATTGCAACAAGTTCTGGTAGGACAATGAGAGCATTCAAACAATGACGATCCGATGGCGCAGATGGTGGTGATCTTATCTTGTTCGCCAAGGGTCGTGAGTTCGATATTCACCCAGGACAAAAGTTACATACATACAATATACGTGGAATATTTGTGTTTGTTCTGTGTTAAATAATCTGATGTCCGTAACACAAGTGCTTAATGAGTTAAGTGGTTGGGTGAGAAAAAAAACAAATGGAGGTGTTACCTGGTGGCGACCTTCACCATCACGTTAGTGGTGAAGATGTACGAAGAGAAGAATACCCAGAATACATCGTAGAGCAGCAGCCCCGTGAGCAGTAGCGTGGACACCTTTAGCGAGGGCAACCGGATCAGCGCGATAAACGTCACACAGAGACCCATTCCCATAGCTGGAGACAAATATTACTTAATATAAGTCATCATCTTCACCATACCAGCCTTTGGAAGTCTACTGTTGGACATAGGTCTCAACAAGAAAGAGGGAATTTTTATCCATAATTACCGCGCTGAACAAGCGTGTTGGCAATCGCAGAGCTTTTAGCGTAAAGGGGTAAACGACGAGCACTCGCAATTGTGCATTCAAACCACGTCTAGTTAATCAGGTCCGTCAGAAACTTATCCATCCTCGCTCAGGTACATACCGTCCATGAGCAGCCAGTGGCCGGTCAGTACCCAGACGGCGACGACAGCGGCGGCGAGTAATGCGGCCGCCAGCTCGGGCGGCGAGTACCGCCCGCACACCGCGTTGCGGGACCCCACGCCCGCGCTGCCGGCCACGTACTGGCACAGCGGCGTCAGCAGGAACGCCAGCGCTGCGCACGCTATGACTGGACAAGCGAACATAACTTCTCTTAAAAAATCATCAAGAGAAAAAGGAAACCCTGACTATAGAGATGTATTTTGCAACGGTATTCGTAGATGTGTTATATCTATAATAAAACGATGTACTTTATATCGACATTAAAACGAAGTTTATTTATATTTAATATTTTTAAGTTGTTTTAAAGCCATTGAAAAGTATTTTATTTATTAGTAGTGAACGTGTAAATGTTATATAATATTGTGTTATATACTGAGCCTAAAATAGATAGAATTTTGTTAATCTGCTTAAAAACTGCCATATTATACCCATTTCCAATTAAGTGGAAGGGCAAAATGTTGAATCACCAGAGCAGGAACAACGTTATCGCCATAACGGGAAATGTGTGCAGGTGAAACGGTAAGATTTCAACACTTCACGCCGACCTTGCTCCACACTCGATTAAAATAATAAACAATATTATTTCATGATCGAATAAAAAACTAATTGTTATTATTATTAATTTTATATACAAACAATTACATGTAAGTATATACGTAGATAGTTTCACATAACATGTCTAGAACTAAATTTTTTATTTGATTTACGAATCTGATTGTTCAATTTACCAACAATTTTACACTGTTTGGATTTGTTTTATTGTCATATTTACATTTTTTTATAAGTAGTGATTCAAATTTCGAATGAATTTTTTTGTAATGTCAGGCACATTACAAAGAATTTCTAATGAAAATTAATAGATATTTCAACTGAACTTAAAATTGAACTCAGAATTGTTTGCGAACCATTTTCAACAGTCATTGTCAATATAACAGATAACGAATTATATTAGCATCAATCAGCGACATACACATTGAACTAACTTTTGAGCAAATAATAAAAAACACTATCGTTTTAAAAACAACTCAAACTCTGTCCGTATTGTAATATTTGTAGTATCGATGCATTTTTGACCATTACAAACGTGTTTTATCAATGCCGATGAAGTCACGTGTGTCACGGTTAATTACTAAATATATCTTATGTGTACAGCTGAAAGAAGCACAAAATAAAAATGGAGAAGAATAGGTCACCTTTAAAATGCTAATAAGTGGATGTTTACTTAACCGTCACATATAATTGTGTTTTAATTATATAATACTCACTTGCAGTACATATGGCTACGAGGGTCTGCATGGAGTCAAAGAAGAAGAACATAATTAGGAGCGCCACCGACGAGCCCAGAGGGAAGCACAGGGCTTGCATGGTATTAAGGGTTTGTATATCTGGAATCAAACGAACTATTAAGACTGAGTAATCAAAAATGCAATGGACGCATAATTATGCGAATAACATTCGGTACTCTATTCAAGTTACTTCTCTATGAAGTAGACCTCATACAAAAGGTCATCTACTTTAGTACTTGATAAATAACAGTGTTCGCATCGTGTTGTGTTCCGGTCAAAAGGGTGAGAGGCTGTGAAATAAATGGGTAATGTGAAATAATATCTTCAGGTATCAAGGCTGGGTACTGTGAAATAATATCTTCAAGTATCAAGACTGGGTAATGTGACATAATATCTTTAAGTATAAAGGTCGGAAATGCGCTAGTGACATCCTTGTGGTGCCGCTAGCTATCACGCGGACTGTATGCTTGTTTTTTTACCTGGACTAGTAAAAAAATATATAGGAATCACTGGCAGAGTTACCTTGCCTTCTGGCAAGATAGAATAAACAAATACAAGTTCATTGTTGTTAATCTAACATTGTTGCCAAAAGATGATTATGTTTAGCCAACATGCCTGCAACAGTCACTGATTAATTGAGCAAAACCAGAAACACAACATGTCTTACCAAAGCAGGTTGGTATTTGAGGGACACATACCAGCTGATGTAGCAGCAAGGCGCCTGGCGCCTGGCACTGGTTTCAGCTTTATGGAATAATGATGATAATGATAATGATGATACTAACTATTACTGGACGAGGAGGTGGTAGCGGGCTTGCCGCCGAGCAGCGATGCCTCTCGCTCCTTCTCCGCCCGCTCGCGAGCTTCCCGCTCCATGTTTAGCGACCGAAAACTACCGTACACTATTAACAGCATTGAGATCAGGCACGCGGATACTCTGTAGGACAAATATACATATTAATTGGTAGCTGTGCCCGCGGTTTTACTCACGTGCATCTGATAAAACTAGTAACATTTATGCACTGCTCTTATTGGTCGTTTTGTTTCAATCAAAATATTTTTCTCCTGTTTTTTAAACTCCCAAATATTGGGGCTGTTCAGTTAAGGTCTTTTTCCGTTAACCTATTTATATAATAATTAAAAATAATGACTCGTTATCGTATAGTATGTTATAAAGTTTGCTTAATTATATATTTCCCCTAATATAAAAGACTTAAATTTTCCTGTTCCATTTATATTAAACTCTAATAGAGTACAGAAGTAAACTAAGACTATGGGCCGCAAATAACAGGTGCTATTTGAGATCACTTGGGGAGACCTTTTTCCAGCAGTGGACGTGAGCTGAAATGATGATGATAGAGAGTAGAGATATAAAAGCCGGCACTGAACCTAATAGCGCAATATAAGCACCAACTGCGAGTTGAAATTATCGTAAAATAACTGTGGTCTTTTATTCCTATCGTTTTTACAACAACCGAAGAGACGCGCAGCAAAAAATAACAATAAAAACTAGATCGTGTCGCATAATTCGGCAAGGAATAAATCAATAGTGTTTAAGGCAAGTGCGCTCATTGACCCGGTGCTAATTAGCCCCGCGTGTCCGGTGTCGCCACTGAGACCCCTCCAATTAACGCTCTTAACAAGACTCAGGGAACTTCGCTACAGCTGATAAGTTACTATTATATATTTATCTAATAAATTGAGATAGATAGGTCTAGTGTATTCATTAGCCCGCTGTTAAAAAGCCACAAGTGTCCATTATTATCGACAAAATTAATATCTTGCATGTTACCTTCTAAAATGCTTACAGAATTTCGACCAAAATTGTGGGCAACTATAGGGAATAATGTGTACTAGTAGTGTTGGGACATTGCCGAAGAGTCGTACAATTGTAGTTTGATATTATTCTACCTTGCCACCAATTTTGCAACCCGCGCTTCAGGCGTCACGGGACCACATTGGTAAAAGCTTCTCACAAAATGGGGAATTTTCACCTAGTACAGAATTTTACTGACGGGACCGATAGCGCAGATGGTAGTGAGCCTATCTTGTGCGCCAAAGGTAGTGGGTTCGATCCCCACCTAGGGCAAATAATATGATGATATTCGTGTTTGTTCTGTGCCTGGGTGTTAAATATATGTATTTAAGTAGTATATTTCTGATTCGTCTGTTTGTCTGATGTCCGAAATACAAGTGTGCTTTAAACGACTTATCACAGAACCAGGTCAATGTATTAGATTTTGAGGGATTGTATTGTTATTATTATATATACACTAATATAGTCGCTCTTATGACGTTAAATACAAAATAAAAAAAACAATCAATAACATTGAAATCTATGTAGTATTTATATGCATGTAAATTAGTCCCACTTGACATTACCACAAGATTTAAAAAGCTCTCGTAAGTATAATCTTGAATAACTGGGAAATCGAATTCGTATTTACAGTAGGTCGGGGCAAAATAAGTTAAAGAGTTTTCATGAGTATCTATATATCTAGCATATATATGTCCAGCGCAGCTGTGAGAAATTAGATAAAATAATGTTTGCAGTTTTTGTATTAATAGTTGCCCGCTGTAAAATACTCCCGCGTCTCCGGTATCGATGATGAGATCCCAACATATATAGGTTGCAGTACTTTAGGGACTAAAATATATACGAATCAGCCGCCAACATATTTGATCTAACTTATGAACGCAACAAAATTCTATCTACCACTTACACACACTATATTTTTAGTTGCGTTCATAAGTTAGATAGGATGGGCTTATTCGTTTATATTTTAGTCTTCAATTTATTATTACTACATTTTACATACTAGATGCACAATCTAATAGGGATTAGTGTTTAATCTTAATATCATTCAATTAGATAAGTTTTTAAACTGAAGCTGCTCATTGACCCGTATTTATTAATCAGCCCCACGAGTCGGATGTCGTCTACGAGACCCTATCAATTTAAGATTACAAGGCTTAACTTGTGAACTGAACTTACATAATATGTAGTATTTCATTATAGTGAGAGCACAAATACAAAATTAATAAGTCAATAGTATTTGAGATTAGTGCGCCCATTGACCCACCGCTAATTAGCTCTGCGTGTCCATTGTCGCGCATCCAATTAGCACTTTTGATAAAATTCGTGGATGAATATCGATTCAAAATGTTGAGTGTAGACATCCCTACTAATATTATAAATGCAAAAGTAACTGTCTGTCTGTCTGTCTGTTACGCTTTCCCGCCTTAACCTCTCAACCGATTTTGATGACATTTGGCACAGACAATTTCTAGACCCTGAGAAAGGACATAGGCTATTTTTTTATCGAAACAAAGGGGTCGAAAGGGGGGATGAAAAGTTGTATGAAAGTATCGCTATTTTTAGAGCTCGAAACTTGAAACTTATTTTGCAGGCCATTGATTAAATATAAATAAACATGACATTCAAAGCTTATATAAGTTAAGGCAAAGAGGTGTGGTACCCAAAAAAACGATAACTATAATTAATAACTATACATAATATTAAAAAAAATGTTACAAATGATATCAAAAGCAATATAAGATTATTTGTAAAAGACAACCCTCACAATCTCCGACAGTACAAATAAAAAGAAGACTGTACTCTTTGTACTAATACTATAAAAGAGTGTGAAAGCAAAAATATATTAAAAAAAATAAGGAAAAATTGTATTTAGAGACGACTAACGGCTAATATTACTATGATCAATTCTTTATCTCATTGAAAATTAAATGTAATTTCGTATGAGAATACAGATCTTTAATTTTGAACTTATAATACAGAGATCCATGAAAATTATAATCTGGACTATAGTGCTCTGAAATAGCCAGCCACTACACACACACATACTTGTATTGTAACGCCTTTATAAAGTGTTCAGCAGACATGGACCGATATTCATATTCTCAATCCGTCCTATGTTCGTTTTCAAACTTCACTTGTAAATGACTTCAAGGACAACTCGTATCTCTAAGATATCCTATGTTTTAATAATTAACTTTTCTGATTGTAATAATTAATTTAATACGTCAGTAACGCGTTTTATAAAGTCAAACCTAAAGATATACATACCTACCGTAATTACTTTTATATTATAATTAGGTAATGTTGCTGTAAAACAATGTTTTGAATTATCATCATATCAGCCATTGAAATTCTACTGCTGGACATAAACCTCCTTAAGAAAGAGGGAAATTTGCCCATAATTGCCGCGCTGGGCAAGCTTGCTGGCAATCGCAAAGCGCACCTTTCGCGACAGTGATGCTGCTGCCCATCCCGACCTTTTGCATCTGAGCTACACAGTCTCGGATATACCGCCATCTGTCGATTCTGATACCTTAGTCGCCTACGACTACGGGACCTCACGGCGTTTTTATAAATAATAATATAACATTATTACATGCATTGCCGAGTGTTTGGGGAAAGTCGCTTAAAGTACGTGCGTCATGGACATCACACAAAAGACAAATCAAATAGAAACATATGAAACACCCAGGCGCAGAACAAACAAATATTTAACATATAAATATTTGTTCTGGGTTTTGATCGAACCCACGACCTTTGGCGCACAGGATGGTTTGGATCGGTAACACTACCGTATGACCAAACAGGCCCCACTCTATAATCTTGTTTTCGTAGTTAAGTCTTGATAACTTTTAATGATTGTTATCTGTCGTGTTTTCTTATAAAATGAATAAATATCTTAGCCCCGCGTAACACGTAGATTTCGTAGTCTCTCTACTCCCTTTCAATTTATAAATCGAATTTGAAATTTAATTATTTTCTTACACGCCAACTTATATACTCGTAAATAAAAAATAAATATAGTAAAAATAAACGTATAATATTCTCATTGTTCATATTTATGTATTTTTAGCGCATATTTTCATGCACTATTTTGACAACTTGATAGTAAATGCACTATCCGATGCCTACTTATTAACCAGAGTCAACTTTATCATAAACCTTCACTTCCCAAGACCAATTATAGATATTAATTTAATATGTTCGTAGGGTGCCATCAGTCTTGGGGGAGGACCGCTAACTCTCCGCAGGGAGACAAATGTATGTTAGTTGTGAAACTTTTATTTTTTCCCTAAATATATGACACTAGCAGCACTCCATGGTTTCATCCGCGTAGTTACCGTTCCCGTTACAACAGTGGGATTAAATATAGCTTATGTTATTTGCTTTTAGTGCAGTTTCCCAAAATATTTTTTATATCGGTCTAGTTATTAAGTTTATTCGTTACAGACGTACAAAAACTAACTTAAACTTGTTTACATTGTTTCAATTCCGGTAGCAATCTTTAAATTATTTTAATATATTATAGCCTATGTTACTCGGTAAAAATACAGCTCTCTAATGGCGTAAGAAATTTTAAGACCAGTCCAGTATTTTTTAAGGTAAATCGTAACAAACAATTTATTTTTAAAGTGTCGGCAACGTGTGTAAAGGTCTACCATTATTACCATACCAAAGAGTAACAAACATTCATTCATAAAAATTTAACATTCACAACAGTAGAAAGATATGATAGGAATCAACAACAAAGGGCGTAGTAAATATCGCCAAAAGGGAAGAATGATAGAAGCATTTTATAAGTAACTATGTAAGCCGATAAAGAGAATGTAGGCTAATGAAGCGAGAACGACGATGCGCTCTTAACGAACCATTGCATCTGCTGCTTTAATTGGGCAAAGGAACTTCGTCCACATCCGCATTAAATAAGCCTCTATAATTCTCGCCACCCGAAGCCTCAGTTCATAAATCATAAACAGAAAAAAAATCTACGCGTATCGTTTCTATGTACGTTAAGCAACAGATCAACCTACCCAAATCTGTAAAATTTTTAGTCTATTTTCAATGGCTTGTTTTTATAGATTTATATCGATTGCGAAGTTTTGGCAGTTTTATTCAGGTTGATCTGTTGTTGTGTGTTACACACGCGGTTAAACGTCTTCCACCGACGATCGCTCACATATAAAATGGCGAAAGCCTCGTTAATTTACTTGTACATTGAAACCGCGTCGGTGATTTCTGAGCATTTCAGTGCAACAGCTGTTTTACGAAATTGGTAACAATTGTTATTTAAGAGAAATAATCCGATAATATAGACGCCATCACAAAACTTCTTTCTTGAATGTAAGTACATGGTATCAGACATCGTCATTTCTTTAATTAGATTAATGGAAGCATTGTTTTTTTGTAGAAGCACACGATTTAATATAATAGGAAAGATGCATTATTTACGCCCTCGTCGTCGCTTTGGTTAAAGATCATAGTTCTCGGCATATTGTCATATGTTCCCTTGACAGGAACGACTCTCGTTGCCGCTCTCTTTGGCCAATTAAGCTTTGAGCACCTCCCTCTGCTTGGCGGACAGAGAAACCTCTCTGAGGTTGCCCTCCTTGCCCGATGCGTTTGAACAGCGTCTCAATCATCATTTCAGCCATTGGAAGTCGACTCCTGGGCATAGGTGGATTTGTCCATAATTGCCGCGCTGGGCAAGTGTGTTCGCAATCGGAGGGCGCCACTCTCGCGACGGGGATGCTGCCCATACCGAATTGTGCATTTGAGCTGCACTATTTCAGATTGATATACTGTCATCTGTCGGCTTTGGTACCTCAGTCGTCTCTCACAACACCTGTTACAAGGGGAGGTACTATCCTACTCTCTGCCGGTGCCTCACTGCACAATAATGTAACATAAATAAATGCACCGAATTCTTCAAAAAATAAATCACTCTATCCATGGTGATTCCTGTATAGGTAATATTCTGGTCTGAATTCATTGTTAGGAAACATAAGCGACTTTGTTTTATGATTTGTAATCATTGAATTAATATCAATAAGTAACCATATTTGATAAATGTATAGTAGTCTACAGATATATTTTAGATACTTACATATGAAATTGACAGTTATTTTTTTGAAAATATATTTAATTATTCAGCGTATGATCTAAGAACTTTTGCAATCTCATAGATATCCGCATCGGAGTTGATTTTTTTCTTTTTAAGAAGTTGTCCTAATTCCGGAAGAAATAGTAATCTATTGGAGCAAGATCCGGGGAATACAGTAGATGTTGCAGGCATTCAAATTGTAGCTCATGTAACTTAGCGGTGTTACTTGTGCATGTGCGGGGATGGGTTGTCGTGAAGCAGCAATGGCCTAGAGCGATTGAACAATCCGGTTGTTTAGCAGCTAGTTCTTCCTTCATTGTTTGCAATTGCTAACAATAGATATCTGCCGTAATCGATTAGACAGATTTTAGAAAGCTGTAGTGAACGACACCGGCGCTAGTCCACCAAACACTCACAATTTTTTTTTCGGAGTTTTCGTTATGAAATGTAAAGCTAAATATTAAAAAAAGAAGGCTTGGGTCATATTAGCACTTACAAAAAATATTAATGGAATAAAAAGATGCGTTTTTTAATTAAACACAAATTATGGAATACGCAAAAATATCTTCATAAGTATTCTTAAAAAATATATAGAATGTTATACATTCCATAATTTAAATTTCCATCGCTATAATCGTTGCGCGCACCAACTGCAAGTCACTTGTCGGTTTAGCGACTGTTTATTTATAAGCAAGCACTATTTCCGGCGCATATTTGATTCCTCCCGTAATAGTTCTAATATCAGCATTGCATCATGCATACAATTATAGGGAAAGTAAATATTTTTTAACCCATTGGACATTGACATCGGCTAACAGAGAGTTTGTCAGCATGTACGTTACGTTTATTTTTGCGAAACTGCTAGACCCTTTGTTATAGAATAGACTAAACTAAAGACTACAGCCGTATTGTCGCACTGGACTGGACCGCATACAACCGTTCCTATTGGAGATCACTTAGAGAGGCCTATATCCATTTGTGGAAGTCCTACAGCTGATATGATGATAAATTAATTTTGTCAAGATTTCGGGTGGATGAGCCGTTGGGGTATCGGTAGAGTCGAATAGTACCTCCTTTGTATCTGTTGTTATAAGAGGCGACTGAGGTACCGGAACCGACAAATGGCGGTATATTCATCCAAAACATCATAGTTAAAACGCAACGGTTCAGTGATTGTCACCACGCCTGACCAGCGCGGCAATTACGGACAAAATTCCCCTTTATTGGAAAGGCCTATGTCCAGCATGATGATTTTTTTTGTTTGTTTTTGTTTGAACTACTGGTCTGATTGAAAAAATCTTATAGTGTCTGATAGCTCCAGGCTATATACCATTGCTGTGACCAAGCCGTTGCGGCGTTAAACAAATGAGTGCAGAACAGAAACAGGCCGCTATAATTAATCGCCCGGGTATGTTGTCAATAAAATCAGAATCAGTCAGGTTATAAGATACTATTAGCACCTACTGCGTGAATGGGAACGCGAACGTACAAAATTCAATACCAAAAGTAAATAAAAAATTGTGAAGGTAATAATTTAACTTTCAAATCCTGACACAACACCTTTTGTCAATCCTGAAAACGGTTGCCGCAACGTAACCGATACGTCGATCTAAAAATGTAATAAAATCCCATTTTTACAAGAGTAATCACCTAGTTTCATTGTTTACATCCCAGGATTCCATGGCACTGATACATATTATCAATTCAGTATTAACCTAATAATGGAGTGTTCCTGGAACCATCCAGACATACCACCACACTGAACCGAAGCAAACTAGCGACCCGCCCCAGATCCGCACGGGTGCAATTAGGATATAAAATGGTTATTGTGGATTACACCTAAGAGATGGACATTAGGCTTTTTTGTAGACTTTTTTGTGGTGTACGTAACTTAAATCTTTCTCGTCGAATACAGCAAGCGTTTGCAATGCAATCTCGAAAATAATTATGTTTATTTAAATCACACTATAAACTTCTAAAATCATCAGTATTTCTCTACTTTGTTATACATGTACCTATTATACATATAAACCTTACTCTTGAATCACTCTATCTATTAAAACTCCGTTGCGTAGTTTTAAAGATCTAAGCATACATGAGGACAGACAGACAGACAGCGGAATGCGACTTTGTTTTATACTATGTAGTGATGAACGCATGTTAGCAATAAATTAAATTCTAAAATAATTTTAATTAAAATATTCTCTATGTATAACTTTAACATATTTACTGACGATTCTAGGAAAGCAAAAATAAGGCGCCACCTTGAGTCGGTACATATGCGGACACTTAGCCTCAAAAGTATAATACTTATAAACATGACAATAGTCTATTGTAGATGAAACTGAACGAATGTGTTATTGAGTCTGTTCATAACATAGTTATATGTTGTGCACGTCCTTGCTAATGCTAATCAATGCAATCCACCATCAGGTTTCAGAGCCATCAAAGTATCGACATTTTTCTCTTCAATTTCAATTAGGGTTGAAGCCGTCTCCCTTATAGACTGAGGTGTACACAGGACAATATGCAATGCAAAAATACCTACCGTTAGATGTTATTGGAACCCATATCAACATCAGCTTCATCAACAACATGTTGCAGGTTGATTTTGGTGGCTCGCGCAATGAGTTTGCTATGACCTTAGTTATAAAACCCGTCCGGTGCCGGCATACTAGTATTAAAGCAGGGCACTCAATGACATATTTGTTTAAATGCCTCTTATAACACCATAATCCACCGTAACCAATATCATCGGTCATCATGTGTATGAAATTGTAATTAGCAAATCTATTCATATAAATT
This sequence comes from Heortia vitessoides, assembly GCA_020976665.1. NCBI lineage: Eukaryota > Metazoa > Arthropoda > Insecta > Lepidoptera > Crambidae > Heortia > Heortia vitessoides. The sequence continues at coordinate 5,002,946 of JACJUM010002809.1, forward strand.
TTTGTTTTTTGACGATTTAAATGGGCCTACCTAATAAAGATAAATTTGACTTAAAAGTTTGATTGTTTGTTTAAACGCGCTAATCTCAGGAACCGCTGGTCCGATTTAAAAAATTATTCCAGTGTTGGATACCCCTAAAGTCGGTATTCCACGCTGGTGAAGTCGCGGGCACTGCTAACAATCTTATATAGATTGTTAGCATTGCCCTTTGCCATTGTTGATCTGTTGCTTACCGGACAATACTGAAATTTCTGAATAGATTCTTTCGAAATTTCAGTGTTTTACGTTGTTCTAGTACAACTCTGGGCCATTAGCCTTCGAACTAAGTATCGGTCTTCTTCCCTCCAATCCGAATATGGTTGAAGTTGTCTCCGATATAAATACGGAAAAAAAACCGGATTTACCTTATATTTTTTATCGAAATATTTTTACAGCATTTAGCATTAGATAGATTCATAAAAAAATGAATGCACGTTAATCCGCCTTTAAGTCATTCCAAAGATCAAGGTTTGGAAGATCTCGACTTAGTAATATGCATATATATTTCTTAACAAGCGTGCGAGGTTACATATTAAAAGTACACAATTTATTGTCTTAGAACAAAGTGCCTTCAAACAACTACAACCAGACCCTATCTTTACTTACCTATCGGTCTTTTCATTAGTGCCCTTTAACCTTTAAATCCATCAATTTGCCTATTCGATTTAATATACCTGGTACATTTTATCATTTTCATATTGAAGGTGAAACGATGGTGGGTGGTGGGTGGTTACTACTGATACTTATAACTGTTTTCTTATATAAGTTAAGTGTATGGTCTGTGTAAACACATGGAATTATGAACATATTACATAAAACTATTTTATAGTTCTTCTATAAAAAACTAATGATAACATAATCAAATTTGCATTACAAAGTGCCTAAATGTACCTCTAAGCAACATGTCTTAAAAACTGAAGTACCGGAACCGAGAGATGGCGGTATATCCATCCAAAACAGCGTAACTAATTTAACAGGACGCTCTTACCAACACGCCTATCGACCGTGGAAATTATGGGCAAAAACTAAAGGATTGGAAATTTTCTGACGTGCTCGATGGCGCAGATGTAGCGATTCTACGGTTATGCGCCAAGAGTGAGTTCGTTTCCCATCCAAGACAAACATTTATAAGATAAATATTTGCGTTTGTCCTGTGTCTGGGTGTTAGATATGAATTTAATAGTTATATTTGTGATTCCTGAGGAAATAATTGTTCAATGTCTATAAAACAGGAGCTGTAAGTGGCTTATCTCGGAGTCCGGTTTATGTGTGAGATGTTGTATGAATTTATTTATTTATAATAAAAAATAAATATATATTGGTAAGAAGCAGTTACAACTCCAAGTATGATTTTAAATACATGCCATATGATTCATGAATTATTATAAATCACAGAGAACTTACTTGGAGGAGTCCATAATCGAGTATGCCCACTTGTATTCCTGGTACTCCATATTAGCCCCGACCTGCGCCATAGCGGCGGTACCACAACCAGTCAGGCACTATAAAGGTGGATGCACTACTCCAGTCGTTCAGTCTGGGCACTCTGAAAAGTAAACAAACACTCAATGACATAGTCGACTGCACTACTTGCACGGGTATGGCTGTGCAAATATTGTTAGTTTGTATTTACTTATTTTCTGTAATAAGAAAGTTATTTTCTGCTATGACATTTTGTGTTATTGTAGAGATAAAGAGTAGGACCAGTCAGTAGGTAAAGATATAATGCAAATTAAAGCAAGTATTATATAAAATGAAGTTGCAGCCGTTAACTTGGTGTGTCCGTAAAATAGACACAATGTATTTTCTAAAATAGAACATTTTATTACCATAGTTTTTATAGTTAACCAACAAGCCATTACATCCGAAGGGATGTTGTAGAAATGTTTCTATATTAATCAAATAATGCAATACTGAGAAGAAATTTTGATAATGCTAAACAAAATTTTATCTTTTGCACAGCACTTAAATTTATATACTTTATTAGCCCAAATTACTCTATAGCGTGAGCTATTAGAAAATCGTTTAAATAGGTCCAGCTTACTCAACATTTAGTCTCTGAACATACAAACAGATAGGAATAAAAAAGAAACACTTTCATATGCATTTTATTAGAAGCTCTTATTTTGACAGAACAGATACTAAAAAAGTTATAATTTACTAAAGTATATATTAATTGTTATTTCAATTACTCATCATAATATTTCTATTCAATAATAAGATTCATACCATATGATACTGAGAATAAATATAAAGAGTGTATATTATCATAATATTGAATAATGACAAGTAAAATAAATTCACACACATCACAATGCATATCTATAAACAGTGACATAATAATGCATTTATTGAATAACAACTTATTTTCACAACATGATTAATTAAAATTTGTAGGAATTATGTAATAATAAATTATTAAAAACTAGCTGTGCCTGCGACTTTGTCTGCGTGTAAAAGTTTTTTTTGGTACCATACCTATATACTTCAACTTATATAAACTTTGAATGTCATGTTTATTTATATTTAATCAATGGCCTGCAAAATAAGTTTCAAGTTTCGAGCTCTAAAAATAGCGATACTTTCATACAACCTTTCATCCCCCCTTTCGACCCCTTTGTTTCGATAAAAAAATAGCCTATGTCCTTTCTCAGGGTCTAGAGATTGTCTGTGCCAAATGTCATCAAAATCGGTTGAGAGGTTAAGGCGGGAAAGAGTAACAGACAGATAGACAGAGTTACTTTCGCATTTAAAATATTACTATGGATTTGTGTTTTTTTGTTTGCCTGCTTGATTATTTTCATCATAGGATATTACATTTAACAAATTTTCAGGAGATACATGTGAATGTCGTCTGGTATATTTGATGCCACAAGTACATTTTACAATAACAATGCTCTGAAATTCACACATTCGCAAAACATAAGGAAGAACAATAACATGTATAGAATAGAACTGTGAGAGACACCAAGCCTGCAAAGATTCAGCTGACACCCAAAACAAACCTTGTTATGCTTATAGTAAAATATTAACTACATTTCCTTATTCTCCTAAAATTCATTAGTGATAAAGATTATGAATGTACCAATAGTAATTTGACAGAAAGCACTATATGTGTATTTAGAAAAAATCTAGTTACTGTTCAAATCAGTTGCAAAATATTGACTTATAAACAAGACCTAAATAAACTTTTTTACAAGAAAATTTATTCTGTTTGTTAGTTGCTTTATTAAGATTATATTTGTGACAAAGTTTGGCAAATTGGTTAGGTAACAATTTGTTAAGATGACGAAAGTATGAAATCACATTACACCATGACCCTTCAAGATAACAGGGCAACAGAATTTTGCAGCACAAATTTAGTAACTTTAACTTCTATTATTATATTTCTATAACATGATTTGATTTAGTGTTTATAATTTTCATAGTATTCATCAGTAACATATTTGTATCTTTAAACACTAGATCATTAATTACCCTCCTAAGTTGTAAGAAATGTCTATGTGAGTTAATTTGTTTTAACAAAACTTCAAATAAATCGAATAACTTTCATAACTTGACAGCAGATTAAAAATATTAAAGTGTAATTTTTTATTTATATAACTGATTAGAACAACCCAATTTCTGAACTAGCCAAGTACTTGATAACACCAAGCCATTTCAGTTCTTAATATTCCAGGAACTAGTTAAGCATATCAAGGGTATTGACCCCACCTATTTATACAATCTTGTAATGTAACATCTGTGAATTATATTTTAAATAAACCATGCACAGAATTTATAGTTTATTATAATATGTTTAAATAATAAAAACTTTTGGACATGAGTCAATAAACATAAGTGGCATAATTTGGAGATATCTGGCTCCACAGGTAACATTAATAAGAAAATATGTTACATCGTAAAATTAATAGAAAATATCAATCAGAACATCTAAGTGTTTTAATTAAGAAAAAGTTGTTTGTTATTGTAATTACTTATTATAATAATATATATGAATTAGGTCATTATTTAAATAAAAAATGATTTGTCAAAATACATTTTACATTAAAACTACAGTTGTTTAAGTTGTAGAAACGGGAAACAACAATAGTTGAATAAAATTCAAGTTCGAAATAAGTAGAGCACGAAAATAATGTAGACAATAAAGTGAAAGGGTACCGAAACGAACTCATTGTGGGACGGAAAATATTTGCGGATACCAGCTACAATTTATTACATTCTGTTTGTACGAATACATTACTTCATATTTGGTAAATTTCAATCTTATAGCTTAAATAGATCTTACGCAAATATCTACGAAGCAGTTGGTAATTATTTTTTGCAGTGTTTTGTATCTGTTTAACAACTTACCGATTTATAGAGCTTCTCCAAAACCATAAATAATTCAACCAAGTGATCCCATACTTAATTTTAAAATGTTAAATTGTAGACTGTCGAAAATACATTAGAACTAATTGATTTTCACGAATTTATTTACCAGATAACAGCACTACCCTACGCTCGATCGACAGCCATACTGCCATAGACTAAAGAGTGTTAGTAAAAAGGTAAATAAGAGCAGAAACAACTTGTTTTACATTTTTTCAGTCATTTACATTAAACTTTTTGAAAGTTTTACAAATAGCAACAGTATAAAAAAATATTTTTGTCCCTAGTGAGAATCATTAAATAATGTAGTTTTTGGTGTATTGTTCTTTATATAAAATATTTTTTACAATCACACGAATATTCGAAACTTTAGCTTAAACGATAAGACTAAAAAAAAACAAATCCTTGATGTCTCATATGACATTGACAAATAGAAATAATCACATTGTATTTTTGTATTATTACTTAATATTTTCAAATATAAATTATCAAAAAATAAATTATGAGACTAACTCATATCTTATTAAGAAGAAATAGATTACCAAATGGTAATTTGTTCAGAGGTAAAGATCGTTTAGTACAACCAGTTCTACCCAAAGACTTACGCAAAATTCAACAGGACTTTGCAGTTGAAGAACAAAATATGTTTTATTTAAGGTTTCCTTATCTTACGGAGGTAAGAATGTTATTGTTTCAAATAATCATGTAAGTCCCGTTATTTATAGGAGAAACATAACTGAAACTAGATTATTTCTATTCTAGGCTGAGAGTTCCGGGCACGCCAAAGCTTTAGGTAAAGCAGATAAAAGAAAAAGATTTTTCGAAGAAGAAACGCGACGCATCTTCAAAAAAGATGTCACACTTTATGAAAGACTAGGTCATCTACGAGTCACAGAAGGATGGGATAACTAGTGAGTTAACAAAATTTAAGATGAGGTTAGTTTAGTTGACTAAATAAATATTAATTAACCATGGAGATGTTAGCTGTTAAAAATAAAAATTAACTATACAAATCATGTAGTTTTTCTTATGTTTGGCATTATATATATCATCACCACAGCAGCTATGAGACATCATCTCCTGGCCTTCTCTAGATACATTTGTATTGGCAATCTCTATGATTGCATGTTCAAATGTAGCATAGCTTTATAGTATGTTGTTGCCCTGTTGCATATCAGCTGCACTACCACAGGTGGATTTACAGGTAGGGAGGGATGTACTGTTCTTCTTTACTGGTACCTCAAGTAATTTTATTTAGTAGGTAACTTTTAAAATTCAATTTACACTGTTTTGTTCTATAATGTGCAAACTAATCTACTATCAGGATTCACATTACATGGAATACATACCTACAAATAAATAGGATCCTTCATTACTTTGTATATGTAATGTTGTTATTGTATATACAAAAATGTTAATCAATTCAAAGTCTCTTAAAATTGGGACATATATAGGTACCAGACTCAACTTTAATAAAAAGGTAAAAATTGTTTTTACAAATCTTTATTTCAAACAATTTTATAATATCAATAAATGAATAGATAAACATTTCAATATATATAGTAATATATTTTTGTTACACAAAATATATTTTCATAAGTTTTTTTTTAAAGTCTAAATATAGTTATAATACTTCACAATTATTCCACTAACACTTTGTACTTAAATATTTGAAGATCCAGAAGCATTTATTACAAGTTACAGAAACAAATATTAATTATGGCATGTTAAACATGATAATTAATCACTTTTTGTTTTAAAACTAGTTACTGAATGTTAACTTTAATATGAACAAATGTAACATACAATTAAGACAGTAAAATATTTAAATTTAATTAATAACAATATAATAAATGATGAACTATGATATATATTAGTGCATCTTGAAATACTTACTGGAAAAGTTCCTAGGAGACTCAATCAATGAAAAAACTTAATATTTAAATACGGGCCAGATCCTATAAAAAGATTTAAAAAAGATAAATAGACAACTATTTAAGTGCTATCTACTCTGCAAATAATACAGCATATGCATAAAGAGATTTCATGGATTATAGTATCTAGCAGAAAATCCTATCTAGCGCAATCTTCTCCACACAGTTGGGTTACATTTGGCTATATTAAACAATTAATAGTATGGCATAACTATAATCTAAGATTTTGTTGTTAAGATGTTCTCATCCGATAAAATTTGTGCCACTAAAACAGCACATAGTATAAAATGTAAATTGGTATATAAATATATACATTTTACCCTACATCTATGATAATACAAGAATACTCATAAGTTATATAATAAATATAAGCAGTTTTAGTGAATATTTTGGGTCCACCCAAGTATGTTATCTTTTAAATCTTTCTTATATAAATGTTTACCCTGGTAGAGAAGTTCAGCAAATTGGGAGACTACAGGATCTCTCATGCACGACGCCACAGCAATCACTCTCTCTGACTCGTCAAAGAAGAAGATCAAAAATTTTAGAGCCTCCACGTCTCCATCCACCAAAGTGCTGGCAGCTCTACCGCACCCGGCGTAACGGATCGATTTACCGAAGAGTGCCGTCCAGAAATAAGGAACGGTCTTCAAAAGCGTCTCTTTCTTGAGAATGTTTAAGGCTGCCACGCGGCCGTGGTACTGTGCTAAACCAACGTGGCCGATGCTCATCTGTTTATTGTTTTGAGCAAAAACGGGAGCCCGAGCTATATCCCCGCCTGCGTAGACATTCTTGATATTTGTTTCCAACTTATCATTCACGTTAACCGCGCCATTAGCCTCAAGCGCAATACCACTATCTCTAAGGAAATCGGTATAGAATGTGGTTCCCACGCCCAAAATGAGTATATCTGCCGGCAAAGTTGTTCCGTTAGCGAGTTCCACGGATTTTATCACTCCGTTCTCACCATTGCATTTAGTTATTGTGGTTTCGAACTGGAACTTGACACCCTTACTTTCATACAGAATTTTGAGGCTTTGGCCTATTTCCCTGCCGAATATTGCGCCAAGTGGGGCAAAATCATTACCGACGACTGTCATAGAATTTGCTTTATCGTTGTAAGTAGCTGCCGTTTCTAATCCAATAAAACTGAGACCGAGTACTACTACGTTCTTGTCTTTATTGGAACCTAAAGCATTTATAATGCTCATGGCGTCTGCGTAGTTTCTGACGCTGAAAACGTTTTGTAAATCAACCCCTGGAATATCTGGCACGCGTGGCTTAGAACCGGTGGCTACATAGAGAGCGGTGTAGCGCAGTTTGGTCCCATCACTGAGATGGACCAAACGCTCTTGCGTTTCGACTTTGGTGGCTTCGGTGTTCCTGATGATTTCTATGCTCGCATTTTGATAATACTCCTGGGACCTTGCTTGCAGTTTTTCTATGTCTGTAGGGTTACCCAGTTTGGAAACCTTGATTCTGTCGTAGGGTAAATACTGTTCCTTGGCTACAAGCGTGATGCGGCCCTGGAAGCCCTCGCTGCGCAAGGTCTCAGCGCAAGTAGCTCCAGACGGTCCTCCGCCAATGATGACCACCGCGGCGCCATCGCAAGAGGATGCCACACCCATATCTTTAATGCGAATGTTAGATTTTAAATCGCTTATCTTTGCGCGAACCTGTGAATGAAATGATAGTCTAGTTAGTTACGGCAACCATGAATTTAAAGCAAATTAGTTCCTTAGCTTTTTAATTGACGAAAAATATCAGATATCTTTTAAAGCCTAAATAAATGAGAATGCGTGATTCTGATGACGGAAACTCAATAAAACAAACAAGCTACTTAAACGACAGTAAGGCACCGCGCCTTAAGTAGGTCCGGTTGCGAAAGTTATTTTTGAATTATTCCTCTATTTTGTCGTAATTTGATGGCGTCCACCGGTACAGGCGGAAAAACTTTTTCAAAACATAGGTAACTAAGGAAAAAATCGGACTGAAAGAAATTATTTGCTAGATATTATGGCTAAAAGCAGACTACACATGTATTTACGACGACGTAGGTATTGTATGCATTTTGACTCACACACATGACGCGAAGTATTTTAAACGATGGAGGTTAATCATGTGCTAATTGAAAAATCTTAGATTAAAACTCGTCGTTAAAGTCTGTTTCAAAATTGTGAACAACCTTATTACATAACATATTAGGTATTATTTAGGTTTATTAACTATTCCTCGCATTTCTCAAGCATAGTTACAGTTCCCGTGAGAATAATACGCAATAAAAATAGAGTAACTGACTCCTTATAACACTAGGTATCTATCTGCCAGAAAAGCCCCGTTTAAATCGGTCCAATCTAGTTTAAAAATTAGGCGGAACAAAATTTTTTAGTTTCATATGAACTTACTGAAAAGCTGTTAAGCTGGAATTGAAAACAGACAATTAAATATTATTATATGTAAGTACATATTGTTTCTCGAATACTGTAGAAGGTAAAGCTAAGCTAAGCTTATCTTAACTAATATTATAAAGAGTAAAGATCTGATTGTTCGTTTACTACAAAACTACTCGGCCGATTTTAACAATTCGTTCACTGTTCCAAAGCTAATCTTCACCGAGTAACATAAGCTATCCCTACTAATATTATAAATGCGAAAGTAACTCTGTCTGTCTGTCTGTCTGTCTATCTGTCTGTCTGTTACGCTTTCCCGGTTAAACCTCTCAACCGATTTTGATGAAATCTGGCATAGACAATCTTTAGACCTTAAGAAAGGACATAGGCTATTTTTGAACTCGACATAAGGGTTGTCAGGGGTTGCAAGGGGGGATGAAAAGTTGTTTGCATGGATCGCTATTTTTAGAGCTAGAAACTTAAAACTTATTTTTCAGGCCATTGATTCGATATAAATAAACGTGACATTCAAAGTTTATATAATTTGAAGTAAATAGGTATGGTACCCAAAAAACTATTCCACGCGGACGAAGTCGCGGGCACAGCTAGTATTATATATGTATTAAAAATCTGAGCGAAACCAATTATTTTAGTAAGATCAAATATTTTAGACTTATTAGAAGGCTTTATTATTATAGATTATACATTTCTTGACGGCTTCAAAACGCAGTTCACCTAACTTTTTGAGGCAACTGTTCTCAAATCATTAGTTAAAACAGTGGTATTATTATGAGTAGTTAACGAGTAAATGTTGTGTATAAATGTATACCTATACATATTCGTAGCACCATATCAAAGAAACGTATAAGTGCTATTTCGCACTATAGGTACTATGAATTATTGTCATTGTTTTTTCATTGAAACATGCATATACAACTGGATGTGTGGAAAACTGTGCAAAAATAAATTATGAATAGTGTTGAACTTGTCGTGATTTTATATCATGCGTACCTACTAATTACTAAATAATTTATATGAATTAAACGATTTTGTTGAAATTGGAACGCATAACAGGAAGTTTGAATGAAATATTTATAGGTATTGATGAATATTATTTAAGATATTGTTTAATGGTGAATTGTTTAAACCAGAAGAGTCCTTTTATTATTAAACGGTTTTATTTAGCTCACCCCGTTTATTTTATTATTTATTCTTAGGTCAAATTTAGTAATTCAAATTTCACCCTCTTCCTGTCAACCGATTAATCTGAAATTTTGTATACACTTTGGATTTTGGTGACAATACAATTATGTTTATTCATTATCATTATAAATTCAAGATACAGATACTATAATACAGATCAGGATCAATTATGGCACAGAGTTTATGGATAGCCTGGAGTAACGTAACACCTAGGTTCCTTATCGCGAAAAAATGTTCCCGTGGGATAGATCTAGATGGGTTTCTATTTTTTTCTATGGAAGAGGTATGACTTTCTGCATAGTTTAGCTGTCAGAGGGGATTTTTCCTTCTGGACAAAGTCGCAGCGGTCGAAACTAGTTATCCTACACGAATAAGTCAATAACCTCCGCAGAGACATAGTATTAGCATATTGTCATCGGATGTTGTCAGGGCCGTAAGATATTTTCAATTGCGTAGTTCTGTTTTTAATTAAAAAGTCAATTAATTTGTATAAAGAATTCGTGCATCATTTTGATGTATGTGAACCGCCTTATGATATTGTACTGAAGGTAATCTTTTCCAATCAGTGAGTTGGCCTAAATATATAGTTGCCTAACATTTTAATATAAACAATAAATATGGAACTATATATATCATCATATCAGCCGAGGGACGTCCACTGCTGGACATAGGTGATTTCCAATAGGACCGGTTGTATGCGGCCTACTATCTACATTCAATTAGAGGGGCTCGATATCTTGTGCGCCGAGAGTTGTGGGTTCGATCCCTACCCAAGACAAATACTTATTATATGATGAATATTTGTGTTTGATCTGTATCTGGGTGTTAGATATAAATTTAGTATTGTATTTATAACTAGCTGTCCGTGATTTCGTTCGCATCGCGATCGGGACTTTGGATAGCATATTCTTCACAAAAGTATATTTTTCGCCCGTTTTTGCACATTATTCAATAAAAGTCTGCTGTTATTAGTCGTAGTGTGATGTCTATATAGCCTAAGTTGCTCCTTGTTATATCAAAATCATTCCAGCCGTTTCAGAGATTACTTCTAATAAACAAACAGATAGACAGACAATAATAATATAAAAAAAAAGTTTATTTTTTTATATATACCGTTCACCGTGTGAACTTACAATATGCATTTAGTAAATAGCAGCAAGCATTTTAATATTACAAATAGTCATTAAAATTTTATTTATCTTTATTGATTCCCCTGTTGCCTGAAATCCGCAACAAAAGTGCTTTAATCGACTTATATAGGAATCAGGTCAATAATTATGCAACATCACACCGCATGTATTTTATTTTTATCTAATATATATATATATATATATATACCCTCAGAAACTTGACCGATTCTTGTGAAACTTTATATGCATATTCTGTAGGTCTGAGAATTCGGTCTGAGAATCTATCTATTTTTTATACCCTTAAGTGATAAGATTAAGATTATTATTATTATTATTATTATTTTAGTAATTTTGTAGAATTTAATTAGCAGAACAACGTTTGCCGGGATAGCTAGTATAATTATACGTTTATTAAAGTTTATATATTATATATTTTATAGCGATCTTACTCGCGTTAATCTTTATCCAGGGCACATCTATATTTGGAGTTTACGTCTGTGTTTTTTTGAAGTCACGATAAAATGTGCATTAAAATTAATGCATAAGAGGTAATAAATTAAACATTTATAATATTTTATAGTTTACTAGAAAGAAATAATGATTTTCTTTGAATTATACTAGAGAAGAGAGAGCTTAGCTGGGAGAGCTTGGAGCACCGGCAGAGTAGACTAGTACCTCTTTCTTTACCAGGTGTCATTAGAGGTACCAGGGCCAACAGATGGCGATATGTCTATCCAAAATAGCGCAGCTTAAATACTACACGGTGGAGATGGACTGGCATCCTCCTTGCGAAGTTGCGCTCTGCGATAGCCACCACGCCTGTCCAGGGCGACAATTACGGTCAATAATCCCTTAGCTTGGGTAGGTCTATATACAATAGAGGACTTTTTATGGCTGTTATGATGATACTTAAAATTTCTGGTAGATAGTGTTTTTGTTAACCTTAATGCTATCAAACATCGACCGCAACAGAAACTCCATACACAACTTATTTTAAGTCAACAAACGTTTTCAATCTACTGAAATGTTTCGAAAGACGGTGGCGTGAATGGCTCTACCGTTCCTATCTTGTACTCCAAGGGTTAAATCCTCCAGGACAAACATTTATATGATGAATATTTGTGTTTATTCTATGCCTGGGTGTTGAATATATATTTTGGTAAGTATTGTATTTGTGATTCTTCTTTTGTTTGATGTCTGTAACACATTGCTTTAAGCAACTTATCTCGGAGTCAAGTCAATGTATGAGATAATGTGTGAAATTATACATATATATAAATTACAATATATATAGCAGGTACATAAATGTTACAACACACTGTTGGACTTTGGTAAGGGATCACGGCTAAACAGTTTAGGAACTTTTCTATCTTCATGGTATGCAGCGCAAAAAATGCAAACAAGGTCATTTAATATAGTAATATATACTTTGTTAAGAATTTCTGAATCCAATAGACCGACTTCGAAATAGACCAAATTACCTTCAGTTTACCAAAAATGAAGAGAAATATTTATCTTCATCATCAAATCCATTCAATCGTTGCAGTTTGTTCCTTCTTTGAAATTCCGGTTGAGAAAGGATATGTATCGTATCTTTATTAACTAATACATTTACAACAGATGTTATGCCTGCTAACATTAGCTTGCATATATTAAGTCATGTCTTTATTATTCTTTTCCAACAATGTTCCTCTATTATGAACTACATGAAAAAAAACAAACGACACGAAATTGAGTCATCGGTGAGCAATTGCACGTTTATAGTTATTCGGTCGGTCAAGGCGACTCAAGGTCGGCGAGTTTTTGCATTATCTCGGCTTTATCTCGGACTTCTCGGCCGTCAATTATTGTGTGCCTCGTTACAGTTACGCTAAGGAATCTCATTGTGCCTAATTACAAACGGCCATTAGCTTAAATCTCAGAACTGTACGTTGGACTATGTAAACTCGCACTGCTATTAACTAATCAGAGCATGATACTAAGTAAGAAATAGATAATGTGGCTCATAAATAAAATTTTGTAAATATAGTTACATTAATGTTTTCAGATATTTGAAAATGGATCAATCACGGCAATAAGGAAAACAGTTGTTAATTTGATCATACGACCACGGCTACTCTTTAATTATACAAAATAGGATTGATTCCGAAAATTCTGTTTTGTTATTTTTAATCCACAAACAAAAGCCAAACACAATATGGGTATATGTATAAATGCCTTATACAGCATTTAAAATAGAAGATTTAAGAAAACGAAGCGCACCGCATTTGTTAGTGTCTTTTTTTTTGTATTTTATAATTGTCAAATAATAAGCTTTGTGTAATTACTTTTTACGTGCGACACAGTCTATAACCATTATCTATATTCTAGGTTGTAAAGTACGATGGTAGAAACAAACAAACATAAAAATAACATCTACACTATGTCGGACAAAATAAGATGCTAATTTTGAAACCACTAATATGTGAAATAAAATTTAGTATATAATAATAAGTAGGCAGATAAAATTTAGAATATAAGAATAGAGGCCAATTTACATACTACTTATTTCAGACGCAATTTGTTGTTATTTAACTTGGATCATGTAAAAAATAAATATTTATAAAAAAATTATAAGAATAAATGTAGAACACCAATTCCTTAAAAAGAACAGTGAGCCTAAATTAGTATTTGAGAATGTTAAGCATACATCCGATTTTTTTTATAGCTATTCAATATAATGATCTTCAGTAGTAGTAGATATAGTTCTGTTCTATTCAGGACAATTTTAATAACACACATTTAATCACCTAACTTTTTATATACACAATTTCGACAGTTTCAACAAATTTTTCAATGCACTGTGAAGAGACTTAAGGCAATTTATGAGCCATCGAGGAATATGGAAATTTAATTATTTATAGACAATTGAGCGTCTTATTTAGCGAGCAGAATAAACAAAAACATTCTAGATATTTTTCTGACTTTTAATTTAAGTGACAATGTTTCAAATATTATTGGTCATGTAATCCGTATGGCATAAGTTTCTTTCTATTTTATTATTATGTATGTTTTATATAATGTTATTTCTCACTAATTGCTTTAGGTGACAAGTTGTAGGCAAAACATTTAAAAATGTGACTTTTATTGTCTTTTGCCCTAGTAGGAGATAAACTTAATAAAATACTCTTTTATAAATAATAAAACATGAATTAAAAGTAAATCTTACCTTAACTTCTCCCTTTTCAGTAACAGTAACTTGATAGCAAGGCAGAGAGTCAAAACCAGGGAAGTCCTCAATGTCACCTGTCTTTGTATTGAAGCAAGCACCATGCCATGGGCAACGCACTCTACCATCACTCAAGGCACCATTGACTAGAGGAGCTCCATAATGGGTACATTTTGTGCCCACTGCACTAAATTCTCCTTTTTGTTTGACCAGCAACACCTTTCCGTCTTCGCCGATATCATAAACCTTCATCTCATTGTCTTTGAGGTCATTTTCCTTGCATACAACAGCCTCAACATAATTGCTACTTGACTCCATGCGTGATATAGTCCCACTATCTGCAATTTTTTTTATATTATGTATAATAAACACATTGACTTACCTAGTATAACAGTAAGGTAATTGTATTTTTATTTTACAAAACCCCTTTCTAATTATAATTATTTCAGCCACATTATATACAAAATATTAAATGATTTTTTGTAAGCTATAAATGTATAATGGACTAATATAGCATTTGATTGGTAAGAAATTCCCTTTATTTGCAGTAGATATTAAATAATGTGTTAAATTTTTGATTTAATACTGTTTGAGGTTCTAACTATATGAAACATATAGTAAGAATTTTAATTATTTCTTACTATATCAATCATTGTCTAGTTAATATTAGTAAGTATTCTTAAATTGTATAATGTACCGAAAATTTCCTTTAACTTATTGAAATTGGTCCTGACATTTATATATATATATATATATAGCATGAATGGCAGTAATCTATAAGGGAAACAACAATAAATAAATAAGCTCAAAAAACTAAATAATGGAGGTAGATTAAATTGATGTATAAAATCATGAAAAGCAAAATATGATTTATTTTAGAACACTCAAAAACTTACTTGAGTCTGTGGGTCCTTTGCAGGCATTTGGAGAATAAGACCTCGAAAATGAACTGCCCATTTTCCTTGACAACGCAGGTCCTTAAAATTTTTAAAAATTAAACATATATAATCACGATAGCAATTAGACATATTGCAAACATACAAGGTAATTATGTCTTTTGTGCCTAGGCCTAACAAAATAATTTTCTTGACATTTATATAGGTTTAAAAGACTTTATTTGCATCAAAAAAGGGAAAGGATTTACCTTGAACACAACGATTTATAACGCCAGTCACCAAAACGCTCACTTTTAAACTGATTCGGAACATTTGTTTAACCTGACATTAGGTTCAAATCAAAATGACAGTGACAGAAGTTCGTTGCTTACATTGATCTGCAGCCATGTAGGACAATCGGGATCTTAGAATAAAAATATTTACACTTAGTTTTTTTAACAAGCTGGTATTTAAAAAGTATTCATGCCATATACTGCATGTTCCCCTACAGCAGGCAAGTTACACCGCAGAATGAAAGTTAAACTTGTCATTATGCTTAACGTATGTGCGGACTATATGTGCTGAAAAGTAAGTATAACAACACCACTCAGTTGGTCCTCACTGACAATCCTCTTCTATTCCGTTAAATAGAAAGTAGTTATATATCTTCCCAAAACTTTTTTGCTGCCCCGTTCGAAAATTCCTTTCAACTTCTAGAATAGTAACAAGTGATAGTACACCAACAAGTAGATGGTAGATCTGGGCTGGATGCTAAGCCAGCCCTAAATAAATCAGTATCAGTGGAGAACTGAACTTTATAAGGTTGATGGATCGTACACCAACGACAAATCGGTCAGTTAGGTAATAAGAAAGGTTCAAGAAAGAGGTCACTCGCCGAATCTAACTTAACTAGGCATTCCGAAAACTGCGAATCATCTCATCAAATTAGTAAATGTTTCAAGTCAAAATCTTTCACGAAAGTACCTATTTCAAGTTGAAAAGCGCTCTATCACTACATTTCAAATTAGTCTTCTTAAAGTAGTGTAATAAGAAGTGAAGAATGTAATGATCGGGGTAATTGAATCACGAGTGAAGAAATCTATAAAATTATCAAATTAGTCCAGCGAATAATAAGCAAGTTAAAGTGGCAATGGGTATAATTATCCTGCCTGCACGCAAAACCGAAGATGGCCGATAGTCAGTAAGTTTCTGGAGTGAGGACTATATAACATGTAATACAATAGTCATAATATAATATAAATGCTTGTAACATGATCATCTTCATGTTAGCTGTCCACTTCTGGACATAAGCCTCCCTAATCTACAGTATTCTAAATGTAACGACCGGTTGAATGCGGTCCGTCAGCGCGATCTTGGGGTCTTTTTCTAACTATCCATTATTGTCCCCGTTTCTGATAAATATATTATTCATACTATAAAATAAATTAAACTCCGCTAATTTAAAAGAAGAATAAAGATATATTATAATAAACTCGCCTGTGGTTTAGTCGTATTGAATAAAAATGCAATACACGTTAGGTATTATTAGTCTCTCAAAATAATTCGTTTTCAAACAGATACTTCGCTTATATCTGTCAAATTGTGTGATTATGGTGGACCACGGACGTGGCTGATAGAAATATATATTATGTTTTTCCTGAGTTTCCCCGGATAAACAGTGATAAAACGTATACATAATGTCTGACGTAATTGTGGCGAAGGGACAACCCGTTCCTGGCGCTCCTGAGAAGAAAGGATGGCTCTTTAAATGGACAAATTATCTCAAGGGTTATCAGCGAAGATGGTTTGTTCTATCGAATGGATTACTGTCGTATTACAGGTAAACAATAAAAGAGCTAGTCAGCTGATTATATTTCTGGATGGAAATTATCACTTATAAAGCTAGAGTATGCATTATTAGTTATATTTTCTAAAGACTGAAATTTTTTACATGTAATTATGTATTACTGCATCTTGTCTGGTTTTTGTGCCAATGACGCAGTCATTATTGTTCTTAATTTTGGTACGAATCTCTATCAAAGTAGTGATTTGTGTAATAGGTCTACTGTTTAAAGAGAAAATAAATAATGCTGATGATTCATGTTTTATTGATACAACTGCAATTAACTAGATAAAACGTTTTTTTATTGAAGTTTTGTAAGTCAGAGGGAATTTCACTATAAGAGTGAACTTCCCCCTGACTTATAACTTTGTATACATTAACTTAGGTTTTTATTATTTGTACTATTAAAAATTTACTTGTTGGACATAATATATAAATAGTTTTTGACAACTATGGGTGTGTGGCTATTGGCTGGCTTACTATGTATAAGTAATATTCCAATAGCTATTTGGAAAACACTATTGAATAGGATAAGTAATTTTTAACCTATTTTTGCTACAATTTATTGCTTTTCTCCATTTATATTTAATATCTATTATATATCTTATTAATTTAAGATAAGAGGCAACTATTCTCTAGAATATATAAAATAGTAATTCATTTTAATTTATATACATAATATACTATAACAAATGTTTGATTAATTTTATTTTACAAATAATTGTAATAATTTTGGTACCATAATTATAACATAGAAACAATTCACTCTAGCATTTTTAAATAGTTCTAAGAGTGGGCATTTATAGTCTTATATAATGATCATGAAGAGTAATATAATGATTAAACTGCTAGTCTAGGTAACATAGTATAAGCAAAACTGCAAATAGAACATTTAAAAACATTTAAAAGAACAGGTATATATTACAAATATTCTTGAAAGTAAAGAAGATGTTTAAAAGAATTAAGTAAATTTTTTAATCTGTCTTTAAGTAGCAGGATTGATTTTGATAAAGCATTCTCTGCTAGATAGCATATTCATGGTTTAATATAAACTAATTTAGAATAATAATTAGATCTCTGTGTAAAAATAAAACATTATGAACAAAATCTGTCAGTCCAAGTTATGTTTTACATTTATGTCATATTAAATTGTTGCAGAAACCAAGCTGAGATGACGCATACATGCAGAGGCACCATATCATTACTAGGTGCCTTGATATATACAGCTGATTCTTGTACATTTGTAATCAGTAATGGCGGGACACAGACCTTCCACATTCGTGCACATGATGAAGTGGAAAGACAAAGCTGGGTCACAGCATTGGAGCTGGCAAAAGCGAAAGCAATGTTAGTAATTGTTAACTGATTATTTCTTTCAGGCATCTAGGTGGAGGTTTGATTATTTTACCACATTAAAGATAGATATATAATTAATGTTGCCTTGTATAATTTAATGATTATATTCTGGAAGCATAGATTATATTGACAAAGTCCTTGTAAATAGTTAAAATTACACATTAGAATCTAATTAAAATTAAATTGTAGTCGTGCACAAGAATCTGATGATGACGAAGACCAAATGTCATCTGGTGCTGGAGCTTCTGGTACAGGAGAAGGCGACAGCGAAGACGCAGGAGGGATAGCCCGGGAGCTCGCGGCACGGTTTCATGACCTGCGGACGTGTTCAGAGCTGGTGGCGCGGCACGGAGCTGCATTACAACGCTCACTGGTCGATCTAGAGACCCCTCCCACTGACACGACGAAGCAAGTTTCAGAACGAGCTACTTTATTTAGGATATCTTGCAATGCTATGATGAATGTGAGTAATTTTATTTTGTAAAATGGGCAAAATACAAGTATATCATTTAATCAACTGCTTAAAAATAATATAATAAATTTTATTATTTTAATTGTTTTAAACCACACAATCAATTAATAAATTATAATCGACTTTTCTCTGTAGTTCACCCAACAATATTTGAAAACTAGAGATTAAAATAAATAAAGAAGCTATCATATAGGCATGTTCAGAGTTCATGAGCGCAGCGGCGGCGTCGAGTGCGCGCATGAACCGCGCGCTGCAGCACGAGCGAGATCAGAAGATGCGCCTGCAAGAGGTGGTGGAACAGCTGGCACGGCAACACGACTGCCTTGAGAAGACTGTTACAGCGCGCAGCACCACAGGTACGGCACTGCGGTGAAGTTATGTGATAGCGACTGAGTGGGAAGTATGCAAGCGGCTTCGTTATAGCGCGACTACACAACCACCTCAAAATTACCGTCACCGCACTCCTCGAGAGGTACATTCATATGCAATAGTGTGACCTGGTAGTGCACCATTCCTTGGTCCGCTATGTAATAATAGATCGCTAATAGTATATGTTGTACGTTTTTTTGTAACATTCTAAATTTCGGCAGAAAAAGTAGTAAAAAATTACATTGATTTTGTTTTGGTTAACTTTATATCATATTTATTTTATAGATTAACTTTATTAAATATTAATAGTAAAAATTGTATAACTAATTGTAAGTTGCATATTTTTAAACTTAACACTATAAATTCCGTGAACGCATTTAATATTTTACTTTCCTGAACGCAACTTGGTTTGTCTTCGTGAAACGGAACGTGACATGTTGGTGACGGACGAAAATATCGAACGACGAAAGTAAATTAGCGAATGTTGAATTGAAAATTAGTAAAAATACAGTTTAGAAGTGGTTTATAAATTATTTTAAGTGTTATTAAGGAGTCATATAATGATAATTATTTAAATATTGGTCCGGTACGTAAGAAGTTGTAACGTTGCGATGTAATCGTCGCTCCCTTTTTCGTAGATTTTGAGTTTTTTGTTGTTCTCAAGGTTGTTTTACTCAACAAATACAGTAATTGGTAGAACATTACTCATTCGTTTATTAAATTATCGGCTACAGCATATGAAGTGATGTCTAGCAGTGTAAACGAATGATGATAAAATCGTCGCGACTATTGTGATCTTGGCCTTGTAGCGTTTAGTTTTGCGTATAATTACTATCCAGTTGAGGTTATTACGAATTGAATGGTACATCATTACTTAACGAGATGGGCGGTAAGTGTAATGTTGAGGAAAAAGTGCACAAGTCTGAATGGATTTAAGTCACTTAGATAAGCTTATGAAAAACATTAACAACCGTGAATGTGAATGGTCATGCCTATTGTTTAGGTACCCGCTGTCACCCACCGCCTGCAGACCAACAATAATGTAAATAATTCAGCCAGAATGACATAAAAATAATATTAAATGAGATTTCTATCACATTTATTGAAATTGTTTTGAGTAAGGATTAACTTCACATTGGTATGATATGAACATTACTCTATTTGTACCATGCCATAATCACAGTACTACTTGATGTTCCTTCTTCAAGACGTAGAGCATTGTTCCATGTTATTAATTCATTAATATAAAGAATATTGGGCACTGTGTTTTCTTTTGTTTTCTCATTGTAGGTATTCATTTTTTATTGATTTCATGAAAAGGAAATGAATAGTGTGTTACAGAGATGCATTAACTATTTTTGCAATATACTCTACCCTACCAGGAATGGTCAAAGTGATGTATATTTGCTTTTGTTATTTAATTTCTTAATGAAATAAGTAATTATTACACTCATGTAAACCACTGTTTTTAGCTATGTTTTAGCATGTTTTTTTTCGAATTTGTCTATATATTAGAAATGGTAAGCTTCTTCCATTAGCCATTACTTGCTGATCATCAAGTTGGAATAATTGGAAAACTCATTAATAGGCATTTGTAATCAATGCATGCATTGTGCTCTCAAAGAGATATCATTAACATATACATGTTTATAATTAAATAAACAAATTAAATATTATTGTAAATAATTATTTGGTAGCTGATGATAATTTAGGGCTTTAGCATAGTGGTTGCAATAGGTTATATCTTATGATATATTACAGTTTCAAAATTGTAATTTTGGGTAAATCTTAATTTTGGTTATTGGGTTGAACCTTAAATGTTTTACTGTAGTTTTGTAGTTAACTTATGTGTGGTTTTATTATGTATTAGTATGTTGACTTCAAATGTTTATACTGTACAAAAGGTTTTATTTAAGAACAAGTATTTCTTCAGGCGGAAACGGATCTGGCCAGGGTAACGACACTGAGGATGAAGATCATGAATTCTTTGATGCTGTGGAGGAGGGTGTATCTGCAGCAATGGAGGATAAGACTTCATTTGTAATCAAAGTGCCCGTTAGTAAAATTTTTACAAAAATTCAATTGAAGCTCCATATTTATTGTATTTTTCACTTAACTACAACATTTTCCTGCTGCCCTGTGTGTATGTATGTATACATTATTTTATGGCATTAAGTTAGACGTGAAACATTGATTAAAAACAATTTATATATTTTGCAAATAGGTAATGGTTACAATTAGTGCAAGGTCAGTTCAATTCACTTAGCAATTTCGTTTCGCCTAACAAAAGAGTACCAAGGTAGTGGTTTTTATCATTGAGGGTGAAATACAAAATTTGCATGATAATACTTTTTACATGAAAATCATCAGGTCTACGTCCAATATGTCACGGCATTGACCATATCCTGAACGTATCATATTGCAGGTCAATAGGAAAAATAAAGTAAAAAGTGGAGAAAGCTCAGATGAATCTGAAGGAGAAACCGTAACTGAAACTCAACAGGTTAGTCTAATGTTTATATATTAACAATATTTATTTTCCATCTAATATATAGTATATATGTTTATTTAACTATGTTTGTTTTTGTAAGGTGATATTTGTGGAGGATAAAGAAAGAGCAGAAAGTGCAATGGGAGGTGCAGAACCAAGTGCAACGGCGAGTAGTCCACCAGACAGTGATAAACCAGACCTTAAAATATGGGTAAGACAAGAAATTATAAATATTGGCAACCTTTAGTAGGTTGCCAATATTTATAATTTAACAGAGGTACATTAAAAAATATGAAGGTGGCCTGCATTATGAGATTTTGTTAGCATAAATACTACCAAAAATTGTAATTTTCTTTAATTATTAGAATATTTTTTTTATATACAAAACACTATTATATGCCAGAAGACAGATATATTAGAGATCTTTTCATGAAACTACTCTGTTATCAGCTTTAAAATGAGGTTTATTTAACTTTTTCATTTTTTGTTCTATGTTTGGTTACCTTGCAATTAATATAAAAAGAGTCAATCTTTAGAACAGTTGCCGTTCTAAAGATCGACTCTTTTTTATATTCTTTTATTCCAATAGGAATAAATCTTAGAGGTTTAAACAAGGGTCCTACATCATTTTATAGTTACAATTTTGATGTGAGCTGGATGGTAAAAGTTGAATGTTGGTTGCAGCCACACGTGTCACAACTGCCGGGCGCGGGAACTGTAGACGGCCATCCCAGGCGAGCGCGTGTGCCAGACAAACCAAACTACCCACTTAGTCTATGGTCTATCATGAAAAACTGCATAGGTAAGTACAGTAAGAAATACAAGAAGACTGTAGAGGTTTGACAGAATCTTTTTTTTTGTTGGTTCCAAGGGTCTGATAAATTGTGAATTAGTATCAATGAAGCGGCTATTAGTTATATTTATTGTTACTATCATTCTACCAGCATAGGCCAATCAAATGTCAGTTACTTAGTACCAAGTATTGTCGGTCAATCTCTAGTGAATCTTTTTAATACACATACTGTTCTCATATTCATGAGTTGATTTTTCGTATTAAATACCCAATGCGTATATGATCCTATTATATTAAATAATATCTTCTTTCATTTGTTTGTTTTTCTTCTAATCACGCGATAGCACGGCGAGACTACTACAATCAATTTTATCGCCATATCGTAAATACTTACATATCATTCTGCGAAATACAATGATGTTTATTATTGTATCTTGGTTTATTGCCAAACTTAATTTGGAAATTTATAGTGTATAGTTGCCATATCAATAATAATTTTAAGCATTATGTTATTTGCACTTTTAGTCTAATAGATAATACATATCCTTATATATGACTTAAATTAGATCACATCTTATTTTTTTGACCTTCTAAAATTTTATTTGATATTTTAGTGTGCTCTCTTCAAGTATTTTGTGTCATTCACAGCTAATAGGAAATTGTTTATAATGTAATATCACTAGATAGAATAAAACAAAATCACTTCCGGCAATGTTTCTGTCTCTATGTATGCTTAGATCTTTAAAACAACGCGATGGATATTGATGCCGTTTTAAAATATATAGAATGATTCTAAAGGAAGGTTTATGTTTATAATACACGCATAATATAGTATAGCTACGGATAATTTTTGAAATTTCTAATGTAAAGTAGTAAATATTAATATTTTTTAAGCTAACATTGCAAACGCTGGCTTAAGTCATAGGGATAACACTCAATAACCATTTTTATCCTCATTTGCACCCGTGCGAAGTCGAGGCGGGTCGCTAGTGTAGTATTAGGGTAAACCGCCCAATCGTTGGCACTTTAAGAGTGAAGTTCGTTTAACTTTGAAGTTAAATTACGATAAAATCTTATATACAATAGCTAGTAGACAAAAGATGTGACATTATCAAAGAAAATACTTTAATGTATGGTTTTATAACTGCTTTTATGTCATTTAATATGACTGACTTTTATGTCATTTAATATGACTATATGACTCAAATAATGTTACTGCTTCAGGAGTTCTTACAACAATATCGGGGTGTCGCTTTAAGAAAAGCTTAAACCATTTATCTCCGGGAATATCGTCTTTGAACGGGTTAGATCGGCCGCTTTTTTAATAAATTCTGATACGCTATTCAAAAGATCTTCTTTCCGTTTAGGAAAACCCTTTGCATGGCTAACATTTAACCAATTCTTTAAATTGTTCTCTTCGTCTGTGTTCAGTACTGGACTCGGACCAGGCTGAGGTTTATGGTTTGGGTTCTTAATGCGAAATTGTAACGTAGCCCGGGGAACCTGATAATATTTCGCAGCTTGCTTTTTGACCATGCCATTTTTGATAGCTTCTAAAGCTTTTTTTATATTTTCCTCACCATATTGTTTTCGTTTAGTTGTGCCTATTTTTCCTCTTGACTTCTTTTTATTCGTTTCTTTTTCATTTTGTTGCTTCATTGTATACGACGTACTGTAAAGTAATAAAAATCCCATTATTGGCACTCAATATTATATTATTGCCAATTGCCAATAATAGGTTTTTGCTATTGGCACTATGGGTCAACATTTGGAAATTTATAGTTAGGAAAAAAATAAATGATAGGGAAATAATAATTTATTTAAAACCTTCACAGTTATACCATAAACTCGCTTCTTTATAAAAAATGAAAAAAGCCAATTATTGGCAACAATGCCAATAAAGGGATTTTGATGAAATTGTTGTTCCATATGTTGGCACATGTGATAAATAAAATGTGATAAAGATATTCAAAAAATTATCTTCAAACTAACCGCTAGGAGATATAACAAAGTAAATCAAATTACTTATAAAGTGTAACTTAGCCAAATAACTGCGATATACTAGGATTAAAATGCACTCACCATTAGAAAAAAACGAAGTAAAGTACACCAAATCACGAGCACAAATTCTCAGCTGTTTTTTCTAAAGCGCCACATTGTTCGTTGGAGCAGTGTTGCCAATTTTTAACAGAAAAATAATACTTTTTTTTCATTTAAAAGCATTTGGAAGTTGAGTAATCTGTGGTTTCCTTACTTTTTTCAAATTAAACTCGTAAGTGCCAACAATTGGAGGAGTGCCAACGAATGGGTGGGTTACCCATTACGTCACGTTAAACAGATTGACCAATAAGCATGATACTTATTGACATACAGGCAAGGATACTTAGTTTCTTGAAAACTTTTCCATCTAATCTAAACAATATATTTCATTGCTCTATTAGATGTAAATAGCGAGTTATACATTATATATATTTTTCCTAAGATGATGCAGAGTTTACAGATTAAATGTTAAGCCTTGAATATAGTAGTATTTTTTAAATGTGCCTTTTTTCACGTAGGTTTATATGATTTTATTTCTACAACAAATAATGACAGCAGTAGACACAAAAGTTTATAATCTTACATATTTCACTATAGTTTTCTATGGTTAAGGATCTTTATTTATTGCACATAAGATGAGAGATTTCCCACTTGAAGTGATTCAAATCTAAGGAAATTATTCAATCGAATTAGTGAAGGATTTACTTAAAAAGCATATTATATAGAATGAGGTAAAATAACTAATTTTAATCAAGCTTTATATAGGTCGGCATAGCCTTGCGGAACCGGCAGAACCACGGCGGTATATCCATCCGATACCGTGTAAATCAAATGCACAGGGTGGGGATAGGCAGCAGCATCTCCGACGCGAAAGCTGCAATCTGAGAATGCCGACACGCTTGCCTAGCGCGGCAATTATAGTCAAAATTCCCACTTTCTTGGGTCGGCCCATGTCCAGCGGTGGACTTCCAATGACCGATTTGATGACTATGCTGGTATTTGGTCAAGGTCTATAGTTTAATTCGATTATTTTAGTTTAATGAATACAAAATGGTAATGCAGTGCGTGTTGTCAGGCAAGGAGCTGTCGAAGATCCCCATCCCGGTGAACTTCAGCGAGCCTTTGTCCATGCTGCAGCGGCTGACGGAGGACTACGAGTACTCGTCCATACTCGACCAGGCGGCGCAGTTCACCGACCCCGCGCAACAGCTCGCCTACGTCGCCGCGTTCACCGTCTCCTCATATGCAACTACCGCTAACAGGTATACCGGCAACGCCGACTGCCTCGATCTCATACGGGCCCGATGGCATATTCGGTAGTGTTCCTATTTTATGCGCTAGAGGCCGCGGGTTCAGACCCACCCGGGAAAGATATTTTTATGATGATTTTTTGTGTTAGTTGTGTCTGGGTGTTACTAAAGTATTATATTTTTTGGTTCCTCTGTTGTCTTATGTCCGTAATATCAGCATTAGACGACTTATCTCGTAGTCAAATCAAAGTGAGATGTTGTGTGTATTTATTATTTATGTAAAGAAATAATGCGTTTTCAGCAACGCATAAGTTTATTTTTAACCTAAAATTAAAGGATAATTGATATATTTATAATAATTTGGGAGAATCTTATAATTTGACGTTGTATAGGATTTTTTGGGAAACGGAAGGAGGAACAGTTCACAGATTTTGAAGACACTTTGAATTTGGAATTTGTTGGTCCTATTAAGAAATTTTCACAGAGACAGCGATTCGTTTTGGAGAAATGTAGTTTATATATAACGACAGAAACCGGGAGGTGAGAGGATATTTTATGAATCATGTTGAAAAACACTGAACTATACGTATCTGTGAAGGTGTAATGTGGGAAGTATTCATAATGTCTATCGTCAAATGATTGTACAGTAATACCCCGCTTTACACGAGAGATGCGTTCCAGAAAAAATCGCGTTAACTGAAATTCGCGTATATCGAGATTAAACATAGCCAAAATTTAATACAAAAAAACACGAATCATTTTAATCAATCACTTTAATTCTAAGAACACTTTATGCATTACATAGTTACTATTATTTATTTTTACGGAAAAATACATCTATTGTCTTTTGGGTAACGTTTTTTTACGTTCTTGTAAAATACGTTCATAACACCCAACACTGTTTTTTATTGTTTGACACACGGTCAAGACACGGTCATCATTATTGTCTATACTCTGCAGTATGTCCAAACCTGAATAAATTTTTGAAAGAGCATTTTGTATTTCCCCTGAAGATAAAACTTTCTCTTCAACTTGTTCTTCCTCATCGTAGATAGGATTATTCTGTAACTCAATCAGATCTTCATTGCTGAGAGGATCGTCGTGCGTTGCTTCAAGTTCTACGAGATCTTCTACAGCGACATCTTCAAGTTCAGAACCCTCAATCATTGCAGCAATGTCTTCTAGCACTTGTCTCTGCATCTGGACAATTCTTCTCGGTGCTTCCACTACATCTGGCCAAAGATTACGCCACACCCTGTTCATACAACTCTTTTCAACTTCCTTCCAAGCTTCTTCTATGTTGTGAATAGCCTTCATAATGTGGTATGACTTCCACCACTCTCGCATAGACTGTCTTCCTTCCCCGTCAGTATCATGAATTAGTTGGCTAAAAGTGCGACGATGGTAATAAGCTTTGAAGTTTGCTATGGCTCCTTGGTCCATAGGTTGTAATATTGACTTAGTGTTTGGTGGAAGGAAGTCTATTTCTGTCACAGTATGATTTGACAGATGGGCAAAAACTATTAAAATACCATTCTTGAAATATTTCCCGTGTAACCCACGCCTTTCTGTTTGATCGCCACACAACTGGTAGACTTGTCTTGTCTGTGCCTCGCATTGCACGGGGTGTTTCTGAATGGTACACTAGTAAAGGTTTCAGTTTGAAATCACCAGTGGCATTACCACCCAGCAGAAGTGTAAGTCGAGCATTCGCAGCTTTGAAACCACTGGCTTGACGTTCTTCCTTCGAAATAAATGTTCGAGATGGCCTTTTTTTCAGTAAAGTCCGGTCTCATCAACGAACTCTTGAAACTTGTCTGGAAACTCAGCTGCAGCTTGAATGTCCGCGCTGGCCGCCTCGCCTGTTTTGTGGATATTGTGAAGATTAGAACGCTGCTTGAACCGATGGAACCAGCCTCTGCTAGCAGCAAAAGTCGGAGTCGAACTACCTTCTCCTTCTTGTGTTTTCAGCATCTCATACAAAGATTTTGCTTTAGTGCAAATGAGGTCTTGACTTAGTGGTGTGTTCTTATTCAAAACTTTCGATCCAGACTGACAGTAACTTTTCCATTCTTTCTAAGATAGAGGATCTCGAACGAGAAAGTTTTGTTGCACTTATAGGTGTTGAACTTTCGCTGGAAACTTTAATTTTTTCCCGATTTTTAAAAATCGTTCTCACAGTCGATTCTGAGAGTCCAAACTCTCTCCCAACAATTGTTGCTTTGCCTCCATTTTCCATTCTTCTTAACACTTTCATCTTCATTTCCAAAGATACGCTTTTGCGCTCTTTTTTCTTTACAGAAGACATTTTTGACGAAGCTTTAAATTATGTACCTATGTATGTATCTCCAATAAATGTTAAAAACACGACTGCCAGCCGAACTAAACATGACGGAACAAACGTAACGAACGAGGGAATCCCCATAGAACAAAGTCGAAGGACGGGGAATTCCCTATTCTTCAAACAGAATGCTCAGAGGAAGCGGGAATTCCGCGACCATAGAGACGTTGATGACTACATTATGTTTATACGCACTTTTTCGCGTAATGCGAGGCATTTGAGCGCGAAATTTGAAATTCGCGTTATAGTGAAACCGCGCATAATGGGGTCTCGTAAAGCGGGGTATTACTGTAATCTTTAAATGGTCAAAACATTAATCTCTATATAAAGCTATATACCATTAAAATGTTTTCTTACATATACACGTCCACTATTCATAATAAAATTACTTTTTAAGATTCGATTTTAACAACGGCTGCCGTATGGTAATCGAGACGTCATTAAAAGTTCAATAAACTGCGTTGTAAAAGTAGTTTTTATTATATATCAAATAGTTTAATTTCTTACTGTCACACATTTTCTGAATAACAGGATTTTTAATATTAATAATAACGAAACAGATCTCATATAATCTATGTAGTGTAATTAAATTGAACAATAGTTCAAATAAAATTGACTTAATTTAATATATTTGCAGGACAAACAAACCCTTCAACCCCCTACTAGGCGAAACGTTCGAATGCGATCGGATGGCCGATCTCGGGTGGCGGTCAATATCGGAACAGGTAAATTATCTTGTATAATGCCATGTAATTTATATTATGTCTTTCTCAACTTTGATACATCCAATTAGCGTAAATGTAAACTAATTTTATTTTAGTGAGAACCCTGGCATAGTTCCAATGGCGCATACGTTAGTGTTTCTGTCTTGTCCGTCAAGGGTAGTGGGTTGGATCCCCCCTCCCCCCAAAACAAGAATGTATATGATGAATTTAGTATTTGTTTTGTGTTTGGGTGTGCAACATGTACCAGAATTATTGTCTTTGTGTTTTCTCCGTATACCGATGTGCGTAATACAAGTGATTTAAACAACTTATTGCGTAGTTGGGTCCATATACGAGATATTGTATTATATTGTAATAATTACGGGTATAACTAATATTTATTATTTTAATTAAGTGATTAAATTGTAAACTAGAGTCTATTCGCGGACAGGTGTCGCACCACCCGCCCATGGTGGCGCAGTTTTGCGAGGGGCAGGCGGGCTGGCAGTGCTGGCAGGAGTTCACGATGACGACGAAGTTCCGCGGCAAGTACCTGCAGGTCATCCCGCTGGGCGGCGCCTCGGCCGCCTTCGTCTCCTCCGGCAACAAGTACACCTGGCGAAAGGTGCGTGGTGACATTCCTCCTATTCTTTTTCTTATTAGAAAATTGCATTCCTAGATGAAAACAGCGACAAACCAAAACTGTAGTTTTAATAAACCTTTCAAAGTGAACGTACGTGGTCGTCCATGATACGAATACTATTTGGAAAGAAATAGAATTATTGTGTCCGTTGAAGACTTCCTGAGGGTAATCAATATTTCGTTAAAATTTGCGAATCAATTGTGATGTTATCTGAATTGTGGGAAATGTATTATTTTAAGTTGGTGCCGTTTGAACGATGAGTAGGATATATAATTTTGTCGGATATAATTTAATTATAAGTTAAAGCACAGTACCGCCCCACTCCCGCAAGGAGTGAATGCCACGTCTATGATGCGTGGTTGCGGTTTCTTATCATTAGAGTGTTCTCACGCTTGAAAACTAAAACGAAAATTAACCTGAATATTTTATCTTCATGTGTAGATTTTTTTCATTTGGTTATTTTGTTTTTAATTTTAGAGATGTATTTATCTTTTTTATTAGTATTTATCGTCTAAATGATGGTATTTATTGAAAATAATGTTTTTATTTAAATTATCATTTATTCCAAGTGTTATAATATTTTTATCAAATAGTAAAAACGAATTTGTATTATCGTATTTCTATTACCGTAACCAATATCATCATTATGTATGTAAAGTTGTGACAGAAATTATTGACTATTTTTATCCCGAAAACATGTTTTTGTGGGATAGATATACCTTTTTATATTTCTTTAAGGGCACATTTTTTCTCTGCACAATTTAGTTGTCACAGAACGACATAGACTTACCGGGATAAAATTATGTAGACTAGTAAAAATATATGGATGTATAGATGATTGTTACTTTCACGCCGGAACGACTGAACAGATGTGGATGGTAATTGGCACAGAGGTTATATATAAATCTATATCTATTTGATAGTACAGAATAAATGCCTGGTTTCTATTATCGCGCGGTACTAAAAATTCTTAATTTTTTGCGCTATATGGTTTATTGGGAGGATTTTTCTGTTCACACGACGTGGCCCGATATTGATGATATTTGATATGTAAATCCCGGAAGGAGATACAAAGTGAATTAAAACTGTATACGTACTGATTCGGAAAGTTTTCTCTGTTGAGATGAATGCACTTATCCAATGCGATTACGCAATATCAGAATACTGGCTTTGTGCCAGCGACTTCGTCCGAGTATAAATTCACTTTTATTTTACGTTCCGCGGGAAAATTTGCGCCATAAAAATAGTCTATATCCCTTCGGAAGCTCTCTATATGAAATATTTCATAAATAATCCACACTTTTCCGCAATAATAATGTAAGTAGGTGGTGATCTTTCCAAAAAGTATGCACTCAACCAACCACAAACAACTTTAATTATGCTAGAATAAAAAATTCACACAACATCTCATACATTGATCTGACTCCGTGTTAAGTCAGAGAAATTCGCGAATTGCGCAGGATCGCGCTGGACGCAGTGTCTAGTGGACGTCTTGCGGCTGATATGTTCATGATGATGATGCTATTGCCGCAATGACCTTACTTCGAGTACGTTGTTCCATAAAAGGAGAATAAGGAATTCTCATATTTTGACTCGAACTTCATGTGTCCGACTTAAACCAAGTTTGACTCCGCAGTAACTAATGCAGCGTATAAATAAATTAAGACGAAAATAGTAATAAAAGGTTGTTTTTGTGTCAAATTTTATTCAGTTTAGCTCAGCGTTTCGCATATACGTTTACGTTTGATTATTTTCTTGCTTGAGGTAGACTTATGCAAAGGTCGTCTACATTGGTACCTCACTCATCTATTTCCACCGCCGAACAGCCTTGTTCGTCTTACTGTGTTCCGGTTTAAAGGATAAGACAGGCAGTGGAATTCCTGGGTAATACGTCATACTGTCTTTAAGACAACAAACAAAATTGGCATCGTGCTAGTGATATCCTAGTAATGTGCGGTGAGTTACCGGCGGAGTGGAATAGTACCTCTCCCTGTAATAGTTGTTGTAAGGTTCCAGAATTGACAGAAACAGTGTAGCTCAAATGGACATGGAATGGGCAGCAGCATCCCCATAGCGGAAGCTGCGTTCTGCGATTGCTAACACGCTTGCCAGCACGGAAATAATGGGCAAGATCCCACCTTTCTTTGAGAGGCATATGTCCAGCTGTGGACTTTCAATGTATTATATGATGAATATGAGCGTGTATAGGCTGTGGTGACCCTTACTATCACGAGGATCGTATGATAGTTTCTCGACTAGGTGTGATCAACCACAATGTGTCCTGCAGGTGACAACGACGGTGCACAACATTATAGTGGGCAAGCTGTGGGTGGACAACCACGGCGACATGGACATCGTAGGCGAGGCGGGGCCCGCAACCGGCTACGTGGCGCACCTCAAGTACCTACCTTATGGGTACTTTAGCAAGTACACGCAGCGGAAGGTCACTGGAGTCATCAAGGATCCACAGGGCGTGGTCAGTATACGTCCACTCTATACTATTTTAATAAAGTAGACTTCTTTCTATGAGCCGCGGTTTACCGTACTTATTGGATAATGTGAAATTTGCATAACAATCCTGTATCATCTCGTGTGTGGCTCGCGGTATTCTAAAGCGTAGTCGGAAGGGAGGCGATTAACATGTTAAGGTTACAGCTGTGGTATAAATGAACGACGTATAGGCAAAAACATCTAAAAGATCGGACAATATATAAAAATATTTAATTAGTATGAAGTATTATAATATATACTTCTTCAGACCTACTTAACAGGCCCCGGCAGTTTATATAAAGTTATCGACAATTTTGTTCGTTCGATTTATTATTCGTGTATAGTTGTTATCTATGTTGAAACTTAAAAAAATATTAGTAATAATAAACTCAAACAACATATGATACATTGACTTGACTCCGATACGAGTCACTTTAAGCTCTTATGTCATGGACCACAGAGAAAGCACAAATATAATACTTTAATAAATATTTAGGTAACACCCAGACACCAAACAAACACAAATATTCACCTGGGTTGGGATCGAACCCACGACCTTTCGCGGACAAGATGTTCCTACAATATTGAATACATATCGGGTATATTTATCGTCTCAGTGAATGAAAACTTGAATTGGATACGTGGCAGGATGGAGCGGGCACCGGTAGCCATGGACTTGCGTACCAACTGTACGTGACGGTGACGAGGCCACACACACGTGCGCATCATTGCTCTAGTGCACTTGCACGTGTGTAACTGCGTGAAGCTTTATGTTTATTCTATTTACTTATTTTATTGTCTGTTGAAAATATCCTGCTGGTATTTTAATGCTAGTTACAACAAAAGCAAAAATCGTATCCATTTAAACCCTATTGTACTGAACTTTTCTATAATAATTTAATTTTCTGTAATATACCGGTTCTTTAATTTTCCGGTTGTGGAATATATTTATCGGCAACTGATTATATATATATCTTACTTTATATATTATATCACATAAGCCCTTACGTAATAAGATGGTTGATATAAGAGATTATGTGTTGCTTTATTTAATGTTTGAGTTATAATATTGACGAACCCGATGGCGTATTTGTCAGTGTCCCTGTCTTGTGTGCCAGGGGTCGTGGGTTCGATTTCCACTCAGGAGAAATATTCACATGATGAACATTGTGTTTGTCATGTGTCTGGGTGTTTAATATGTATTAATTTCTGTTGTCTGATTTTCACAATATGAGTACTAAAAAGCTACTTATTTCGGAGCTAGATCAAAGTGAGAGAGAGATGCAGTGTGAATTTATTTATTTATATACAACGCTGGCACAGCCCCGGTACGTGTTGCAAGGTCACTGGGACAACAGCGTGGAGGTGGCGCCGGTGACGTCGGCGTCGGCCGACAACACGGTGTGCAAGACCGGCAAGTTCACCGTCGCCTGGGAGCGGGCGCCCGCGCCGCCCGACTCGGACAGGTGCGCTATTGCATCATATTTATTTTTTCTAAGTGTAGGGAGACGAGTGCACATCCAATTTTTACCTTCGCACCTGGAAAGGTCTCCGATAACTACTCCTTAACTCAAGGAGAATCTCCTTATACTCGGAGACGGATGTATGCGGCAGAGAATTATGATAGTTTCAGGAGAGAAACGAGAGATGGACACGAGCGAATCGCCTTCGCGCATAACAGCGGACCAATAACCGGTTTCGACCGGCCAGGCACGTTCCAAACGGACCGATTCTCAACGTGTCCTCCCGCAGGTGGTACAACTTCACGCTACTCGCGGCGCAACTGAACGAGGCGGAGGCCGGCGTGGCGCCCACCGACTCGCGCCTGCGGCCCGACCAACGCCTCATGGAGGAGGGCCTGTGGGACGAGGCCAACGCCGAGAAGCTGCGCCTCGAGGAGAAGCAGCGCGCCGCGCGCCGCGAGCTCGAGGCCAGCGCCGAGGCCGCCGCCGCGCGCGGCCTGCCCGCGCCGCGCGCGCCG